>JAUESE010000018.1:8495218-8519449 GCA_032274725.1 Malacoctenus triangulatus | reverse complement strand
AGAGAGAGAGATAGAGAGAGAGAGAGAGAGAGAGAGAGAGAGAGAGAGAGAGAGAGAGAGAGAGTAACTCCTATGACAAAAAAAAAAAAAAATGGGTCACTTTATGCTGTTTAGAAATTATCCATATAAAAACAAACACACCTGACAGGCTGCCAGGCCTAAATCCATAAGGTTGTCAGAAAAATAAATAAAGAAATAAAATGGAGCTGTAGATGTTTAATTGCTGCAGTGAAGAGACACATGAGGAATAAGCCCCGTGAAAATGAAACCAACTGCGACACAGTTAAGACAACAGCACCGGGGCTCTACAACAGCATGCTTTGTCCTGGAGCCAGGTACCATGTTGAACAGCATGTCTCCCAGTTTGCATTTATGCGCCCTCTGTGCTGATCAACTGAAAATTTAATCACGCCACAGAGAAAGCATCTTTTCCCTTTGGCTCCTGCAATGCACTTGCTTGTAATCACAGCACAAATGAGAAGCTACAGCAACCGTGGTATTAAGTCGTGGAATCTGCCCAGAGCCCCACATGCCACCCAGGTCCCTCAGGGGGAGCGGGAGGCAAGCTGAGTGTTGTCTGCTGCAGACAGGTCACGGCAGAGTGGCCTAATTGCCTCTGTTGTTGTCTCAGTAGGCCGGCAAACCTCCCATCTCCCCATCATCACTGAGGAGCACTGACTCCCTTGTTTGTACAGGTCTAAGTCTGCGCAGTGATCCGGGACCCTGCCTTGTTTCCCAGATGCTCCCTATGTCCACTAAGAAAACATCCTGGAAATGCTGCAACTGCTCTGCTTACAAATAAATACTGTGTATGATTAAACTTTGATATTCAGAGTATTCAGAATGTCACAGAGGAGATTTGTTATGCAGTGTTAATCAGTCTACTAAGTGAAATTCAGAGTACCTTAGCATTACGTCAGTGTTACACCAGGAGTGATTACGTCACTCAAAAAAAAATCACTGAGCAGTATGAAAACTACTGAAAAGGATTATTTTGGACTTCAAAGTGTCCTAATGTATTCATGACAAACATCACTGCCCGACAGAAGTTTGTGTGAAACCCACACGATGAAATGGAGACAGCAAAAAGTGAAAGAAACCAAAGAGCAAACCGCTGTTTTTCAGAAAATCACTATCACAAAGGCTGTGCTGGAGAACGCGTACTGCAGTCTCCCGAAGATTTTTTGGGATGAGGTTACATAATTCCTTATAGATTCTCGCTTTTTTTCCCTCCTCTTTTACCCTTTCACTCTTGGAGCTTGAGTCGTGAACTTTCTGTCTGCATGGGGGTAAAAAGGGGGGCCTCATCTAGCTTGCACGCTGGGCAGGGGCCAGGAGCAGCTCAACACCCTGCAGAGCTGGAGGCAACACATCTTTGTCTATTCCACAACACCCAGGGGCAACGTGCAGCGCCACAATGTTCTAATCCTGTCTAATCTGGACACAGTGGAGCATCTGGAGATAGGGATATGGCTAATCTCACACATGGAGGGCACTTTGCTGAGACAGAAAAATAGGGGATGGGTCTAAGCTAGACTCACCCGGTCTGAGAGAGCGGGGAAGCATGGGTGTTTTGGGTGCTCGTTGGGGCCAGAAAGAGAAACAAAATATTTCAGGGTGGAATTAGCAGCAGCGAAAGAGTGAAGGAAAGCAACTGAAAGCCATGGCTGCTCATAAAGTCGATGTACTCGGAGAAAATATTGTGAAGAATATAAAAGATACTTACTGTGCCCTGCTCTTAGAGATGCAGGTGATCTGTGGATAGCAATAGGCACAATATGGTGACGCTTGTTTCCATGGGAGAGGTGAATGTGGTGGAGGCTCTCCACAGCACCTGGATCTGAACCTGCCACAAAACCCAGGGCAATGATCCACAAGGCCAGATGGGTGAGCGAAGCTGAATTCCAGTTTAGGGGCTCTGCTACGGGCCTCAAGGGAGCAAACTGTGTCCTCCAGCCTCTGAACATCTTCCCTGAGTGGCCGGATGAGGCTTCAGATCGAGGTGGAACTTCAGTGAGCCTTACAGCCCCATAACTTCTCACCTTGCCAGATCTCAGTGCGGCCAGAGACACTCACACAGATCCACGGGGAAAGCAAAAAGAAATTAAAAAGAGCAAAAGGGACACCACACAAAATGTCGGATGCTGGGGTAAAAAAGCCTCTTGCTGTTCACTGAGTTAGGAAATCCAAAGCAACGCCCAGGTAGGTAAAAAAAAAAAAAAGTAGCAGGAATCAAACAAAAACAAGTGGAAACATTCGCGTAAGAAATCAGGGCAACCTTAAAAAGCAGCGGAGAAATCCCAGCTTGATCCAAATCCCTTAGTTCCTTTATTCTGTGTTTCCCTTGATCCGACTGTTAAGCCCTCACAAAATTAGAAGCATCTTCTTTACAAAATCTTTCAATATTCCCCTTTAAAAAAAAGAGTTGTCAGAAGAAGAGGAATGCCTACTTAGGAAGAGGCTGGTCGCATCTGTGCAAAGTGGATTTCTTCAGAAAAGCAGGACAGACATTCTGAGTTTCCCTCCTTGTCCTCTTCCAGTGGTCTCAAAGGATGCCCAGAGGAGCGGGACCATAGTTAAATCCGAGTATCATTTGCATGTGTCGGACAGCTGCAGCAGCGCGCAGTAGACTGCGTGATTGCACCTGTAAGTTCTGCCAAGTAGCGCACCCGTTCCCCATCTAGAGATATCTGCTCTCAGTGAGACCGAGCGATAGCGGCGACAGCACCTGGGAGAGCAGCCCTGGGCAGGAACACACACTCGCACACAGGCAGCATCGGCAGCGCCGTTCCAGAAGATGTGCGCAAGAGGAAGAAGGGAGAGAGGAGGAGAAGGAGGAGGAGGAGGACCGAGGGAGGGAGGGTGTGAGGGAGGGAGCGCGGGAGGGAGGGGGAGCCTCAACAGCCAGCCAGGAAGCGGGAGGGAGAGTGGCTATGCAAATGGGCAGCATTCACATAGCGAATCACTGGAGCCTGAGTGCATTGCAGAGGAAGAGCCTATTTAGGCAGAAAAGCAGGAATTGAAGCGATGTCCCCCAGCCCCGATTCCTTTCACAGTCTCTCCCTGTTCAGTCCTTTTTCTCGCCTCTCTTCTGTGTGGACATCTTTCAGCAGGAAAAAGAAAAGTCCAGGATAGCCTGGATTCATTCCTGTTTTCACCGTTCTCCTCTCTCAGTGCTCCTCCTCTCCTCCCTTTACCTCTTCTTTTTTGTGTCTGTCTCCCTGTCTCTTCTCTTCTTTTTTTTCTCCACTGGATGTAAATTCAGAAAAGTTCTGTGATAATCGTCCTGTGGATATGATGAAGTGGAGCCATGCAGCCAAATCTAATCCTCGCCCCTCCATTGCCTAAGAAAAGAGTTCCCATAGGTTCCCGACCTCCTGCAGTCTATCGTTAGCAGCATTCTGGAGGGGAGATGATGCTGTAGCTCATATACTGAGGGCAACCCCCTCTTTCTCTTTCATCCTTTCATCAGCATACGAAAACACACACATGTACACACACACATGTGTAAACAAAGCATGCACGTTGCCAGAGCTTGCTGTGGAGAGCTGTCCGCAGAGAGGGTGCTGAATCTGGGCAAGACTGCCTCGCCTGCTAATAAAAGACCGTCTCTCACAAGAGAGGCGAGGCTGATTGCAGACTCAGTGTGCTGCAGGGTTACAGGAATGTAGAGAACATGTGGACATAAAAGCACTGCTGATAAACACAATCCGGTTCAGCTGGGAAGTGCGCTCAGCGTTCAGAGTTCAGGACTGGAGAGCACAGGGCTCAGCTGCAGTGTGCCTGCTTCTGTTTGCACACTGGCCATTCAACATCCCCCTCCCTTCGAAACGCTGTGTTCTAAGCTGGAGGAGAAAAAAGAAATGAAGGGGGGGGGAAAAAAAAAAGAAAAAGAAACTCTAAGCACTGCTGAGCTGATCTTTACGGTTTACAGGGAATACACAGGCATTTCATGCCCAAAGAAAGCCAACTTAGCCAGCGTGACACGGAGGATAATATGTTCTCCATTTCCTTTTTCCCGTTGACTGTTCGCATTCAGACACGGCAAGAAGCCTCGAGGAAGACACAATACAATTAAATGAACATTAATGACAAACCTTTGAAATGCTGCTTTCTCAAAACATGTGCGAATGCGGGCCTGTTCAAAGCATGGCTGCTGTAATTTGAATTTGAATGTAGGAACAGATCAGGACAGACACTTTATTGTTATAAGATGAACATAACCAGTTAAATGACTATAATCTGCCATCTGGCACGGGGACAGATGAGGATACCTCTCGTTTCTCTGTTGTAACCGATATCATGTTCCTATATGGGGGAGAAAAGAAGGCGCGGAAGCACAAAACAGATGCTGCACACATCAGGCAACTGTGCTGTTCTCACCTTGTAGAAGCTCAATAACTGGGTGCAGCCACCTGGTGCTGAGAAGTCAACAGCATGGAACTAGCGTTGTGATCTCATTTGCAATGGTGAAAAGGACTATTCCTGCTGGATCTGTTTGCACTATTATAATTATCAGCAGGCTAATCTACATAATTACATCTAATATGCAATCTATCAGAGCTGTTTGCCAAGGACAACAACCAGACATACTATGTCCTCAAATGCCAACTTTCACAAGAAAACCACATTAAAAAACTTGCATTGCTAAGATCTATTAATACATTTATATGCACATTATCACATTTCCTCCACACTGATTATTAAGTGGAAATGCAGCCTCAGTATTGCAACACCTCAAGTTAATGACATCAGCAGTGAGGTGAGACTTTTATCAGGTTTATCATTTCTTACTTGTTCATTTGTGCCACCAAGTGGTGAAACTCTAGAGTGCATAAAAGGTGTGGAGAGCCATTTAAAAGTGCACAGATCTTCCAGCAGATCCAACTCAAGAAATGAGCTCCACTAGTAAACAAGGATCGACACTAAAAACCTATTTTTTTTTCCTAAAAAAAGACTAATCTTGTTATTACATTGAGGAATGTGCAATAAGACAATCTAGCTCATGGCTCTGATTTTAATCAACTCCTCTGAGATCATCGTGACTCGGATAACGCCAGAGCTTCAAGAGGTTGCCCTTTACTTCTGCCTTGATAAATTGGATAACCAAAACATGGGGAGCCAGTAAAAACGCAGCCAGAGCATATGGCTTCAGGCGAAACACTCCCAACTCGATTCCTCCTGCCTCCACAAAACCAAACACCTGAGACTGTGACCTAAACTCATTTCAGCACAGTTACATATCTGTTCCGTCCACATGACTGCAGTGTGTTGGACGCACACAAGAAAAAAATCCCTACCATAAACAAAATTTGAGTTCTCGTTGTTTACTTGTTTGTTTCCGCCAGTGGTTCATCTTTGTCAAATGTCTGCCTGACAAAGAACAGCTTTTGTGTTTGTTTTCATTTAAGGAACAATAGATTGTATTCTTTACTTTTGACACTTCAGGCACATTTCCCACCGTACATCCACAGCTTTGTGTCGTCTTCGTCTCTCATTAAGGCCTGTGGAGTTATCAGAAACATAAAAAGATTTTTCTTTTTAAATAGAGAGAAATCCGCCACATGTGACTGACTTCTTACCCCAAGTCTAAGTGATTAATGAGAGGAGGAGAAATTTGTTCGAGCTGTAATAATTCCTTGGAGAGCAAAAAAGAAAAAAAACAAGTATAAAAAGGAGAAGAGCCAGTTCCTGTTACTCAGTTAGGTCTGCAACCACAGAGAGCTTAGCTGATGAGATGATATTCGGAGAGCTGGAGGGAAACTGGAGCGAGAGCAGCAGATGGGTGGTCTAAGAGTACCTGACCCAACTCGAGCAAGGCCTTTAAATCAGTTGAAGAGCCATCAGGCGACACTTTATCACACATGGAGAGACCCATTAGAGGGGGACAGACACTTAGAGCCACTTTGACAACAGTGTTTCACCTCCTCAAGAGCCACAATTACATTTAGTGACGACGTGATAGGAAAATACACACATGTAATAATGGTTTGCTTTAATTAATACATTGAGTTTAATAAAAAAGGAGGATCACAACAGTTTACACTGTTTTTTTAGCATGTGCACGTGAATGCATTAGGTGCTTCTGTTGGCTGGGAACAAATGGAGCATGCAGGCCGAGTCATGCATGAAGCAGGTATACCTGTTTTCTGCTGTGGTGACACATCTGTGTTAAGCTCAACAACATATGTGTCCCTGTGAGTGGGAGCATTTAGAGGGCTGCATCCCTGAAGTATCCTGAGAGGAAAGCACACTGCTGTGAGCCAAATCCAGTCTGTCATTATGATCAGATGGAACCATCTCGAAGAAAATAAAAAACATATCAATGATGTTTTCTACAGAACAAGTGACAAATAATCTGCTGAAGAGTGTGTCATCTTGATGTCATCATGACAAATGAGGTTAACTTTACAAAAACATCTCGATTAAATTTGATGAATTAAAAATCAAAATAGATTTTTTAAAGGTTAAAATACTGTCAAAAAAATTTGCATTTTTAAGACTTATTTCGAAGTGTGGACTTTTTTTGTTGGGACACAAATGTCAGCAGATGCTAAAATTTTAAATTAGGTCTAAAAGGACTCAGGCTTGTCTACTTATCTTATATATTTACAATGATTAGGGATGTTTTACCAAATCATGTGATGACAATGTGGAAAATGCTATTTATCAAACTGATTTGGTGAAATTATAGAGTTCAAGTTCAATCTTCCAAACACTTTACAGCAGCTGTGATCAAACAAACAACCCACTGTGAATCGTCCAATTTAAATTTCTGGTTTGATGCCCACAAGTGAATATTGGATGTCGCAAGCAGCTATTAGTGCTCCAACATCCTTTCAACACACAGACGTACTGTAGGTATTCAGTGCTAATATGCCCATAAAACAAAGACGTACGAGATCAAAAGAAAGGTCTTTATATAACAGTTTTCTGTGAGTATCAAACGTGTCACTGCTTATCCGAACAAGCATCACAAACACTGCCGAGCGAGAGACAGAGGAGCACACAATGCACTGATGCTAATGTGTGCAAGTGTATGGAAATAGAAACACAGTGCTGTCTTAGTCATCCAGAGATGTGACATGATAAAAACAGATAGATACAGCGAGCCAACACTCGATACAAACACACAAGCCGTACAGTAGTTCAAACAAAGGGAGGTCAGAGTGCCAGTACTGTTTGCGTTAGCAGAGGATGTTACATGGAGGTGCCTGTCGGTCACATTGTTTCACTGCATTTTGTTTGTGTGAGTGAAGTCTGACCACAGCAGCGTCAAACTGCCTCTTGCTTTCTGATTCATCTTCACCCAGCATCACTGTCTGGCTCATGAGCTCCAAAGAATCTGAAGGCTTAAATGATGACCATCATCGTAACCACTCATAATTAGGAGATCAGCTGTTTATATGACGAGTTATCACTCATGCATGTGCTGCTGTTACACAGTCAATGTTCATTATATCATATTATTATATCAAATAAACAAGAAAGAGAGCATATGTGCATGCGAGCTAGAAGGGAAAAAAAATTCAAATGTCAGAGTTTGAATGCAGCATTGCTCATGCACCACGTGGAGATTTGTGCAGCACACACTGCTCATTATGCAAGATATGAAGGCAACATAAATAACAGCACTCAAGCTGATACAACAGCCCACTAATAGGAAATAATGCACATTTAGTGTTGTAAAATCAAATCTGCAAATGGCAGTGCGCGGCGCCGTAATGGAACGACTTCATTTTCACTCAGAGCAAAACAAAGAAACCAAACTCCACATCAATCCTCATTCATCCCAACACTAATTCTGCTTCAATTGACTTAAGCTTTATAATGAATTTAATGGAGCTCTCAAATGAAGTTAAAATAGCTAATTAACAAAAAAACACACATATTTTTTTCTTTTTTTTGATCGGCTAATAATGAAGGCGACTCAACATGGTTTTTGTGTTTACACGCTGCTGCGCTCTAATTTATATATGTTGGCTTTTCAGGAAGTGACACGATCTTGTGTTGTATGCAGGCGGTTTAAGCGTAGTCAACATAATCTAGAAATTTTCTTGCACTGCAGTTTATCATCACAAACACATCGTGGCACAGTTTTTACCAAATAATGATAGTGTTTTTCTTCTCCAGTTAAAGAAATATATGGAAAAAAACAGAAGCCCTGTTAACATGCATGCGTGCATGTACACTCTGCTCATATCATCCCTTCCATTACCGGGGCTGGAGCACATCCAAACATATAGAGGAGATAAACAGATGGAATTTTGTTCGCAGCTTGAAGAGCCAATAGGCTCCCTTTGCTCCTTTCACTCGTCGGATTCTCCCGGCAAGGGATGATTTGGAATAAGCCTGATGTGACCAACTGGCATTTTTTTCCCTCTCCTAATGCATTACCGGTACAACGACGGCATTATTCATTTCCATAAACCTATTTAAATACACATTAAGATCAAGCGCAGAGGAAATAACATTCAAAAATCCTTGTACGTCACTGCAAAAGGAAAAAAAAAAAACAGGCTGCGTGCATGAATGCGTATGCGTAGGTGCACACACACTTATGATTGTGTCAGTTTGAGGGTGTGTGCGCACGCGGTGATGATGTGTCTGAGAATGCAAAAACCAAATCCTAACTGTCAGTGAGAGAGATAGAGGTCACAGGTCGGCAGCTTTCTGGAAGCTTCCTCTCGATCTCCTCTGACAGTTCCCAAGATGCAGTGGGCCACCAGGGCACCGTGCGTGTCTCTGTCTGTCCGTCTTTCCTAAAATCTACCCTAAGTAGATCCGTTTTCCTCCTCACAACGCTTCATCTTGAACGGGTCAAGGACAGACTGCGTGTCTCCATTCGGTGGGGGCGGGGCTTCTTTGTGAATAAACCGCTCTGCCGTGCTCAGGCTAACTGGGACAACTGAGACAAGTAATCCGAGGAAACGGTCCCCTCCCAAGTGTGAAATTTTGTCAAAACAAACTGTTAAAACACTTTTTTGAGAGCTTTTCTCTGTAAAAATAAAATAATAAATGGAAAAAAAAATCCTAATGAGAAACAATCAACACTTCCTCTGGGGAGAGCTACTCCACAACACTCGTTTCTGATTTGATGGAGACAACATGATATGGAAAATAAAGCTTTCTACATACAAAGACACTCCACAGCTACTGACAATAGTCAAGTGATAATTTCTCGACGTGTGCCTGTGAATCAAAAGCTTCTCCTCTGCGCACAACGTTTAATCAATGAGCTCTGCTATACTTTGCTGTCTCCTTCTAGCACCCTTCACTCAAAATTCTCTTTAAACTTCATTCAAGTTCACGTCATGACATCTGAGGTCACACAGCTCAAGCGTCTTCAACTGTGTGTTTTTCCGTCCCATCTATTTCCTGAATTATTGAAATATCATGAAAAAAAGTGGAGAAGCCGGAATCAGGTGAATAAGATAAACCCTCAAATACAAATGAAGGGAGCTCCAGTGGCTCTCACCTTGATAGCGCACAATGCAGATCTTTGCACGAGCTTTACACTCAGCGCGCTTCTGTTCGAGAGGCATGCTGTGGAGACAGTGCAGGGAAAGGAAGGAAAAACATGTGCTGCTGTGTTGAAACAAAAGGAGCAGCTAAAAAAAAACACTACAGAAGAGCTCCAACAAAAGAAAGACCGCTGAGGAGACTTCAAAATGAATGATACTTCGACGTGCGAAAGAAGAGAAAGACAGAGAAGCCGACCTGGCAGCAGTTACTCCAGTCCGGGTTTAGCAGGAGGCTGCTTTTGTTGTTGGATGTGGAGCTTTGAATGAGCCTTTTTCAGAGAAAATTTGAGGTTTTCTGACCTTGGATCAGAAAAAGAGAAATGTTTTCTAACCATAACCCTGTTAGTCTAACAGAGAAAAATCATGATTCCTGTAATACACAGTAACGCACAGTAGTTGATCATATACTAAAACCAAAATTAATCCACAGAAATGTTCAGGTCAGACAACAATATAATTAAAATGCATGTTTGTGTCTGTCGTAAAGATAAAACGACAAATACACAACAATCAGGGTAAGTATGAGCCAGTGCAAACTGCTCTGGGATATGCACAGCCATTCACATCTGAGTGAAAACCTGCTTTATGAATGGCCAATTGCCCAGAGCAGAACACGCAACGTTTCTGCATTCATCAGTCCATCATCCCTCACTGGGGACTGGAGCCTCTTCCAGCCAACAACAACCAGCAAAAGGCAGGATGCACCCTGAACTACTCCCCAGTCTGTCACAGCGCTAACACACAGAGACAGACAATCCCCGACACACACGCACACACACCGGTCGTCTATTTGAAGCCAACAGTTCAAGCTAACAACCATATTCTTAGATTAGGGAGGAAAACAAGTGATTTTAAAAAAGTAAAATCACATGTCTGAGAGGAGATCATGTTGACCAAGGATGCATCGAATACTGCGTTTATTCACAGTGGTAGTGAATAGTGGCTCCAGCAGTCTGCATTGAAAGCTTCATTGAATTCATTTCAATAGAAAGAAAACAGAATCAGAACTGGCTCGCTGGCTCTTGATATATAGTGGATGTAACACCTTGAGGTACATGGTTACATGAACCCTTGTATCAATAATGCATCCAATATTGGATACAGCTTGGACTTTCATGCGGACAGTCGGAGAAACTGTCCTGCAATCAATTCTGTTTAGCTGGCCTTTACCACACCGTCGTCTTCCCAGCGGTGAGACATCTCATATCCTGTCTAAAATATATGTCAAGCTTATTAAGCAGGTTTCCTCTCGAACCCATTCTGTCAAGACCGCTCTATCGCTGCTACTCTCTTTGGCTGAGGCAGTGACTGATGTGTGTGCGCTCTTCACCCTTGCCGCCTGTAGATAAGAAGGGATTTGATTAGTGCCACACATAAAATCTGTCCTTTATGCGCACAAACCTTCAGAAGTTAGTCGAGTTCAAGGACGATTCAACCGGCTAAGTTCTATTGACCTCCTCCCGGAGAACGGGAAGAGCATTTGCATTGTCCAAGTCTTTAGCATACATTGTTGGTACTGCTCAGAGCACACAGCTCTGCTCAGACATACTAAATAGTTGTTTGTTTGCGACAGAGACGGGCTGGAAAGAAACTCTTGAGACAAGTTGGTTCATTTCCTGTTTCCAATGTGACAGCATTCCACAAGGTTTGGATTTACTTTCGACTTCACTGCAGGGATGTCAGACAGCCTGCAATCAGCAAAGCAAAGCAACAAAGAGCAAACTTTCTGCATTATTGTTAAATTCCACCCCCTCCTCCCAACGTTTTTTGTTTCGTCTTTTTTCCCTCTTTTTTGCATCATTGCGCACTGCTGACTTTGACCTGAATGAATGAGACAGTGAGGCATGAAAAGATAAAACCTCTTTGTGTTTCTATCAGAGTAATTCATCAACAACAGATGAAAGAGGACAAAAACAATACAAGAGGCCGAAGCCCACCACAGAAACCGACTCAACTGCTGAGAGAGCGTTCATCAGTGCTTGTGTGTTCTAGACCTGGACTCCTCAACACACGTCCCACAAAATGCTTCAACAAATCACACAAGCTGAAACCACAGGTCAGTGTATCAAAGTCATGCAGGTTAAATGCTGCTTTTTCCAATAAAGTACAGTTACTTTTTGAATTTGGTTAATTGGTAAAATAAACTAGATTCGTGACGAGATGCAGTGGCCCTTTCTGCATTAATAAGGGTTTATAACTTTTATTTCAGTTCAGGCATAATTTTGTGACCAAACCCTTTTTGAAAATGGGTTATGAAGAGTCTTTTATGAGCATGCTCAGGTAAAAAAAAATTTGATGGACAAGGACAAATTTAAACTTTTATTTTAATTAGAATTATTGCAATGTTCAAAAAACATTGCTTTTGTGTTTCCCCCAAAGGAATCCACACTGATAGATGTAATGCTGGTTTGTTAAGCAGAAAAAATACATTTTTTTCACCGTCACCCACAGCGATTCATCTTCCAACTTCCAATGTAGAAGCACCAGTCAAAAAATTAAATAAATGTAGGAAGAAGTTGTATTACAACTTGCACACTGCAAACTGCCTTATTGTAATGAACTTGCAAAACATTTCCCTTCATGAGAATCTAAAAATAAATGTTTATCAGCCTCTGAGTTTGCAATAAACTTAATTGAAAATTAATCTTTTCACCCCCTTTTCGAATGAACGACTTGAGACTGTGAAATCCAAATGTCAACAGAGGCTATCCAAAGTTTTTAAGTTGAGTTCAGGCAAGCAGAATTTTTTTCTTCACTCTTTTTGTTTTTTAACGCAGACATTTAAAAGCTCCGTAGCACAGTTCTCCTGGGTGTCATGTTCAATAGCCTGGGTTTATGAGAGGAGGGAATATTCACAGCGTCAGTGTATCACCCAGCAGGATAGTTTAGCTGATACCTTGTATCAACACTTTAATTAGTATTGTGTTGTTGAGAAACAACAGCTCCTTATTTCCTGTCAACACGCCCCTCTGGGCGACCAATTAATAAAAAAAAAAAAAAGAAAAAAAAGAAACACCTCGAGGATTAGGTTTCCTTCACTGCGCCGCGATGAGACCGAGATGAGATTCTGATTAGAGACGAGATTACAATGAAGACACCCGAATGTGTGAAATGCTTGCGCTCAAGTCTGATCTGACCACAAACCGCTCGGTGGCACAAAAACAACACTTAGAAACTGTTGGAGAGACGCAGGGCGAACACTCTCCACAACAGAGTTCGTGTTGATGGGAAGACGCCAACAACGCTGTCACATTATATGAACAGCAGCTTGGCTTTATGAAGCAATCCGACATCTGTCAAGACGCTGCTGCTCCTTCATTCTGCTGCCACTGTGCCAGCATGAAGCAACACCACCTAATAAGCAAATTGCATGCATGCTCACAGCTGCACTCTCTGTTTCACCATCCCTCAAGTGACCTACATGTGTGTGAAAGCTCAAATTCATGTGGATTCAAATTCTACCACACTAACTAAAGGATATTACTTATTGTGCTCTGCCGCCTGCAGAGATCTCACTGCTCCAGCAAAGTTACAGACATATTACAGCATCCAGGGTGGGAGGAAACGAGACCTTGTTTCCATGCCAACACCCTTTACCCACATATGGCCACTGCTTCCTGGCACAGAAACCCATTTAAATTCAGATACTCAATCAGCATACAAGATCACTAAAAATAATTGGGGCAGACACTGACCACTCATGGCGAGCTGGAGGTGAAGGACAAAGGAATAAGTAAAGGAAAGAACAAGGAAGAGTTGAGCGGTATCAAAGTCACTGAACTGTGATTTAAATCTTGAGGGTATCAGCTCAGTATCCATCTGGAAAAAGTGGGTAGAGAGTGCATTGTGTAGATGTAGGCGCGCATCACAGTCCTCCGACACAGCTGCAGGCACTGTAACATGCCGTTTGTTAGGCGTGAAAACGGATCTAGACATCACAGAGTGTCCTATAAATGGTTGCTTTCAATTACATTTCTGTCTTGCGTAGATAAATATTTCAAAATACTTAAATATTTGTGGACTTGTATTATTTATATTAATGCAATCTCTCTCACTCAGCCAGATTGAGACATTCAATATTCGTAGTGTTTTTTTTCCTGCAGTGGGAACAAATCTATCCTGCATTTTCCTAAAATTCAGAGATGGCTCCTGGTGCATTGTCAGCCACGGAGTAACGCGCTCACAGTGTTCTACCGAGTGCAGCAAGCGCGTGAGATCGACTTCAGTGATGAAAACTGCATCGCCCACGTTCATTTGATGAGTCCTTGTGTTTAGTTTTTAATGGATTTTTTGTACAACAATGGAGGTAGTGGCACACACACAATACTTCTTAGTGGAATCAATACAATGCTGGTTGTGGCTCTTTGAAGGGATTGAATGACTATTAGAAAAATGTAGAGGTCCAGCAGAATTATCCATTAAGGCAAGTTCAAGTGAACACACAGTAGCCTTGTTGCGATGTTTTTGTTGTGTGTGAAAGAAAAACACAAACACGCACAAAAAACTCTTATGTCTTGTTTTAAACATTCTCCCCATTAATCCACATAAAGGTCATTTGATTGTATATTTGAAAATCCTTCTGCTCCCTGATACCAGATCAGTTAAACTCAGCATTGGATGTGCTGTAATTCTTGCAAGCATGCCTGCACATGGCTACTGGAGTGAATACACAGAAGCACTTAAGAATGCTTCTCTCATATCTTGGGGCACAATGGCTGTTGGAAGCTAGGCCAAGCGTTCAATACACGCGCAGCCCAAATATTTTCAGACCCATACATTTGTTTCACTGAGCCGCATTAAAAGAGGGCCACGTCCAGGGCAAAGTTAACATTACTTCCATGTGACAGCAGGCTGTTTACTCGACTGCCTCGGATCCCCTTGGCCTCACTACTGGACCGGGTGTCCCCTTGTATTGATCAAAACCAAACTAAGTGGTCTGATCTTCGCATGCCACTGCAGAGTGAGACAAAACGGTCTGGAGGACTTCCTGAATGCCTTTTTGTGCGTGTGTGCGTGCATTTGTGTGTGCTCACAGCACAGTTGTTCTGATACACAAGTGCCCTGCTTTAAATAGAGATAAAATTACAGCCACATTTGTGAAGACTCACAACAAGTGAAAGTGAAGTGGGAAATTACATGTGGGAATTTGCAAATGCTCACTGGTGCATCACCGCATAATTCAACCTGATGTATCAATACCTTAAGTGTAACTGTGAGCTAAATTCACCTCACTGTGGAGAAGTTATTGTCATCTTATGCAGTTTCTTAGATTTCAAGCTTCTAGTTCTTGGTAAAATATTCATTTGAACCTTTTTGCTTTTGTAGACTGACGCAACAAATCAGTATCAGTGTGTGGGCTCCTCCAGTGTTCGAAAAGAGCTGTCGGTAGACAACGTGAAGAGAAGTCACGTCGCGAAAAGAAGAAAATGCTTTCAATCGTGCAAACGCTTAAGCAAAATCAGACTCATGTCTACTGCGGATCACATAATAGCTGCTGAGCCTGGGGCCCAGACAGGCTATTCTCAAGGTACAAAGACACAAGACTGAGCACTGACTTGGACACATTCGAAATCAAGTGAGAGGGGCTCGTCTGTGCCCCTCGGGCAGAGACAATGGAGACCAGACCAGCACACAGCCACCACTGTTGATACAATATTGACATGGCACTAATAGCTCTGACTATAAGACAGAGGGGCAACCGAGCGAGACGAAAATTGCGTGAAGACCAGGCGCAGCCCCTCGCTGCAGCCTCTCTGCGACCCACTTCAGCCAAACAACAAACACCATTCTGTTTGTCTCTATACATTACATTCACATGCCTGACCACTGCCGGCAAACTCCCCCAGGACGTCCAGACTGGAGTTTTACTCCCTGCAACACACTCTCATGCGTGTGCATGTGCACGTGGTCGTCCCCTCCCCTCCCCACGCCAAGCTGGCCTCTGAATTAAAACTACAAGACGTTTCAGATTGTCAGTGGTCAAAATCCAAAACGTGAATAACACCACTAGTTTATTCCTGAATGAAGATGCTCCTCAGCATCAGTTAGTGCCGACGGAGCAGCAGTGATGACTGGCTGCACCAAACACAGACACCTGTCTCCTGCCAGGGTCAGCCACTGAAATGTGCACCACATGCCAATGTATTCCCACCGCCTTCAAAAAAACAGCTTTTGACGTTCAGAAATACATATTTAACACCACTCAAAGCCATCATAGGTTATTAAACATGCAATTTCCTGAGAAAAAACTCTGATTCATCTTCGCCAGCACAGCTTGTTTTATCTTTTTTTTTAATCTACAGTGACCGTTGATATCCAATGGGAATAACTGGTTCTATAAATACGGCATTAAGGCAGAGAGCACACAGTTCATTCAAGAAAGAATAAAAAAGCAGCAGCACACACAGTATTTGGAGGATGATGAAGAGAAGATGTGAAGTTTCTTTTTTTTTCTTTTTTTAATCCATGTCATCATCTTGCCAATCATTGTGAAGGGAAAAGGTGCAGCGTGGTACGGGGGGGGGAATTGAAAAACTTTTATCATAACACAGCCAAGAAATAGTGGAGTGCAGTGAAACTTGAAAGCACAGAGCATCTGTGGAAACATGCAACACCTGCAGTGCCATGAAAGGGTTTTAGGCACCTATGATGGATAGATTCTTATCCATCACACAGGACTTAAATGTACAATGTAATCCTGTGCTTTACTGAAGATACCTTTCAGCTGTGGGGATTTAGGTGGGCAAATAAAGGCATCCGAGAGAAATCTCTTTATTTCACTTGCTGAAGAAATCTGGCTTGGCACTGATACCCCGTCATATCCATATAAAAGGATGGCCAAGAGGATTTTTCAAAAGCTAAAAAGGTAGTTTAAGTTACCCGTAAACATGATATCTCATGTGTCCCTTTATAGAGGAAGCAGCAGCCTCCATGTAAAGATCTATAACTGAGGGAGGGACTGATCAGTCACATGAATATATGTTGTGTACCACATGACTGGCTGGTCACCTCGATGCTGAACCAAAAGTCACGACTTAACGCATCCGTTTCAAATCAAAAGTCACTGCTCTACAATAAACGTGTTCGAGTGTTCAACACAGATCCGAGACAAATCCTTTGATCTCACCTTGTTGAATGACGGAGCTGAAAGCTGCTCCTTAACCTTTAAATGCATCAAGTGCTAATGGAAGATTAGTGGAAGGTAGAGAGCTCTAAAATAATGCCAATGTACGAGGGTATCTCTGCAATCAGCCATTTTGCTGAAATGATAAGAAAAAAAATTAGGTATCACTGTGTCTCTAAATAGAGATTTTTTCTTGTCTCATCTGTGTCATGATATTTTTACCAAAGAGAGAACTTAATTATGTTGTTCTGATTTAAATTTCAACAATCATATATAAAAGCAAAAACTCAATTTCATTAAACAAACAATTCTAATTATATAAATGTTTTTTGATGCTCAGCCAATCAGTGAAGTGGCCTTTACAAAATAAAAATAACTCACTTCGAAATGTCCCAAATGTACGAATACTTGACAGAGGTGCAGTAGAAAATAAAATGGGAAAGGGAAAAACCTTTAGTCTTTCAGCGTTTATCTCACATACTTCATCAAGCAAAGCTATTGAAGATTTAGGTCAATGAGTCACAATACTGTCAATCTCACAATAAAACCTTCCTTTGTCATACAAAGAAATACTGGAGTTTTATTGTGACGGGTGTGGTCTGGCACAGCCGTGGGTTAAAAACAACAACTAACCCTTAAATCAATTGTATCTAGGTCACTGTCATCCACTGTCACAGAGTACACTACATTTGATCCATGCCTGTAAGCCGTAACATAGGACTGTGATGATGTATTTTGGATTTTGGAATTTACATAAGCTGAACGTTCAGATGGTTGAAAACTATCGGACACAACATCGCTTCCGTTCGCTTGTGACTGACAGCTGTACAATCCATCCAGACTAAATGTTATGGGGCCGGGGGCTCTGGGATGGATTTATTCTCCCAGCGATAAGGCAAAGAGACAAGACTACCCACTGGAGAAATATCTGGGAACGCATCGGGCTCTCCGAGTACGCTGCTTTCTCTGAGACCCGTTGCTCTGTAGTAAATTGCCTGCGTTTCAGCTTATGCAAATATATCTGGTAAAAAGGGGTATTTCCTTCAGAGATGCTTGGCTCGTTCCTCTACCGCACCCCTACGCGCCCCAACCTCCTCCCTCTATCCCCATGACAATCCATCAACACAGATAAAACCCGACCATCTTCGGCTTCATTTTTCCTCCACACAGATTTTGCTCAGCAGAGTCAGGCTGCCTTGCGTCACTGTTCGGAGAACTAGTTCAGTTCATCGGTAGTGAAAGAGGTTCCCTGGAAAGTGTGTTTTTGTGGTTTCATACCGGCTTTCCCTTGGGCCTGCGCACTGATCTCGCCTATTGTTTTGTCAGGTCAGCAGGAATAATGAGACTAGCTACAGTAACTAGACTCAGCAGGTAGAGCACTTTGGCTCAGACATAATATATGCATAACATACCCTGTGAGCCTCTCTGCTCCCAATGCTGTCAATGAGCTCCATGGGTCTGGAAATATGAATATGTATGACAGAACGGGAGGAAGGAAAAAAAAGTTCCAAACTGCATTTCTTCCCCTTTTAACCAACAAGAAAGGTTCATGGGAAGTTCGCCAACACTGCCACTATCCCCTCCCCACCCCCACCCTACCCCCGCCCTATGCAGTTGTTCCAAACACGACCTGCGAAATAAAAGGTAGGGTGGAGGAGGCAGGCAGGCAGCGACCACGATCACGACAGGCTACACTCAAGCTGCGGATGACACGGACAGAGGAATCCTTTTAGCGTTATCATTGGCTGCAGCTATGTTCGGGGTATGAGGCTGCACAAGAATCTATTAAAACTTCGTGTTGATAACAAAAGATGGGGGACTTATCAAACTGGTAGAAGTGACACAGAATGCATTAACATTTATGGTGCTCCCTTCTCCGCTTTCGTGTCATCTCCAGAGTGCCCACTCTCTTCCTTTCTTCTTAACGCTGTTCAGCACTTTGCCCATTCACCCCTTACTGTGTGAACTGCTGCAGAAGAAAATAATGACCAAACAAAATCCCTTATGCATGTTTTGCATAAAGGAGGGGAGCACTTTTCAAAGGTGGAGCAGACTTTTTGCTTGTTCTTTCCAAAGTTTTGCATTAATGAGCACACAGTCCATCACACCAAATGCCCATTTAACTCTCTTTAAGAGAGATTAATTTCACACAACTTTTAAACCACATCATTGGGTTCGAAAAAATGATTTTGTGTGCGTGCGTGCGTGCGTGTTGCAAGAATTGCACTGCACATCAAGTGATGCCTTTATAATGTGATTTATTTGTTTGCTTGTTTGATTTGGTGTTGATGTTTTATTTAAAGGGTGACCATGTGTGTTGCTCCCTCTAGTGGTGCAACACTTACATTTTAATGAGCCTTCACTAAACTGTGTCATTTATTCAGTTTTTTTTCGACTTGCGAGTCGCATCAACACATTCATACCTTGACATCAGCCCCAAGGCACAGCAACAGAAACAGCAAATCGTGTCAGCATCAATGCTAATTGGTGGAATTAAAACATCAGTTACTAGTTAGTCAACACAGGTGTGGCTATGAGTCAGTTCCTATTGAGAAATAGAAAAAACAAGTCTCCCACACTTCTGGCAAAGTTTGTGCTTGGTGAGAAGGACAAATATAGCACAGAGACAGGATATAATACTGTGTTTGAATATGAATACAGTGTGAAGGCTCATGATAAAAACGCCCCTGCTGTTGATGATAACTCCCGTCTTGAAATTTCTAGATATCAAGATTACTGCCTGCTTGCGTTTACTTCACAACACAGATGGTATGACTAATGCATCTCATACGGTAAAGTGCGTATGAGGTCTGTGATGTTGAAGGAATTAATAGAAACTCGGGACATCTTCTCATTCTGAACAGGCCCAACAAGAGGGTACACTTTATAGACGACCAAACAAACGCTGGAAACAGATGGAGAACAACAAAGAGAGGGAATCCTACCATCATTGCACAATGGTCCTCCAAATGTCGTCATACTGCAGTCACAGCTGAAGCCTTCCCACTGCTGAAGACACACACCCTGGTTGGCACATGAATCCTCCTGGCAGGTCGTGCTTGGACCTGAATACAAGGACAAATACCAACTTGGTGAGCAGACATTCACGATACCAGGCGGCAAAATCTGCAGACTGACGCTGAAGTAAAATTAAATGTCACGCTTAACATACCGACATTCGGCTTCAGCAAGTGGAAACAGATCCAGAACACACAATAGCAGTGCTGGCTGTGGATTTCGGGATGATTCGCTGGTTTTACAGGTTAATTTGAGTATCTGATACAGCAGGAACTTGACAGAAGTCCAAAAAGATATTTAAAAAACCTGTTTAAGCATTTGAATATGTTCATTATTTTATTAGTTTAATTTTTTCTACAGAAGAGCATCATATATTTAAAACTAATAACCACAAGTTAGTATCTAATGAAAGTTTTTCATGTAACTTTTCAAGTTTTGAAGAACCTCAGATTATATTTAACAACTCGAACTGCACACAGATTTTTTTTTTTCCTGCAGCATTTCTGGTTCATGTCTATTGGGCAGCAGCTGATTAAAGTCTGATCACCGATAAATTGTACTACATTACCAGATTCAACTGCAGCCAGAGGACAAAAAAATCCTGTCTCGTAAGTTATATGGATCTGAGTTTCACCGTGTTCTTGTAACGACCAGCACGTCTCATCAACACCTTTATTAGTCTGACTGCTGCATTCACTATTTTCATCCTTTTACAGCGTCTCAGCCAGTCGGTCAGTCAGTCAGACAGTCTGTCCATCAGTCAGCCTGTCTGCATCCTCACACTGTAATATTCAGCTGTACAGACTCCCTTATCTCTCTTTCATCTGTTTGTGTGAGTTAGTTCAGTTCATGGAAAATGTTAGTGAAATGGGAAATGGTTAGTATGAATGGATGTTCCCGTCGTCCGTATGAGTTATCAGGTGATGACATTGATTTGCCAAAATTGTTGAATTTATTCAACTAAATGCCTGATATTTCTCCAAAACTCTTCACTTTTCAGCATTTCACATGATGAAACCTAAAAATGACAGTGACACTTGTATGTAGAATCCACACAGTAGACATCTACATGTTCAGATTGTTTAACTGGTCTTGCTGCATTGATGGCAGTATTTGTTCACCCTTGTGGCAGCTGCATATACAAAAAAAACAATACCATATAATCTGTACAGCCACTGTTTTATGAAGCCATGGCGAGACACTCAATAGTAACTATGGTAACTGGCTAGTTGCTGAAGCAAATGCTGTTGCCCACTCAAGGCTGAACTACTGGGTCTTATATTTCAACGTCTCGACATGAAAATTATTCCTCACTAACTAAATGCTGGATAGAGTTCCAGATGTGTCACATTCATTGTCGACCTACTTTGTGACTGACAAGCGCAGACCACACATGTTCAGTGCCATGTTCACAGGTAGTCTGTTGTAATAAAAGACATGAAACTCAAGAGGTTTCAGTACGTGTAAACAAGTTCAGAGTTTTTGTTTTCTCAAGGCAACATACATGTTGGCAAATGTCTGCTCCAAACAGGTCAAGCGACTGTAATCGTGGTTCTGAGTGATGAAATTAGTTAAGAAAATATTTGATCATAATTCATTATTTCACTCCAAAGTTTTAACAAGAGACTCAAGAAGAGCCCATTATTGACCTTTTAGATCTGGTATTTTCACTTTGATTCTTTCATGTTATTCTGTAGAGTAAAGCTACTTTAGTTGTTTATTTTACTTCTGGAATGTTTGATCCCTTCACAATATTGTATTCATGTGATGTTGTTTGAGTTAAAAGGAGAGTTTAAAAAATGAGTTTGTACATCAAAATCTATCAGGGCTGAATTTTGTTATGTCTTTGGTTTGTCATGATTGAAGGATTTTTAATTTTTTGTTCACTGTGAGGGGCTCAATCCTGCAGTTTCAAATATGTCTAATGAATGAAATACCAGAGATGATCGCAGGATGATGCACTGCGGTAAACATGTTGATTCTAGTGCAATGACTCCAATGTGAACCATTAAAAAACCTGAATGAGTGAAAACCGTAGTTTAGATATAAAGTCCATGCAGGATGAAACAATAATGTAGAGAAAACATGCAAACAAAAGCTGATCGATTTGCAATTTGTGGACAAAAAAAAGATAACCACAGTAGAACGAACAAAACTAAAGAAACCAAAGTTATTTCTAAAATATCAACACACGTTATGCGAGTACAAACAGGAGCCCCATAGATCGAATACAAGATGATGGTGATACTTGTATCCCTATGCGCCCATTCTTTACGGCAGGTGGGTGAATGGCAAACTAGGCAGTCATCTTGTTCAGGGACATGTCAAAACTGTGAAGGGAGAGAGTGTGAGGGAGGGAGAAGGACGGAGGGCAGAGGGACTGCAGATGCAAACTGGAAGAGGGGAGGGAGGATATCAGACTCTGTATCAAACAGACAAAGCTATCTACCTTGCAAGTCAGCTTTCATCAATGCAACTTTTGTCAGCAAAATAATAGGAAAGGAAAAGGCAAAGTATACCAGCTGTTAGTAAGAGCAGCGAGACGTCAGAGAGGGAGTAATAGAAACACACACTGTTGAAGCAGGAGAGACAGAGGGAGGGGTGATTGTCCTCACAGCAAAGTAACAGAAAAAAAGGTTGTGTAATGAAGGCTGGGTTAAGCCAAACTGCATTAGCAACTACTCTCAAAAAGGCATCGGTGATGTAAAGTGAAACTGAACAACTGCTGTCAGAAAGAGAGACGGAGATTGTTAAATATATTCAATGAGATTTAGAGAAAAAGGAGAAAAAAAAATCCTGCTACCAGTCTCCACTTCATTCATCCGCTATTAGCATTTGTATATACTGCTAAGTGACTCCATCATTACAATCCAATAGATGTTTTATCTTTCCCATTGAGAGCAGCCCGCAGAATCTGCGCAGCACCGAATGAAAACAGGAAGTTTGACAGACCTGCGCAGGGCGCTGAATTCGATTACGTTTGTAATGTTGCAACATGAAAAGATCAGAAGTTGCCCACTCAATAGAAAAAGAGAGAATGAATTGTGAAATTAAACTAAGTGAATGACGCTGGAAAATAAATCAAATATTGTCTGTGGGTATGGTGCACACATTAGACTGGGCAAATGATATTCATGCATGCAACAAAGGCTTCATACATTATTCAAGAGGATTGCTTCTGGCAAACTCTCAGATCCAGCAAGCATGCATAGAGCAAAACAGAATGGGGATAAAATGGGAAATAACACTGGCAGTACAAATATGGCAGAGAGAATAATCAGATTATGGCCAAGTGAAACAGAAATGATTGCCTGTGGAGGAGTGTCAGAGTTTGATGCATTCTAACTGAATACTAACACACTTTATAGATGTTAAATTATGAGCCACAGGTTGCCAGTGTGGGTGTTTGTGTGGGTGTGTTTGATCGGGTGTGTGTCTGTGCCCACCCCTCAGACAGGAGGAATAAGGTTGAGACCCACTGCACGCTGCAGCGACGGCCCCCTCGGGAGTTTGGTGACAATAAGGTGCAACAAATAAATCAAATCGAAAAGGATTCAAATTGTCTCTGTATTAACCGTGAAATTCATTTCTCTCTTTAAGCATTCACCCGGCTTGAATTCAAACGAGAGCTGCATTTGGAGCATCTTGGAAGCTCTACAAACAAAATAAGGCAGACAGGAACCGATGAGCAACATGGGTGGCAGGGGGGCGGGGAGCCCGCTCACCTTCACATCCTCTTTCTATCTGTCCCACACAGTCCAGAGCGTCTGACATCAAGTCTGGGAGCCGCCCGTTCAGATCCACTGATGCCAGACAACCTTGAAAACCCTCCTTGGCATGCACCAGTTTGGGCAGCTCCTTGTACATCTCTTTTGCCACCCCACCGATGTAAAGGTTACCTAAAAAAAGATTTATAAGGGAAAAAAAAAGAAAACAAAACAAAGAAGCATGACAACACTGACCCCTAGTGGATACAGAAAATGTAGCCCAGCTTCGGCTGTCTTTTTCGAGATGCCACATTAAAATGTTTTTTGAAAGAAAAGTAAGAAACACATTTTCAGACAGCATTGTTACTGCAATCAAAATTGCTATTATAATTACAGTAATTAGGAGTCGTTGCTGTTTTTTAAGCCACACATATTTGTATTGCACTTTAATTATCAACTTTTGATAGGAACAATTTCAGAACAGGGTTTTTAAAATAACTAATCAATGACATTTTCAGATAACTTATTTTAAGCTGGGCCGCAGTACCAAAAAACCCTGAACTCACTGCTACATGTGCAAGTTGTTAGAAGTGACTGCAGAACAGACCAGTGCTGAGCTATTGCTACAGGGAAGCAAGATGCTGGGAATGAGTGAGGGCCAATCATTGTTGTTTTCCTCACTCGTAGCCCTGCAGGGTTTATCCTGCTCGTGCAGACCTTTCAGTCACAAACAAACATCGCCTCTCTCACCTCCAAGCTACTGCTGTGCAACTTGAACCCTTAGAAAGCACACACACACACACACACACACACACACACACACACACACACACACACACACACACACACACACACACAC
>JAUESE010000018.1:8473886-8495118 GCA_032274725.1 Malacoctenus triangulatus | reverse complement strand
ACACACACACACACACACACACACACACACACACACACACACACACACACACACACACACACACACACACACCTTTAAGGTCCAGGTTTTTGGCTCCCGTGGTCGTCTGTGTGGTGATCTTGGTATCAATCTTCACTGTGTGGAGGCTGTTGGTGTCTCTGGAGATGATGACATTGTGCCAGTGGTTGTCGTTCAGGGGTTTGTTTGAGTTGCCTTTAATCAGGTGGGCTCCATTTCCCAAGTCTGACACATAGTGCAGGTACCTGAAAAGAGAGATTCCAGTGATGTGAGTGCACAGCTCTGCATGAGACAACTGTGAGGGTTGAATTACAAGTGTTACAATTAACCAAACAAAACTCCATTTGTGAGCAAACTTTGTTTTACATAAACTACAACTGTCCTTGTCAACCTGTATTTAATGTGTGGTGGCGTATAACACAGACACTTGGAGAATAAATGAGGCTGAGTAGACTGAATATTTGAAAACTGGAGCGAGACGTTACATGTGGGTGTTGTTGGTGTGTGCCTGCCTGTTCAAATGTGTAGATAGACGAGTATCACAAAGTGCAGCTGTCTGAAAAGACAAATAATTGGCAGGTAGCAGAATTAGAAAGAGAGCTTTGGGCTGTGCATAACAAATCAGCCTTAAATTATTTGCTTTTCAGGCAATTTACGATTCGCATGCTCGTTTTAATTAAAAAGCACGACTTTAATGTTTAGCACACTGAATACCCTAACTTCAGGCATTTACTTAAAAGGGGTTATTCTATAGCTGCATTTCAGCAATGAAAAACATGCCCTTCTGTGGTTGATTCCCTTTAATGTCGGGTATTTGCTGCGCTTTCATGAAGATTAGAAAGAACAGTCATAGCCGACAGCTCTTTCAGTAAATATTCTGGCATGTAGGTGATAAGAGAAGAATTGGAAGACCCGCAGTAATGGCATGGAAAAAATAAAAAAAACTGTCAAGAATTATATTCTGTCTGGAAACTGTCGCACGTATGAAGAGCTGTATTATTAAAAACATAATCCATTTATATGGAAATTCTGACATAAATAAACATCCCCTACACCAGTTTAAAGCTCATTCAGCAGAGTTTAAAGCCGTCTGCCTTTCACATTTGCTGGACATTAAAACCTGCTGGCAGGTAGGTCTGCCCTACAAATGTAATGTGTGCAGAGGGGAGTCACGTCGCACTGACAGCACCGGGGAAAAAAAAACAAAAACCTGAGAGCCACCCACACCCAATGCCACTTCAGAACCAGCACATATTTTCACAGACATGTGTTGCAGCTCTGGCTCCTTGTTATCTGACAAACTCTGGGCAAAACAATGAAAAACAAACAGCCACGGCAACAAAAAGAACAAATAAAAAAAACAACAAAACATTTTAGGTTTTGACACCTTACGATTTAACAAGCTCAGTCAAGGTGACATAAGTGAAAGTTGTTGAAAATACCAGAGCCAAACAGAAGAAATCTCACTTGAACACTGCAAAAAAAACAACATCTTACCAAATACATTCACTTATTTCAAGTCAAAAAAATCTTATCACACATAAAATAAGATATTATCACAGAGACCGAAAGACTTTTCCTCCTATTCTAGAGGTGATAAATCATTTCCAGCTGGTAAAAGTGAAATTTACATGGTACGATTTGTTTTTTTTGAAGCGAGCTTCCTGCACTCAAACATAAGCGCGACCGGGAAGCTCCTACTCACCCTTTGACCAACTCCACCACGATGAAGTCATTCCCATCACCGCTGTTAAACAGGATGAGGCCGTCGGAGGAGGTGGTTTTGAACTGAAAGAAAAGGTGCATGGAGTAGTACGCCTGCAGGGTAGTGAGGGTCACATAGCTGGAGCGGGACTTGAAGGTGACGGGGTCGGCAATGATGTTCTTGAAGCCGATCATGGCATTGAGCTCACAGTAATCAATGTCACCATTTTTACACAGGTCTATGTAGGCCATGCCATTGAAGGAGAGGCTCTGCAGGTGGCCAATGAAGTTGGACGGCACCATGGACATGAAGCGCTTCTCTGTCACAATGCCCGTCTCAATGTTGTGGAACTCCAGCTGGGTGTGGTCACCTGCCATTTGACCTTTGATAAGTGGAGGGAGAGAATTTGTTATTGGGGGTAAATGGAGAGCAAAGGGGTCAGCCTTTAAAATGAACCAACTGATTCGAGATCCTGAAACAGTGGGGGCAGATTTAGGTTTTTTCATGTTTGCTGTTAATGTTTTTTTTTGGCACACAATTGTTTGTAAAATGAATGTCAAAAAGTCAGCAAAATCTGTGAAACCAGTCTGCCAAAGTGGAAAATCCCAACAAAGAATCTGATACCACTGATTTGACACTGTCCCATTTACATTATATAGGAGAGACAAGATGAAAGTCAAGAATATTAAACAGTGCTACAATGATCAATAAAAGAACAGCAGCAAAGAAAAAAAAAAAAAAAAGAACATTTTCCAAAAACATTCTTAATTAGATCATGAAGCCGACTTCCTAATGAAGGTTTTACAATCTAGCTGTAAAGGCTAGGCTAAGCACACTTCCAGAAATAAGTGCTGAATGAGGAGGGAACAGGAAGTACCTTCCACAGGCGTGAGATCATCTACGGTCAGTTTCAAACTCTTGCCCCTCCTGAACACACGCACTGTGTGCCACTCATTATCGTTCAGATTCTGACCCGCAAAAATTGTCTCTGGACCTTTGCCTGCAGGACAGTCCAAACAACGGTTAACACGCAAGCATGCACACACACACTCGCACACACACAGAAAAGAGAGGCTGAGAGAGTAGAAAGGAACAGACAGAGTAAAGGAGAAGATCAAGAAAGACAGAGTGAAGAGACAACAAGGCAGAAAAAACATTAAGGTAAACATAGTTAATGGTCCATAAAAAGACATCATTGTGACCTGATCGCACCATTAGATGGAGCACAACATTTCTAAATTCTCTCTGAGCACCATTTTCTTTAAACCTTGAGGAGGGAGACAATAATCAGTATGTTGGCTTATTACTGCCAACATTTATCAAACTTGCTACTTTCCAATCGCTGTTTACTGGTTGGGTTGTTGTTTACCTGAGAGAAATACAAATGCAAAATAGATTTTCACTGTAATTGCGCTTCCTCTCATGTTTTATTCTTCTCTTGCAGGCCACTTGGTGGCAGCAAATTGCTACCGAAAGCACCAGACTGAGCGAGGCGCTCAATGACTGAGCATCACTCTCCATCTTGTTTACCGTCAACAGTGCAACTCACTGTTTGATTTCTCTCATATGAACTGAAATAGTGATGCAGACAGAAATTTTGGGAGCCTTCAAATGGCAATACGCTCAGTGAAGAGGGAGAGGAGGGAGAAAGGAGCTAAAAAAAAACAAAAAACAGCTACAGCAAAAGAAAGAGGCCATTCTCCC
Organism: Malacoctenus triangulatus; assembly: GCA_032274725.1. Taxonomy (NCBI): domain Eukaryota; kingdom Metazoa; phylum Chordata; class Actinopteri; order Blenniiformes; family Labrisomidae; genus Malacoctenus; species Malacoctenus triangulatus. Next base: position 8,491,691 of record JAUESE010000018.1, on the reverse strand, counting down.
CGAAAATCCAGTCAAGCACTTGGATCAGGAATACAGAGTGTGACTTTATGTTGAACTGATAATAAATAAAACAGGCCCTTTTGGGTAGAAACAGCTGGTAGTGTACTAATTCTCCCTAATAGGTGTGACACGCTTTCAATTAAACCCCAAGTCGCATTAAATAACCATTGAATTGAAGTGTTTCAGTAATGATAACCAAACATTGTGGCTTCAGTGAAACCAGCACTTTGATTTGCATAAAGTCTGTCACTGCTGAGGCTGGATTGGAGACGTCACAGGATCAGAGTGCCAACAGAATCACAGATGCATCTGAGAAGAAAAGGCAGGAAAATCTCGGCGATCTCACAAGCAGAAAATAAAACATCACTCCAGGACACATTTCTCCATTAGGATATTCCAACATTGGTCCAACTGGGGCAACACATTACTTTTTCATACAGCCTCCGTCTTAGACCGTCTTTGAATTGCTATATAGCTCTGTGGTTCCCCTGCTGGGCACACATAGCCAAACAGGCCAATGAGGACGCGCCACTGTGACGGTATTAAAATCCCCAGGCTGTGGATACCTTGGCCACTGTGGGGAGCATTTCAGATGGGTGCCAGGTTCATTCGTGTGAACCTATTTATGGCTATTTATTTCCTGCTTTTCTGCAATCTTCAAAGCTTCGGTGCAATGTGTATGCAAATCTGAGGGTGCCAAAGTACTGGGACACACTCAATCTCAGAGGCACAGTTCTGCTTTGTAAGCACTAAACACCGGGGCAGGATTGAAACCAGATGAGTGGCGAGGAGGATTACGGGGGAGAGATATGAAATAATGGGATGGAGTTTGGACTTGAAAGAATGCTTGATCTTTGCTTTCCATCACTCTGTCCTTGTTGCTCTCCAAGGAGAAAAGAAAAGGAAGGCGGGAAAGAGGTCAATCGTATCAAGAGGCACATTCCTGCACAACATCCACTACTGTGGGGGGTCTGGCGTTGTGCCTGTAGTGCAGTCTGTGGTCCAAAACAATAGCTTCACTCTTCAGTGTGCTGCGTCCAGCCCTCTCTAGTGCCCTTTGCTGATGGTGATCTATGTGCAGTGCTGGACCTACAGTGATCTCGTCCTGCTTTACTGGCTTTAGGCCCGGGGGAACAGTGGAGAATCGTGTCACAGGGAAGCATGAGAAGATGTCATTATCCAGCCAATCAACTCTGGGCCGACTGAGCGACGGGGCAGATATTGGTGATGCTCGCAGAGACGCTGACACTCACACAGGTGGAGGCAGGAGGAACTCTGTGACCAAGCAGCAGGCTACTGCGTTGGATTACTATCAACACAGACGTCAGATCCACAGCTGCATGATAAAAACACCCTCAGAGTGGGAAAGTCGAAGCACAAAAAAAAAGCCATAAAGCTTCGCAGAATAACACGCACGGGGTTAAGCTCCCTCTGCTCATCGCTATCGTCAGATGTAATCAAACAGATGAGTTGATTTTTTAAGATCTGTTGAAACTTTCTTTGTCTTGTGTTTCAGAGTAGTCAACATGGGACCAGCAAACGCTCGGCAGCCAACAGGGACCCTGCGAGTCGCCTGCAGGGCCCAATCTATAAATAGTGGTCAGGGCAAACTGTGACAAATAGCCCGTCATATGACTCTGAACCCTTGGAAGTAGTTTCAAAAAGGTTGAAGACACCTGTTAAACACAATTACAAGCTTATTAGTTTTAGAGGGCTTTTCTATAAAGCTGCAAGAACAAACTATTTTTTATAAATCTGAGAAAATGTTTTTACCTTCACATCACAAAAAGATATCAGTAGTTCATCGGGCCAATTCATCATTCTAAGAAGCTAAATATTCCTAAAGTGGTCTCTCTGCTGTGAGGCAAAGTTAGTTGTGAGTTATTGTTGGAGTTTTTTTAGATTATAAAATACTTAGTAACTTAGGGAACTGCATCAAGTTTGGTTCCTTTCAGTGATACATTTTTTACACACAAACCTGCCAAACGAGAAAAAAAAATGCTTGACCCTCCATAGCATAAACTTAAGAATGGTAAACTGCTGCACACCTCAGGGAGACTTTCATCTGCTCCAAAAATGTGGTCTGAATCAAAAAAAGAGGTGTATTTACAGGAAATGCTCTGGTTTGTATATTTTAGTTTTCGCACAGTGTTCACTGTGATTGATGGATGCTGTGTAACACCATCCAGTCATTTAACTTCCAAGGCAACACATACTTTCTGATCTATATGTATTATATATATAGGACATATTTTGTATTTACGTGTATGACGCTATTTTACACTTTGTCATGAATGAGAGACGTATACAGAAACTTTAGGAAGTTTAGAACACAGGTCAAAAAGGTCTGAATGACGATGATTGTATAAAGCTGCCTTTTCCTCTGCATCCTGGCCACACAGTGACTCTTTATCATTCAAATGTAGTCAGACTGAATATTAGAAGACCAGAAATGCAGACAGAAAAAAAGCCAATCTGTCACAAGATATTTTTAGTTCACATTTTCAGTTTGTTGTCACTCAGTGCCTGTTAACAGTGTTTAAGTCGAAGTGGCAGTGTTTTCTTCAGACAGCTCCGGGCAGCCCCAGGGAGCCGAGGTCCCTAATTGACAGTGATGTGTTCTTTGAGTCGGTGCTGAAATTCCTCATCCACCAAGCTGACCGGAGCTGCAGCGCCTGACAAGACACATTAATTAACAGAGGGAGGAAAAAAAAAAAGGACAAAAATAACAACCTAGGAGGGGGAAAAAAAATTAAACGCTAACTCTTCATAAGTGGAAATGCAGTGGCTTAACACAGTTCCTTCCAAAGACTTCAATTAAACATTTTCTTCTGACACAATTAGGTCTGGATCTATTAAAGGAAGACCTACAGTTTTCCAACTTCTTCTCTGTTTGACTTATACATTAGCTTTGCCTTCAGCACAGCATTAAGTCTCCAACAGAGTCTGACTATTTCTCACTGAAAAGTGCAGTCTGCATAAAACCGTGCCAATGTTATGAAACATCCTTTAATCCTGCGAGTGTGGCACATAGCAATTTAGAACTAATTTGTGCAGACTGAGGCGTCTGCTTTAAGAAAATGTACACAGAATTTAGGCCAATGTAGTGTAAAATATTGGCAGCGCTCAAATTGGAGAAGCAAATCAGTGAAATAAGATCATTTCTCAGTTTGCATTATTTTATTTCCACAGCCACAGCGAAGACGTCCAGCCCACGCAGACTGCACAAGTCCTACACGACTGGCTGAATCTGCTATCTTTACCTCCAAATAACACTGAACAGGACTCCTCTGCTCCTGTCTGCACAATAATTTGAAGCGCATTAATAACTACAGAGAGAAAGCAATCAGACTATAACCGCCGCTGATGATTATGCCTTCACAATATCCTCACAGACCATGAATGACCTTTTAAAGCGGTGGAATGGGGGAATTAGAGCTTAGAGCTTTTTATTTGCATACACAAACAAGGGATGCAATCCAAGAAGCATGAACAATGCTATTTAGCATTTAGAAAGGTGTTAAGAGGAGCTGGCTCACAGCAGCATGTCTAGAGGTCACATCATGTGATGCTGCGTGGAGGCGTTCTGTTGTGTAAGTCTCCGCTGCTCATCAGCCAGTGACCTTCAACTACTGTAACACTTCACACACAAAGAAATCCAACGCTGCTTGTTTTCAGAGAACAGTTTGTCCTCACATGTGACACAGCCGGGCACAGCAGCACGGAGCTTCGCCCTCCGATCGCCTGTTGGTATTTACAGACACCGTGATTGTCTGTCACTTCAGTATCACCAAACAGGAAAAGGGCTCGTGTGTTATGACTCCGGAGAAGTAATTACTAATTCATCGCTGTTCCTGAATAATAAATGTCAAGGATATTTACCTCCCAAAATATTGCAATGTAGCCTCTTAACAAACACACACACACAGACACACACAAATACGCAGACAGCCACAGTGAATCCTGCTACGCAAGATCTATTCTCTCGCCCTCCCTCTCCATCCCTTTCTTTCTGCTCTGTGAGGCAGGTTAATGAGAATAATAAAATCACACTCTGTATTTCCTCTGTGCTTTGAATGGCCTCATCAATTTACAACTGGCGCGAAAACACTGAGGAAGAGAGAAAATAGAAGAAAAAAAAAACAATACTGGGGAGGAGACAGAGAAATCATGCAGGTGTTAACGTGACGTGCTTTTTATGCGGGCCCGAATTCCCAATTGAAAAGGGTCATTAATTAGAAACAAACCAGTTTGTAGAAGCACAGCTGACTGCCACATTTGAATTTGTCATTAAATTAAGCCTCCCTCTGTTTCCTCGCCTCCTCGTTATTCGCCTGGACACCACCAGGACTCTTCCTCATGTACCCGCAGCTCTTGAATTAGGTATGATGACATGCTACGTCAGTGCCAATGCAAGGGGCCAGTCACACGTATTCGAGTACACTGACTGAGCCCCTTTCCACAAGGGCTGGAGGACACTTTAACAAGTTCACATAATGAGGGAAAAAAAGGTCTAAGAAAAAAAAATGAAGAGACTGAAAAGAAGAGAGAGTTAGAGAAGAAAAAGAAGAAGAAGAAACAGTGAACAGTAACTTACTGGAGGTACAGTTAATCCTGATACAATCTAGATGGGGAAGAATAGATGAGAGATAAATTCATCTTTCAACGTTGCAGCTGCAGACATCATTAAAGCATACAGTCCACCCCTCTGGGGACACACACACGGACACTGTCCGTCCTCTGATGCTCTCACCCGTGGCCCCCAGCTGCAGCCAGCTGGTAAAAGCACTGCAGTCACGTCGTGCCAGAGGAGCAAGTTTATTGGAATACATGAGAATCAGCAGCGACGCAGAATAAAGACTCAGAAGAGCTGAACTTTAGTGACATCCAAAAAAAAAGCCTTATTTTTTTCAGAGCGATTTAAAAAAAAAAAATACTGCAAGTTCATTGATTTCTGTTTAGGGGGTGACCACTGTGTTTTGAGAGCATCAGATGTTGGTCAGGGTCAGGCAGGGCCAGTTGGAAGGAATGTGAACTCTCCCCCTTTGCTTCCCTCCTGCCTAACTAGTCACCAAGCTTTCTCAATAAGAAAGACTTCAACATTTTCATGCTGTGTTTTCACCTCTTTGTGCTATTTTTTTAACCTTTAAGAATTCAATAAAAAAACAATCACATTTGTGTCCGTGCCATGAACAGTAAACATAAACAGTAAACGTTGTCCAAATCAAATGACAAAGCAACAAAAACAACAATGTGATAAGTACTTGTGAAATGTAAGTCTGTTATACAGAATGCAATGTAGGTAGATTGCTTTATGCCAATATTATTTTTATAACCAATGTTATCATAAGTATTATTATTATTCAAAGCTCTAGTTTTTTCTATAAGATAATAATAAATTAGACTAAGGTTGTTTTATAAATTTTCCATTTGCTGTCAACACAAAACAGCTTTATAGGCGCTTCCTTGGTCACAACTTCTGAATTGTCCTGATTTTGCAGCTGTTTCTTCTTGGCACTTTTGTTCCAAACAACAAAAAGTAAAAATTGGAGTCGGTTCTGTGCATCACTCCACCTCGATGTTTCCTAAGGCTGAGCGTGTGCCCAGCGCTGACAAAGGTGACCCAGATCGAACTCCCTCCCCTCCTTCCCATTTGGCCCTGCTTGTCATGTGTTGTCAACCACAGCAGAAAAGTGGTCGCAAACAGCCAGAGACCAACACTAGCCTTACCCTTACAGGGAATGCTCTGCTTATTCAAGGGATGGACTAAGAGGACGGCCTCACCGGGGCTGAGGGGCCGTGGATGAATTCAAAGAAAAGGGGAAAAATAAAACTTCACATCGTGTCAAAGATGATTTGGAAAGAAACATCGTCGGGTGTTTTTTATCAGAGGACATCTTTCTGTGTTCACGGGGGTTTGAACTGTCAGCCCTGTCAGAGTGTGGCGCTGTTGTCCTCCGTGGTGGGACACATGCCTCCTTTTGGTTGACAGCAGCCTTAGACTGTCTACTTTGCATGCACTGCTAAACGGCTCCACTTAGAGAGCCCATTTCTGTTTAGCCAGTGGAAAGGAGAAATAGATGGCTATCATTTGGGCGGCATTGCTCTGTTTGAGACATATCAAACTTTCACAGGCATCATTGGATTCTTTCCTCCGAACACACACACACACACACACACACACACACACACACACACACACACACGTGCAAATGCCAGGGTGTCTTTCATTTTGTCCTCAATTTGCAGGATTTTTTGCTATAGGCGGGGGGGGGGGAGCACGTCTTTTTCTGCTCTCATTTAAGACACAGTTGCAGGTTTATGTGCAATCATGCAGTTATCTCACAATGATTAAAGTGCACAGGTGAGTAAGATGATTAAACATGTGTGCAGGGGTGTTGATTGGCTACAATTCACAACTGAGGGCTCTATTAGGCATCAAGCTGAGACAATTTAATGAATTCACTCCAACAAGAGTTATTACATTGCTGGAACAGATGATAACTGGATGTATTTAAAACCAAAGGGTACTGCAGTGGGTGTGCAGAAAGGACAATTCCCCTCAGAGCAATAGACTTCTATAGCTGTGGAGCGGAGTTTGTTGATGGTGTGGGCAGCAAGCATTCCCTGCTGGGCAACGATAGCTGTGTGCTCAACTGGCAGTGAGCAAAGAGCCGCAGACTCTTGTCATTGAAAGTCTTTACACCATCTCCGTCTATTCAAGAATAACAGGTGTCGGGTGCATGTTGGAGCGAGCGCGTGTGTGCACGTGGATCTGAATGTGTTATGAGGCCTAATTGAACGATGCTGCTGCAGCCTGTGCACATCCGAGGCGTTACCTAAATTGACAGTCAGACGCACGCGTCCGCTCTCCAGCTCCAGACGCAGGGTGTCAGCTGAGTCGCGGGAAGTGGTGGCGATGAGGATGCCGTAGGCCCGCTGGGAGCGGAATCGCAGAGACACGTCCTCGGCTTCTGTGTGCATCACCACCGGCAGCTGCACCTTCATAAACTTGCTGCCATCGTAGCTGAGGACTGTCGCCTCTGTGGAGAGAAGTCGGGGGGGGGACGACATCAATGAGTGATTGGTAAAATGGACTGTAGCAGGTTTATGTTAGGCTAATGACCATTGCTGTCAAATGGGCTTAAAATGATGCCCTGTTGGTTGGTTCAATTTATTGCAGCAACTTTCAATCTCGATGAAAAAAAAAGGCACCGAGTGCAAATCCATCCATTCCAGTGATAGGAAACATTAGATCTGGACTCTACAAAAACATTAATGAATTAAATCATCAATACATGTTCCAGGTTGTCCATTTTTTACAGGTTTTTGCCATGTTCTTGTTTATTTTGATTAGGAAAACATTGTTTCACGGACAAGAGGCCCTTTGAGTCAGTCTGACGAGTGATTCATCCCACAGTGAGGCCACTTGCATTACGAACACAAACACAAAAGCAGCGGGTCAATTTGAAACTGCGTGAGTAAGTGACGGTTACGTGGTGAGTAGCCAGATACGTCATCCAAAAAAGTAAGTGTATAAAGACCCGTCACCAGTCTGGTATCACATGACACTGTGCACCACCTCAGCTGACAGCTCCCCAAACTCCCTCCGAAAGTCTGAGTCCCGTCTTCTCTGTGCCAAATTAGGTGTTGAGTTCGTGAAAGAAAACAGAGTTGGGAGGCAGGTACATGCTCGGGCCGTTATAAGAGAACGAAAAACAGTCTGTAGGCAATGAACATAGCATGACAAACATAACAATAGTAAAGAAGCGAAGGCAACACTGTCAATAGGAACTGGAGTCGCTTTCCTCTGACAGAACAAGAGGCAGCCTTGCATCCCCGGCTTTTATATCTGCTTTATATTGGTGACAAATGACCGAATATATCGACTGAGGGAGAAAAAAGATGAAATACTCACAGATGTCTTAGAGTTAGTGGACCTAGAACAATTGAGCTTCTTCTCAGAGAGACTACATGCACCCAAACAACAAACACTCACGTGGAGAAATGCTGGTGAGGTTGTTTAACACTGGCAGGAGGTTCTAACAACATTTCCAGTTGTGTAACTAAACCATAACCCAATAACAAAGCCATTACTGTGGCTGCAGCACCCACAGAAATAGAGGGGGAGTTGGGGGGGAGGGCACGAGTCGTGGGGTGACGGGGTACACAGTGGGGTGTACACACACCACCTCATCACCGCTCCGTCATCACACACAGCCAATGTCACATCCATCCCCTGGGATGACTCCGTCACATTCCTCACCCAAATCCAATTTCTCCACGCCCTCCTGGGGTACGCTGCAGATGACAGGGCCGCGTGACGAATGAGTTCTCACTGCTAAACTGTCTGCTTCCTGCCAGGCAGCTAAAGCAAAGAGCTGCATTTGGAAAGTGTTAGCAGATGCCAGGACAAATGGAGCAACTGTTCAAGCTCCTAATACGGGGAGAAAAATGTTGTCAATGTAGTCTCAGGTAGGTCCTTAATCCAGTTAGGACCAATAACTGTAGCAGGCGTGGGGTTCATCCTCTATCGATACCTATGCTTCATCTGATGTGGAATGGAGACACAAGCTGCCCTTTTAATGCGACTTTCTGTTATTAATTATTACAGTGAAAAGTGATCAGACTGAGGTTTGGTTTTAAATGCACAGAAAATGTCTTCAGATTAAATTCACTGGTAGTGAAAGTCCTGTAATAGACACAAAGCTCCTCCAATGTGTCATCGACATGGACTCCATTCAGACCACAGGAAGGGTTAATTCACCTCTTCTGATCTGATTGAGATGCCTTCATGACATAGTTTTGATCTGGTCGTTCTGTCTAATTGTTCAGTCAGACTACTTAGGTCCATGTAAATGTAGCTTCTGCCTGGTATTCATGTGTGTTCTTGTGCTGACGACGTGGGACAAACGGAAACACACCTGAGTGCTGCCCTGTGTGGCGCTCCTGCTGAGACATTGAGACTTTTTAAAGTTCCTCAGAATGGAAAAAAAAGATGGATTATACTTGCAAAATAGTCTCAAGCTAAAAATATAACAGAGTGAAGAGGAGAAATCAAACATGTTCTGGTGATAGTGGGAATCTATTTGTCTCAGCAACGGCTTTCTAACACTCGACACACACCCATGTGGACGGGTCAATGAGGAGAGTGAGGAAAGGAACAAACGTGAACCAGAGCTGTACTCCCTGTGGCAGCTGTTTGAAGTTTGAATAACATTTGACGAGCATAACTAATCCTTATTTTTTCCACACTGAATTGAGAGGATACATAAATCAAAAGTAGATTAAATAAAGCATTTCATCCAAGATGTCACATATGCTGAGGCTCAGTTAGCAGAGTGTCTAAAATGCCATAAATAAAAAAAGCTCCAGAATAAAGATATGAAAACATGGAGAGTGACATGTGAGGGAATCATTACCTAATGCAAAGTGAGCACCTGTCAGAAATCCAATCCTGAACGGCCGGTCATTTTCAATGGCAATCCCATGTTTGATATCAGAATAAATTGGGAGGACTGCCTGTGCCAAGCCGACAGAGGGCCATCAGAGGAGACATGGAGCCTGCCGAAGCTAAACTGGGCCTCCTTTTTGACCAGAGCCACCAAATGTGATTTGGTTGCAGAAGTGATAATAAAGTGTATCCTACTAATTTTAACGGGTTGAAGGCCAAACGCTTTACCCCAACACCCCCCCCCCCCAAGGAGAACTGGCTATACAGGAAGGGGGAGCTGTCAGCCGCAAGTCACAGGGTTGTCATATCTCACTGTATCCGGGCACCGGGCTGAACGTGATCCAGAATTTGCCGGAAAACAACTGCCAAAGGCTTTTTGGAAAATGTATGTTCGACATCCATGATAAACAGGAAGAAATGGCTGAGAGAGATCATAAATAATTCAGGGCAGCTCATGTCTTCTTCACTGCAGCCTTCTTTGACAATCTTACTATACATAATCCAAAAAAATAGACTCGCTGGCTATTAAAAGAGTGAAAACAACCTGCCAACTGAGTGGATTTCTAGAGACAGGGAAACTATTTTCTCTCTATAACAGAAAGCAACTCCACATCTGCTGCTCTGTGGCCACATGGCAACTTCATTAGAGCGACGAAATGAGAGCAGGGATGGAAAATAGATCAGTTCAGAGTGGAGGAATGTGCAACTTCAGCTCGTGCTGTCACAAATGCATCCAATAACCACAGCAATAAAAACACAGAATGCATGAGATTGCTCAGGCTGTTCAGTGATTAAGGAGGGAACCAGCTCACTGATGTGTTAATCTGCAGTCTTATCATCATGGCCTATCAACAACTTAAGCTCTGAAACACACCTGAATAGGCGATAATAAAACAACCCAAAAAAACCAGCGCATGAAAAATAAAAAATCCTGAACAACAAAATTTTGGCAAAAAATTCAATTTCCTTTCAGGCACCTCCAAACAAATGTGTTGTTTTTTTGCCGTTGTTGTGACCAACTCTGTGTCCCAAAGCAAACAGACGTGTTCCCAGTGAGCCGATCCTTCCTGGGCTCATGAAAACAGATTTCTTCATATTTTTTAACTAATTTTCTACGCATCTGTGTACACAGCGCTCAGGGCCATAGGACAGCCAGTTCCCTCTAATTTGCCACTATACTCAAGTGTGGTGAATGGTGACTAACACAGTTTGCTGTCAAAGGGCAAGGCTAAACTGTGTTTTAATGCTAAAGCCCGGCCTTATTCCCCTTTAAGGGCATTTCACAGTTATGCAACAGCACTCGGCACCTCTTGGCTTTTGCTTCGGACCGATGGAAAGAGGCTTCGTGCTCTGACAAGCAGATGCAAAAAGGTGACGCAGTTTTTTTCAATAGTCGCACTGAGTTAAATGAAGATTTGTGTCTTATCCAATTATAGATTTTTTTCTCCACTCCTTCAAGAGGAAGCTGAGAAAAAGAACATCTAAGAAATGAGAAAACATGACCATTAGCAGGTTAAGCCCAATAGTCGACTTCTATTTACAAATGTGTATGTCAGCAAGTCTTATGTCTATGTCAGCCACATGTAATGGACAGGGCACATGTCTATTGATTTCTGTATTGATCTCAACTCATCGCAGGTATGTGTAAGTAAACATTCATCTGCAGCTCCTGTCCTTGTGGAAAATGCAGATGCTGTCAGTGTTGGAGTCCAGCATGTCATCTCTCATTAGGGAATATGTGCATGTGCTGCAACGCACCTACTCCACCATCTGGGAGGCGGTTTCAGCCTCATTCTGCAAGACTAATATTTGGGCTAATTAGCAACTGGAGGAACAATGGAGGGGAAGACATTTGGGATGCGAAGGGGGAAATTGCTTTGTCTGCTTAATTAAAATGTCTCAAAATAGGGCGAATAGCTCGGCGGATCTTTTCCGAAGCTCCTCCTCCGGTTCCTTCCACTCATTGTTGTCCTCCTCCTCTGCCATATGCAGTAGCTGGATTTTGCCACCGGGTGGTACACCATGCATGGATAAGTGAGTGCTGGGGTAATTCTTTTGACAGCTCCTCAGCCTGCTGGTGCCGGCTTCATCCTACCAGTGCAGAGGCAATCTGGAGCCATCAAAACAGCTGGCAGCACGCCAGGACCCATCCTCCGTACCACCGCTCCCACTCACACTGTCGCTAACGCCGGTCTCATGCACAAGAGCGGCGACAGCCAGAGAGTTGGACGGAAGACTCGAGACGCCAGAAGACGCTCGAGTGTTTGGAGGGAACACTCGGAGTTCACAGCGGGAGAAATCTCTGCCATGTGCAGTTTTTGACGTGCAGCTGTTTCGAAAGCAGGACAGCACAGTTTCTCTTGTTGTTTTTCAGATGGAAGTCAGAGTGGATTAGATCATTTCCAATCCAAGAACACTCTCTGGATAAGTAATTATCTTTCTGAAGTGAAACGATCTGTATCTCTTGCCCACTCCACCTCCCTCATGTTCTGTGCCCTAATTCCTGTCAACTCATTAGCTGGCGTGGAAGTGCATGTGGAAAATCAGAGCAGCACAAAGACAAACCCAACTGACACATTCATCAAAGACGCATTTCTTTCCAGCATTATTTCAGAGGGCTCTTTTTGGGTTTTTTTTTTTTTTTTGCATTTTCCAAATTAAATATTCATTTCCTGCTGCTGCATTAGCAACACGGCAGCATTCACAGCACTCGTCACGTGTCGAACTAAATCACCCCCCAAAAAATTCCTTCGAGTACAATGAGTCGCTGTTTTCACTGTGGTTCACTTTGACTCAGCAGATTTCCATCAGCATCCGCATCATCACCATCCCAGACGAACATTTTCTCCGCCTTAATAAGGGCGTCTTTAACCAACACCGTCTGAATAGGTGAACGAGTTAAGCATGGAGGAGCTGCACGAGCACATGCAGCGCTGACACATGTAACTGCGTGGGATGTGATCCATTCCGAGCGGAGCTGAATTTTTTCAGATGAGAGGACTCGTTTCTGCTGTTGTTCCCGTGCAGATGTTATCACGCTGTGAAAACAGTGTCACATGCTCGGCTTCTTTTTGACATTTGCCTTGATTATGCATATGAACTGTTTCTGCTCATTTACTGCAGGAGCTGAGCGGAGATTTAATGATGAAGAATTTGAAAGTCCTGTCCTCTCGACTACTGAAAAGTAAAAACTTCACCACTTAAACCGAACTCTGTGTGTGTGTGTGTGTGTGTGTGTGTGTGTGTTACTGCATGTGTGTGTGCATACTTTGGCTTTGTGATTTTTATCACATTCATGGGATTTATTACAAATTCACAGAACACGGTGGTTTTACATACATTCAGCTTGGTTGACGTACTTGGTTATCAATAATTCATGGAAACCAAATAAACATCACTGGGCCATTAATCTTTGACTGAATCTAAATCGTGTTGAATACATTTTTGTAATCATGCAGAATTTCATTACACACAAATCTAGAACTACTGACATTTGCTGGAACTACACTTCTCACATTTATTTAGATTGGACATATATTTATTGACTGAATCCAGATCTAAAAGTCAAAATGACATCTTCACTTGTTGAAAATTGCCAAAGAGTCAATAAAGTTCACAAGATTTGTAATCGGGGCAGACTGACAGGGGACAGTTGGATGAACTTGGGAGCCACCCAAAAACTAACAACAAAAAGGTCAGCACTGACATTTTTTTACAAATCTTTAGAACAAATGAAATAAAAATAAATCTTTGAACCACTCAGGTAATGTGTTTATTTATTCATCTTGTTTTCGCCGGCTGTGCTCATTTTCTCTCTTTGCAAAAATATTCCTGACCATGTAACCAGGGGTACGTTGGTTTATTTAACATCTCACTGGTTCATCAAAATCTTGTGCTGATCAAGAATAATGTTACATGAGAAAGTCAATTACCTCAGAACATTTGATAAACTCAAAGAAAGCTCCATCATCAGATTGGAAGCACATATCAGATCGAGTCCTACAGGCGACTGTTCAAATCCCTTTCAGGCTTGAGTTTGAAACCTTTTTCCTGATCAGTCGCTATTTTACATGCTTCACACCACTTCAGGCCCGTGACATATGGGGGTCAAAAGGGGTGACCAATCAGTTTGAGGGTGTGGAACTGTCACCAAGGAAACTCCGCCCTGGCTTGATATCCATACACCACACCACTGGCTGTTTTTTCGATGAAAGTTTCATTCTGTGTTGTCAGAGAATGATCCCTCGTTAAAATGGCCAACAAACTAAAGTTGAACACAGGAAATATGAAACCTTGCTGGGTTTCTCTGCTGCACAAGCAGCAGTTTGTCACTGACATCAGAGATTGCACAAATCATTCTAACACAGCCACGTTCCATATAATTCTGCAAAGACTTTCAAACATAAAAAGATTAACAAAATAATGCGTCTTTTGTAAGGCTGAACAAACGTACATGCAAAAAGTGTGATTCCCTTGTCACAAATTACTGCAGAGTCAGGAGGATTGTTGCCCCGGTTAAGACGTGAAGATCTGAGATTTCGTAGCGTGACACTCACTTCTCCGATTTCTCTTCTCGGGAGGAGAGACGGATAAGTATTCTGCACCAGGTCTGGTCATGAGCGAGTGGTTTGATGAGGCAAATGGTTAGCAGTAGACAGCCAATTTACAGGCTGGTGTGCATGGTGGACGTGACCAGCGGCGTCTCAGTGGTGCATCAGTCACCTGCCACTCACCCTCGTCTAACATCGGCCCCCTTTGTTTCCTGACTCACTCTGTGGCGGTCTCACTCCGCAAGCACACTTTCTTCCTCGCCTTACGCTACTTTCCGTCTGCTGTTTGAGAGTCGCTGATGTTCAACCGTCAGCTGAGATGAAAAGCCCACCTGCAGACTTTTTGTCGAGTGATGCAGTTCAACTTGAACTTAAAAGGAAGTTTCCTTCAGACTAAAAATAACATATCTGTAGTAGATATAATTAAAACTATGGTTTCTTCTTCTTCTGGTTGGCACTGAAGTCAATTATAAACACACTTAATCTAATTTCACGCCTACCTCAGTGCACAATGCAGAGTGGAGAGGAAATGTGTCACCGCGCAGCATCTTCAACGCATCGTGCTGACAAAATTATGCTGACCAGAGGAAAAATGTGAGCCTCCAAACAGCTGGGTGGACAAAATGAGACAGGACTAAACTCTACCTCTTTCGCAGGAGCGTCCCAGGTATCCGGTCCCCGAGCAGTCGCACACGTAGCGGTTCCATCCCTCTCTGCAGACCCCGTTGTTTTGGCAGGGGTTGCTCAAGCACTGTTTGGGAGGCTCTTTCGAGCAGGAGGGTTTGACCCCGGCCGCCTTCTGGACCTCGGCCAGGCGCCGGACATCCTTACTCTGGCCGTCAATAAACAGATCTCGGATGCAGCCCACGTAGCCGTAGTTGAGCAATGCTGTCCACACCTCAGTGGGGAACACCAGCCCCATTTTATTCTCTGGCAAACCCCCGAGGTACAGATTGTCATCCAAGTCGAGGATCTCGCTTTCTCCAGGGGCTGTGTAGGCAGTACGGAGAGTGTTGATAGAGATGGTTCCTAAAAAATAAAAGACAGTTGGGTGAGTTTCGATCAATAATTCACTTATTCTGAGGATTTCCATCAGACTGACAGCTCATCATATTCATGACGAGTCCTTGTAAAAACAGTAAACGCCCTGCAGACATACAAACATGCAGAATAGACTGATTTAAAACGGTATAATGAAGAAATTAGCCTAATTAGTGTTATCCATCTGGGCAGGGTCAGAAATTTCTTCATTTAGAATGACTGATGAGTGGTGATAAGACACATTAATCACAGGGCAGCTAGTCTATTAGTAGCCTAATCTGGGATCCCTAAGAGTATCCTCTCCATTTTCCTTGGATTTCCCTTAATAAATCTCCTTTATCTATAAAGCAGCGGTCATAAAGCAGAGAAGGAGAGGAAAAGAAAAATCGTTGCCCTCTCTATCATTTTAGCCACCCTCCTACCTGAAAAAACAAAAAAAACATTGCAGCCATCTTTTTGAACTTGATTAACGGACTGCGAGCTTTTTTTTCCCTTGCCTCGTCTCTCCTTCTGTTTGCCTCTCCAACACATAAACCCGCAATGAGAGTTTGTGTGTTTCCCCACCATGATTTATCACTCTCATTCAGGTTTAATTCTCGATCTGGAGCACGGTAAACAACAGTGGACATGACTGGACTGTAAAGCTGTGGAAAAAGGAAGGCCTTACTGCGGGACTCAGACCGGGTGATTAATTTGTATATGGATCTGTTACTCTCAGTGCAGGAGCCATTGTGGACTTTAATTAATGGCTGCTGCCTCCAGTGCCTGCATCCTCGTCCAGTAATCTATATGCCGCGCTGCCGAGGAGCCGCGCGGGCCACTGCCTGGGGAGAGTGGCAGAGACGTCGCAGCGAAGGATGCTCAAAACTAAAATTGCCGTAAAGTCATAATTTGCATTTTGAGTGGCAGATGCATGCCATGGCTGATATGAAGGAGCTATTAGCTGATTGCCCCGAGCTAAATGGCAGACTCCTCACTGCTTGTATGTAGGAGACAAGCACAGTTTTTAAGTTACTTCTCTGGTAGAAATGTTTGTGTTTGGAAACAAGCTCGGAGCCACGTGTGAATTTTAAGCAGAGCTGCTTGGCACATTTGACACATTAGACGTTAAATGGGGCATTTTACATTTCATTTGCATGCATGAATGTGCATACACAATTAATTGTACCTATGACACTGATCTGTCTTTCGTCTCCATTATATAATTTTCAGGGGTTTTATTTGGGATTAGCTGAATGAAAAGAGAAAATGGAAACATGTCAGCTGATTAGAATCCTGCTCATGTATGTTCATCTTAGCCAAGGTGAGTAAGCCCTCTTGCAGAGGTCCATGAGAGAGACAGCTAAGGACCTAGTGCACAATGATTAACCTGGTCCCACTAACATGTTCCAGCTCTTTTCTCGGGGTCTCGGCCCCGGGCATCTGTTCCGGCACTTTCCTGCCGCCACCCACTGCCCCTGCTCTCTCCAGCCGCAGCTGTTGAGACTTCCAAGCCTTGCACACTTGGCATGGGCCACCCGTCACGCAGCCAGAACAGCTCCCTTCAGGTTATAGCTAACGAGCTCACTACATCAAACTCATTAGCGGGGAAACTTTTCACGGCGCTGAGCAGGTGCCCGGCTGAAGTATGAACGGCGGCGTGGTCAGCGCGAACCGTCCAGCTCTGTCAGATGCCACCACATGACGGGACAGTGATCAGAAGTTGTTCCCAACATCACTTTGTGAATAACACATCCACAGAGTCAATGAAGGAGCCATCGTTGAACTGATGACCTCTTTAGATCTCACAGCATTTATACTGGAAGCGGATTCCCATCGTAAACACGAAACAAGATGTTGTTAGACCACAGTAAGCATGTCTGTCTTGACTGTTGCACGTAAGAGATAAAAGAGGGATGTCAGCGTCTCTCAGACATCTGCTCAGCGCGCTTTGCTCACTTGTCAAAGTCCTGTGTAAAAGTGTGCAAACACAGTCAGGCTACGTTAAGTCAGAAGGCAATGTAAAATCCATTGGGGACATGTGCCATCGCAATGCAAGCAGCATGGGAAACATCACACATATATACACACTGCCTATATTTGGAAGATTATTCATAGCCAAAAGGGGGAAGGGGATGTGTCTGTGAAAATGCTACTGTGCATAAAAGAGGAGGAGAAACAGAACAAGATGAGAACAAGGAGATAAAGATGTCTGGAAAGTAGATGAGGTAGGGGTGTGTGATGACAGATAAGAGAGCGGATGAGGGAACATAGCGGCGAATAATGTCTTGAAAAGCAAGTGTCAAACGTGCAGCCTGCAAGAGTTCTGCAAATAATTCTGCAAATGTGAGCAAAAAATGAGGACACGCGACGGTGAAGATTTGCATTCGAGCCAACTCCGAAACACTTTGACCACACTCCTGTACTCTTTCTCTGCGGGCTGACCTGCAAGAGGTACTCTATCATCAAACCTGAAGGCAGGGGTCCAAATGACAGCTCAGATCTCTCTCACACTTTCCGCATCAGCAGGCAGGCTCAACTTGGCATGATGTCCTCTAACCCCACTCACACATCCCCAAAACATGTTAGACAGGGGATTACTACAATCCAGTTAGGACGATACGGCCAAATCTCTCTATGTGATTGGATTCTCTGTAGAGAGAGAAGCCCGTGAGTGGGCTGTGAGGATGGGGAGCGTATTTTCTATAAGTGTGTGTGTGTGTGTGTGTGTGTGTGTGTGTGTGTGTGTGTGTGTGTGTGTGTGTGTGTGTGTGTGTGTGT
>JAUESE010000018.1:8440317-8465950 GCA_032274725.1 Malacoctenus triangulatus | reverse complement strand
TTTTACAACAGTGGGTGCTTGTTTTTTTTTTTATTTGCCAGTGATGTCTACATTTATCTGGAAAAATCTAAATCTGCAAAATGACCTCATGCAGATAAAGTGAGGAAAACTGTTCTCAGGTCTGAGCTCTCCTGGGAGTCATCACAGCTCTGCACCTTAAACTTTCGGAGCAGCCCAACATGCTGATTTACAGTCAGAGTGAGATGAGCCATTATAGTCTGGCTCGGCAAAGAGCAGAAACGGTAGCTCGGCGGGGTGGACGACCACATTGGGAGCGCACCAATTCCGTTCCAGTTGTCAACACATCTGCCGCACCCCAGAGACATGTAGTTAACTAAGACAGTCCCCTTAATAACCAGATCTCTAATGAGCTGTACATGGCATGTGGACATGTGGTCCACACCCTGTCTGCTCATTAAACAGAGCTGCCTCAGACCTCTGAAAGAAGTTCACTAAGGACGACAGCGCCATGCTGGAGGTAAAATACAATATGTAGGACACCACAGGAGTAGCAGACTCTACGGAAAGCAAGAGGCAGCACACTGAGGAAACGGAGAAACAGCTTTTGAAATTAAGATGAATGAATGGATCATTTTGCTGTACTTTGTCATGCAGATCTCTCTGTAAATCCCCGGTGGCTCCTGAAGTAAATGCTTTAGGTCAGAATCCCTATTAACCAGTGTACAGCTCACAGTGAAAGGTATAACTTATGAACCCGCTGGCAGGAAAAATTGCACCATCTCCCCGCCTTCCTGCTGCATCTCCAGGGACAAAGAGCACACTAAAATCATGCTTCTTGAGCAGTGCAGCACAAGAGTAAAGAGCCAAGTGACAAATGACATCACGCACTGTAACTCGTGAGCCACTTCAATTGGCTCATTACACGGAGGAACATCCAGGATACAAAGTCTGCAGAACTCCATGCATCACCTGAAAGCACATGTGTCTCAGTGAGGAACGTTTCAGTGTCTTCTCGTGCTCTGAAGTTTCAAGAGGAGGCTGGAAGCCCCGACGCCGTCTCTCCGGCGCTTTGAAGTTACATTTGTGTAAACATATACGCGACTGACATCAAACGCTGATAAAGGTAGTCGATAGATGGATCGGCGTTGTAAGATAATATCGGGCTGGTGCGGCATGCGCCCCGACAACAGTGAGGTGTTAAGTGTGTCAGTTACCTCACTGCTCATGAAAATTCAACTCCCCTCATCTCAGGATCGCTGCTCCTCTTTGAAGTGCACCTGACAGAGTTGTACGAAGCCTGTGGTAAATTCCACTCCAAGCCGGAGCTTTATCTGCGTGGGTGTGTGGTACACCAGTCATCCAGCCTATGTGTGTGTGTGCGCGCACGCGCGTGCGTCTGCATGTGTGTATGAGTCTGTATGTGCACCGACGGGGGCAGCAGAGGCAAAATATGTGTCAAGAAAAGTTTGTGTCAGAGTGTGTGAGGAAAACAGGAGAAACAAACTAAGGCAAAGTGTTAAGGATGAGACAGGGTCAGCGTGTGGGTGGAAGAGCCTGTTGTGGAGTCCTAAGGTGAAGCTAGTCATATCCTGTACTCCCACCAGCTTCAGAGTTCACACAAGTGGTGTTTACCTCCTTGAGGCAGCCCATGAAGTTGTTGCTAACTGGAGATCCGGGCAGGTCAGCTGTGCTAGGACTCCCTCCAACATAGAAAAAGTCGTCAGAGCCTAGCATGGTGTAGTCTTCCTGTGTATATCCTGTGGTGGTCAGAATCCCATCCACGGATATTGTTACCTAGACAAAAAAGCACAAGGAGAAGACACGCTATACTCAGACAGCCTAAGTACCGCAGTGGTGTTGCCTCTCTCTGTCTTGTCGTCTTTGACAGACGTCCCTACGCTTATTTACTCCAAAAACCCATTTTCATGTCTGTTTTGATTTCTTTTTTCTTGTTTGGTTTTTATTTTGTCCAGTTCGATTAGTCGGAAGACTGCAAGCCTCCAAAAGAATACTAATCTAGTTAGTTAGTTAGTTAGTTAGTAAACTGCCCACACTACAGTGTTAGTGTCACTCCTACTGCAACTTAAAAGTAGTTTAGCAGACACAAAAATGGTGTTAGTAAAATGTTACATCGGTTAGTTTTTTTTTTTACTGTTATTTTGTATTAGTACGTCCAGCATTTCTACAAAAGAAATCAGAACGTGCCACTTGGTTAGAGAGGGAGCACATGCTATGAGAGGCACAATCATCTTATAGTTTAGGACAATGGATTAGAGAGGAAAACAAAACAGCATACATGCATTTTCTTTTCTTTTTGTCATCACGTTTACAAAAAGAAAATGTCGCCTTAATTCTGTACTCAGAATCAGGAGCTTGACCCTACTTGGAGTAGTGTCAGATGCATGCAGAAGCTCGTAGACACGGATAAAAAAAAAAGAAGCAACGGAAAAGAAATGATAAACACAGCTCAACTGTCACATTCATGTCGACAACACGTAGTCAAAGTGCATGCCATGCAAAGTGAATGGGGATACGACTGGCTGAGCCAAAGAGCATCAGGCCAGCCAGACAGGAGAGGATCCTCAATATTAACCACAGCTTGATGCAAAAGGCTCGAAATGATGCTCCTAAAAAAGGCGGATCAAACAGAAGTGGACAGGAAACAAGTGAAAAAAAGAGGGTGAAACCAATGAATGACCCAAGAAATTAAAAAGGATTCAGAAAGTAAGCAGAAGAGTACCAACCGCAATTTCCCTTTTTTTGTAAATGACGTCTACAGTAAAAAAAGAAAGAAAAGAAACACACGGCAAACCCAAACTAAGAAACAATTAGAATGATATCTACCGAACAATGTAGTTTGTTTACCATAGCGTGTCCAATGCCTGAGTGCTTTGTGGAAAAGGGGGGAGAAAGGAAATTAAAAACTGTGAACAGAATAACGATTGTTACTCAAATAATATATGATGGTCAATACTGTTAGTACATTGTTAAAAAGGGCAAAAACCAGACTGGTTAGTAGAATGACACATTCCATGAATGATGTTAGTTTGTTTCCAAAGCATGTTAGTAACATAGAGAAAAAAGGGCAAAATAAGTTTTAACAAGAAAAAAGCAGACTAAGGAAATAACAAAGATGCTAGAGCTCAACCATCAACTCCCTGAGTCCCTCGTGGCATTTTTGCACCATTTTCTGTATGTGACCGGACCCTTTGAGCGGCAGAAAACGTCCTCATCCAGGCCCTCGCGAAGGTTATGATTGACAAACACCAAATGGTTCATAGGAAAGAATGCCTAAAGCACATCAGTTGACCCTGTTTACCAAACTCCTATGTTCAAGGTCATTTTGAAACTTTATTCATTCAGTTACTTTTGTTATTTTCACAGGTTTTATTTCTCTGGTAGTTCATTTTGACGTCCTTTTTGGTGAAACATAGTTTTAGGCTTGACACCAATCCAGACTGTCCAGCGCTCATACAATACTTTACCTCCGTTTTGGTCTTATTGATGAACTTTAGGATCACTTTACTGCAATGAGACAAAGCAAAAAAGACCCTCACACAGAATGAGGAGGATGGCAACTTTGACTCTTCCGCAGAACATGCACTCGATATGCATGGGTTCCTCTCACACTCTGAATGCAGTGAAAGTTCGAGCTGGCCAAATCCTTTGGTTTGCCAATAATCAATAAGCTGACTGTGCAAAAGGAGCAGCTGTGGTGGTGAAGCTCAACGTTTCCCACCAAAGGAGCAGGGACAAAACCGAGACGTTTGTATTTTAGAACGGTGTCGATTGGAAGGATTTGTCAGTTCATGTAATTACCATCGTTTATGACATCGACGGGTGAACAGTCGTTTAGGAAAGGTAAAGTACTTAAAACACCCCACATTTAACAGTTTTTTTCTGGACCACAACATACTTGGTGAAACTGTCTGTCCATGCAACGCGTTAATTCACTTCATAACCTTGAAATTAAAAAAATAAATCCACAAAAAAAGAAGTCATTTTAGTTTCCTTTTCAATGTCACAGTATGTATACTTTATGAGTTTGATTTATTGCAGTGAAAGAAAATTTGACTTTGACTGATCTGGAAAATGTTTTGTTGGCATAACACAAGAGCTGAATGTTTGCTGTTTTGACAATAACAAAGCAGGTAAGATTATTTCTGTCCAACAAGAAGTACAAATATATAGTTTGTTTAGTCGAAATGGAAAACCCTGCTGGACTTTTGCATCCATTGAGTTTGACTGATTGACTCAGTTTTTGACCTTCAGATAGTGGTGTGGAGACACCCTGAGAGTGGCCTCACTTTGGCAGGATCCTGCTGAATCAGGCTGAAAATTAGATTGGATTACTGAGAAAACAGACACTCTGCCTGGAAATGGAGCTGAGCTCTATATCTATAATGCAGAAGCTCCATTCCCAGATCACTGGCACATGCATTTATTGTGAACTAATGACTAATCACACTTACTATATGTTTGGGTTTATGTTTTTAAAAAGCCAAACAGACACAACCAACAGTGATGCAACTAAATGCTGCACTATCACTTCAGAGTTAGCAAATTGCCACTGTGATAAAAAAAAACCAACAAAAAAACCCCCCCAACATAATCTCATTTTAAAAGGTTCAGTTACAAATAGAGCAACATAATTTATGATGTCAGAGTGAAAAAAGAAACTTTGTACGAAAAAGGAAATATTCCACCATTCATTAGTTTTCTAATTTCTGAAAATGAGCCTGAATGGTTGAATGCTGTTGTGGAAACAACGTCCCTGTTTTCCCTTTTAACAACAGGTTAACCTAATTGAGGTCTTGATTGATATCTCGATGTCCCTGCTCCATTGTGGTTTCTGCTTTCGTCTCCACCGTAAACCACCATGATTCAATTTAGCAATCCGATTGGAATGTCTGGGAAAAATAATGTATTGTATGATGGTAATGATTTAAGTGCATTTGTTTTTAAATTCATTTACTGACTCTCCGCATCAACCTCTGTACTGTTACCTGACGTAGATTCCTTGTTACTTTGACATCATGCCAATCATTGTCATTAAATTTCCCATTGACTGGCTCCACAAGAGCTTCAAAGGCTCCAGACCCCAAATTAATGACGAGTGAGACAGCCCCATTTTTCAGCGCCAGGTTGACGTAATCAGCTGATTTGCCCGTGTGCAGCATCAGTCCATTCCTCTGTAGGGTTTTGAATGACAATGTGATTTCATCACTGCTGCTTTGAATCGGGTTCAAGGACAAGTCGTAGCAGAAGAACTCGGATCCTTTGAAGGTTGCGACATACTCTTCTTTTCCTGCGGAGACAAGAGAAAGAGAAACGTGTTGCATTAATAGCATGGCCTCTCGGGGGCCTGTTGGGGAGCTGTCGGCAAAAATCAGAAAGAGTGCCAGAAACGGTTAGATTAATGCGATCAACGGGGAAATCACACGGCTGGAATGTAAAGGAATGTACGTGATGAGGCCTGTTTACCAACAACCTGGAGACTCTCGTAGCGAGAGAGCTCCACGTACACAAGTACAGGCACAACATCCCGCTACTTTATGCACACATGTAGAGTTGTCACATTGTCAATAAATTGCATGATGACCTTTCTGACCTTTTGATACCATAACAAGAACCTGCTGTTGATACATTCACTGTCTTCACCAACAGCAGCAAATGTCTCGATCTGAATAAAGAGTCTTGTTTGCAAGCTTGCATTGTGAACACTTTTAACATTGGGAAATGTTACAGATGTACCAAACGATAAAATCTGAAGGCACCTCACAGACACATTACATAAAGAGTATATCCAGCTGTCTAAATGTCCCAAACACTTATGTAAACTGCTTTATTTTCTGCAACTATAAAAGCCTCTAAAAACTCCTCAGACACATGGATGAATGTACAAAGCAGCGCCAGAATAGTACTGGAGCAGTATAATTACAAGGAGATAAAATAAAAGCAAAGTCCCTCACTTACAAAGACCACAGGTTACACACATTTATATTTACTTGCAGAGATCTGCTGCCTGGAGTTAATAGTATAGAATTGTATATAATCAGATGTAATTGTATATTCCAGTACCAACAATGCATAAACAGGAGTTGGAGGCTGTAACTTGAGCTAATCATATTTATCACGATGAACTAACACCAGGATAAAATCCAAAAATGTACATTTATTAACCTGCCTGAAGGGAATAATTAGTAAAATCCACATTATCTGAAGCCATTTTAACTCCTCTATAGTAAGACTTGTTTCAGCCCTCAGCTAATCTACACAAGTAATTATACATGAGCAACAAAAGCGCAGTCTTAACTGTCTGAGCAGAAAGCTCTCATTCAGCAAGACAATGGATTCGGACCACCATCGGAAAAAATTCAATCAATGCACACGCTTCAAGATGCGCTTGAGCAAATTAGCAGCTCATGAGCGGTGTGACATCTGCAGATATGACAGCGGCTTGACGTAGCAAAAACAACCTTGACAACATCCGTGACACCGGTGTTGTCAGAGGAAAACACACAACAAAGCAGCGCCGAGCGTCAGCGGATGATGCATGTGAACGTCCATTAGAGCCATTTAAAAACAGGTTTAGTCAGATAACAAGCCATTAAAGCCACTAGCAGAGAACAAACCACCAAAACACAAATGGACCAAAGCATTCAATTATCATAAATGAGGCTTCACATTCATATATGCTTGCCAAACAAACAGACACACGGATGTGCTTGCGTGCGCGCGCACTTACGTGCACGCATTGATGCTCAGAGTAGCGTCCAGACATGCAACAACGTAAGAAATAAAAGGGTTGCTGTCCACAACAATTTGTCACCTCATTGATTTCCCTTTAAAGGCACTATAGTGCACCTCTGGGAAAACTACAAGGGGCCATAATTGAAGCTGACTGGATCTCATCCACTCTTTAGTCATTCCCTCTATGTGTGGACCCCCTATCAATGAAAATGAGAGAACTCTACCCTCTCCACTAAACCCACCCAGCCCTGCTCCGCAAGCTCACTGACCACATAACAAATAGAGCCAATAGTTTCGGGTCATTCCCATCTCTCTCTCTCAACACATCCCCACGCTGCCAAGTCAAAGTTAATTCTCCACACCAACGGAGAATGAATTGTGTGTGTACAGCAGAGGTGCTGTTAGGAATTTACAACTTTTGGGGCTTGGCCCAGAGGGAGTCTCTACACCAGAGGGATGGACTCACACAACCTACGGGATTCCTTTGGTGTACACTGGTGTACAATGATGAAAGCCCCACGAAAGAAGACAAAACAACTGAAAAAAATTGTTTCTTCCATTGAAACAACTAGACAGAACGAAAGGAGCTCCTTATGTTTTCATGACACAACAAATCTAGCATATTTATTACAATATAAATGAAGCAAAATGAAAATGGAGACTTGTCAACATAACAAGCATCCTCTTGACCTCTGTAAGTACACAACCGTGAACGCACACAGATCGATCCAAAAACAATGAATATTTCTACCATGAAAGAGAAAAAAATATCCACATGACTATTCACCAGTGCTATCCAGAAAGGATGACCACCAATGTGATACCTGTCACCGACTATACAGTAGATACATTGTAGTATTTTAGAACAAAAATACAAGATGGTTGTGACAAAACCAGAGCCAAAAAACATTGGTTCGATGTGTAGAACATGTGAGACACATTTATTTGAAGCACCACTTTAACGAGGTGTAAATTGGGTTTGTGCTTCTTTGTGTGAATCAGTGAAACACAACAAACATCATGTGAAACACACCCGTTGTGAAGGAGACTTGCAGACAAGATCAAAAAGGCAAAACATCTTTAGCTAAAGACCACACTGGGTCTTGGTTGCACACGTGACTTTTGTTACTCTCACAAGCTGCCTCAGAATACTGAACACACAAAGCGTTGCCTTATCATGACTAAATAAAATCCAAATTCACACCAACATGCAGATACATGATGTTCATGCATTGCAGAGCATCACTGATAGTATACTCAGTCTGTGCTTGTTAAATATGCTGAATGACACTGAGTGCTTCAAGGCAGTGGTGTGAAAAGACACAACTCAGGCGTGTCTGCTTTAAGTTATGTATACACTGAAGCGTCTTATCTTTTCTACTCTCGCACATGTGACAGTGAGTGGCAGGACCCACTGAGAAGGAAAACAACCATGCAATCCACTGACAGCGAGGCCGACTGGCATGTCGCTGAACATAAACATTGTGTCTTAAAGCAGCATCACATAAAACACCATCGACGAATGCAAACGCGCACCACATCCCTTATAGGAGCGAGCAATATTGACAGAGAACACAATCATCCGCTTTAATTGTGCTTGAAAAAAGACCCAACTTCTCGCCAAATTCACCTCTTTAGTTTATCATAAGCAGAGAGTGACTCAACAATTTGTGCATCCAGTGTTTAATAACCTCTCAGCAGTGAAAGGAAGACCTCAGCGAGACAACGGGTAAGCAGTATGTACATCTGTGTGCTTGTCTCTTTGGAGACAGGATCAGAGCAAACACGGCAACGTGCAGTGTTAATATTTGGCAGCCGATGTGTCACTCAGACGTGTCAGTTTCCAGCAGGAGAGGAAAAAAAGGAAAAGCAAAGCTGCTTGATCTTGAAGAGGAGTACTATTTTGTCATTGTGTTCTCCTGGGTGTTTGGGCGTGTCCTCCTTGTCTCTCTGGGCTGTCCCACGGTCTACAGTCAATCAAACTACAGCAGGCTGGCGGCACCTTAATGCCCTTGAGTCATGACACTGAATGAGAACATGGATAAGAGCCTGCTCCTTTAGTCTTTTTTCAGAGCGCAGAGGACAGAAAAAGACAGGAGCAGAGTGAAAGTGTAGCTCCCAGGAAAAGGCTGCAAATAGACACTCAGGTAAAAACTTGTCACCGTCTGTTGTTGTGCGTCATTCAACCTCTTTTTGAACAAAGCAATATCTGTGCCATCACCGGCTCCCAGTTCTTATTACAATATTTGTATTGAAAAAATCTGCCATCTGCACACATTTTTCCCAAACAGAACGCCTCTTCTTTTGTTAGACTCATAAGAGGAACGACAGACAAAACTGGGTTTTGACACTTTGATTGTTCTGTCATCATTTCCAGAGGAACAACTATTCTATCCACTGCAAACAACTGTTAATCGACAGCCACTGACTCTTCGTGCCATGCAGGAACCCGATCCTCTATGGTCACATCAAATTTGTGGCTGTGGTGCAGAACTAAATACCCATATTGATGGAAGTAATACAATTATTCGCCACTCAAATTTAATTAGTGTCACAAAGAGTGCCGCAGAAAAGCAAGCGGAAAA
Organism: Malacoctenus triangulatus; assembly: GCA_032274725.1. Taxonomy (NCBI): domain Eukaryota; kingdom Metazoa; phylum Chordata; class Actinopteri; order Blenniiformes; family Labrisomidae; genus Malacoctenus; species Malacoctenus triangulatus. The sequence goes on along the minus strand of JAUESE010000018.1, from coordinate 8,456,651 downwards.
CAACGAGGTGTTCGTCACGATCAAAAACAAAACAGAAGAATCGCCGCAGCATGGATGCCTCCAAAGTATCGTTTAACCCTAATTGAAGCCAAATGTGTATAGAATCACCCCCCCCCTCTTTGGCTATGAGGCACCGAGGGGCTACAAGCTGGAGCACGTCACACACACAACAGTGCCAGCCTGCGACCGAGCGACCAGGAGGCGCCTCATCAGTCACTTTGCTCCGACACTAATCTGGCATCTGCTACTCTAAGGCTGCTTTTTTAGACTAGCATGCACCGAGGGGGACTCGCTGTGTGTCAACATCAAACCATGACGCAGGAGTCTGAAACAGACTTGGCAGGATGTGGAGAAAAAAAAATCACCTAAAAACCACCATCAGGGAAACCTCCAGATCCAAGAGCCAGCATTTTGGTCTGTACCATTTCTTGCCTGATTAAGTCGTCACCATGAGAAATAAAAGGTGCAAATATGGAAGAAAACAAGCAACTCATGAAGATTTATTTGGAAAAAGTGGTTAAGTTTCGAATAGTCAGCAAACAACTTGTTTCCGAATAAATGTCTGGTGGAATATCGACAGTAAATGTGAGAGTACAAACACAAATGCAACAAAATCAGAAGAAAAATCAAGCGAATACAGAAAAAAAACATTTTCACTGATGTCATCAGTGCTATTAATCCAGTTTACCACATAAAGTAATTAGAATAAAGTATCTTTATGCTGTTAATTTATGCACCAATGTAAAGAAAACAGAGTATTGGAGCCTGAAATGAATGTTGTGGATGCGTCATTAAACATTTTGGTTACACTGTGTAACTTATGACAAATTGGATGTTTGTCCTTTTTCTCCAACTGAGGCCGAAAGGAAAAAAAAATGACACACAGCAAGAAGAGCTTTAAGGGGCTGAAGGAAAGGTGTTACAGGCATTGCTCATAGCAGGGAACACAGTAATTTATGTGGCTCATCACTCGCTGTGTTATCGTCTTCATGACAGTGTCTGTCATTGAATGGGACTGCAGCATGGAACTCCGAATCACTGCAAGCCTGTCAGAGATCTCACCCTCACCCACCTTTCTCACACTACCAGAAATACCGTTTCCTCCGCTCTCAGTAACAGGCTGGAGTAAAACACAGCTTTTTGTGCAATGCTCAGTTTTTCCCACACTCAAAGGAAGTTCATCGCTGAGGGGATGAAAAGAGTTCGATGCACTTCCAAACAACCACCTGGAGTTTTTTTTTTTTTAAGTCTGGCTGTGCCAAATAAATAAATAAAATTGGACACCAAAGCCAGACAACGAGGAGACCAAAGTTATTTAATCGTCTGTGGCAAAGCTCAGTGACTGACACCGGGTTTTAGTCTGTTCCCATTCACTGGCTGCTTCCTGGTTTGATTGGCAGCCTATTAAAATGATATAGAAGTTAGTGTCTGGCAGCCTATTAAAATGATAGGAAGTTAGCGTCATGAAGCGGGCTTAAGCCTCTTACAGTATGACAGAGAGAAGAGTTTCTGAAGTGCTGCATTCTCTGGGAACACATTTTATTACGAGATTATCACATCATTCAGCAGACACAATAAAATATTTCCAACTGCGCACACTTGCAAGGTAGGCAAACAAAGTCAAATGTAGTTCAAGGAAGGTTATCCTTTATGTTTGTTTTATTTTATTCTATTGTTAGCAAGAGAAATGAATGTTTGGCTAAAACTTGCCGCTTTGTTGTTGGTGGTCCTGACAGGTCAGCAGACACGGGACGGAGAGCTTCAAATTAGCTCGGTGAAATATGTGCCGGCACTGAAGTGACAGAGTCGGCCTGTGTGGATGTGTGAGAGCTTACACACACTAAGTCCTGTCAGACACCATACTGTGCGAGCTTAACGTAAAGTGTCATTTAGATTCACAGTATGAATGTGTTGAGAGAGTTGAGATGTGACGAGATGCGTTGCTGTGCTTGGAGAGACCCCCCCTCCCCACCACCACCATCGCCCCCTTCCTTACCCGGCGTCAGTCTGCAGAAACACTTCGTTCATAGTAAATTTACTCATAATTGGCTTTGCCACTCAGCCTGTCATTAAGGATGGAAGCAGGCATCAATTAGGCACTTATTGGACCATGTGGCTCACATTCTGTGAGCTCCGAGTCAATCAAGGTGCTGTTGTTTGTGTGCAAATGTGTGTGTGTGGAGAGCAGCCGAGCTTTTCATGTTTAGTAATCTGAATATTGTACAAATGTTCCCTTTATTGTTTTATGAATTTTTCTTCACATGAATGTCTGTCGAATAATTATGATATTCAATAAACATCCAGCAAAAGCGGGAAACACTTCACAGTTAAAAAAAAACGAAACAAATGCATTCTTAATTTTTTTGCAACAATCTCACTATTATCCAAAATCCCCAGCAAATATTAATCGGTATCATGCTGATGACAAAAATTATGCAAATCTTCATATTTGAAGTCTGTAGGGATGGAGAGATGTTGCACATGTTTTGCATCCAAGTGATTTAGTTATACATGTGGTAGGTTTGTGGCTGATCATATAATTTCATTAAAATAGTTTCTATATTGTGCTACATGTTAAAAAGTTTGTTTGTTTTTTAAATGTAGAAGAAATAGCGAAACTCTTGTGTATTAATACTTTAAATCTCGGCACTTCTGTGTTAAATCAATGTATAAATTTGCACAGAAAACCATCGATAAATTGCTGTGGCAGTTTTGCCCATGAGGATAGCTCCAAGCTAAATATTAGCTTCCACAACTGTTCTTTACAGAAAACAGTGCCGTGTTTACAGCGGCTGCTGGGATGAAGCTAAAAATGAAGGTCAAAGCTACTTCCTGTTATTTATAGCCTCTGTCTTCTCCAACATGCCTCTCTAATAAAGGATGTTAATGTGATGCATCGCATGCGAAGGGAAATATGACTTCATGCTGTACTGTTGTATAATCTCCTGGAATAAAAAGCGCGGGGCGAGTGGGTATCAGCCAGTGAAATCTAGTAAAATTTAGCACCAGGAGAGGCTCAAGCAGTCATTTTTATTGTGTGTCAGTCAGATCACACACAGTCCGTGTCTGTTCACTCTAATTGGCAGTGTTTCAGTCAGGTGCATAGGCAACACTCCTCTGGGATCAGCTCCCGCGAGGACGCGGAGCCACCGCATCCACAGCTTGGCACAGCGACTTTGATAATTCACACACCTGTGCACACATTCATGCACACATGAAAACAAACACACAATAGACAAGGAGACTCATACAAGCACAGTCACACTCTAAAGAATATCCTCTCCTCAATACGTTTGACACACGACGGATTAAATTCAAATAAAAGCGCCGACTCCTGCAAATCCCACATCACAAAACTGCAATATTCTCGGAGCAGGAAAGGAAAGTAAGAAGATGTATTTCTTTTCATTTCAAACTGACCACAATAACATCTTATTTTAGTTCCTTATGATGCCTTCAAGATATGGAATTGAAATTTAAAGTACAATTATGCAGAACAAGCTGTGTCCCGATAAATCACAGGATCACACCCATTTTTCCCTCAACAAAATAAGGATAAATGAGTGCATGAAAGTGCACAGGCTTTAGATACGCTGCTGAAAAGGCTCAAAGTGCTTCGAAAGGGTTTGCTGGTGAAGAGGGGAAGGCTTCTTATTTAAAGCTACAGGAGATTCTCCAGATCAAATATATGCCTGGGATAAAAATGAATAGACATTTATAGGCGACAGCTGGACCATTAAACTACATCTTTTGGTGCCCCCCTCGCACCCAAAGAGAACATTTATGTGGAGTGGGTTGAACAAATAACTCCCCCAAAAGCGGCATCTTGAGGACTTAATGGCGCTGGCGAGGGACGAGGCCGTGAATCTCCTGAGATATACAGGAACCTCTTTTCTACCCGACGTGCAGGGGGAGGAAAGGGTGAAAGTGTCCGAAGCACTCCTCCTTCAGTTTGGAAACAGCGCGACCCAACGAGAGGCAACTAAATCCAACAGGACATTAAAATATGAGGAAAAACAAAACCTCTCGCAGACAGGCAAATGCAATGTGAATACCCATGCACTCAGGCAAACAAACACTCTCCGAACGCACATACTAAACAGCACACTCCCAGCTGCAAGGCTCTCATTTGCTCTCGGCCCATTACAGAATCACAACAGCATTACACTGAAGGAGGAGTGCAATGTGCTGAATACTAATCTGCAAAGCCCAATCCATTTCTACAGCGTAAATCCAGAGGATAATAATGTAAGCTTAGGGAGAGATGGGGGGGGGGGGATCAATATCCTCATCAAACCAGAAGCAATTCTGATATTAACGCATAGTTAGCACTTCATTTGCTTATACGTTTAATGGCCAGGAAACGACAAACATTTTTGCTCCCCATAAAAAAATGCAGTAAAAGCATCAGCCATAATCGTTTATCATACCTGATGTTAATGCCTGATTATTTGCAGGAAAAAACCAGTGGAGAGTACAGACAGGTGTGTAGTAACATTTCATTGCAGCTTTCAGTCTGAACGGGCCATATTTGAAATGTGCTCGCGGCAATAACTCGTCGCTATAAGCACCTTAACAAGCTGCTCAATTTGGATGTAACCTTGTCAAGGTTGCCAGCACCCGACTCGAAGTGCACGCTGTGAGAGAGCAGCACAGGTCACTGTCCACTTTTGATTACCGGAGCAGAGGAAGAAGTGTCTGACGGCGGAGGCCTGCCATTTGGCAGATGTCTAATTTGGCCATATACATGAAGACGTTCCACAGACAAGAGCAAAGTCAAGAGGCGTTGAAGCATGTCATTGCGCTGAAATAATTCATGTGCTAATTACATCGCTCGCGCGTCTCCGGATGATTTCTGTACAGAGCGGCTCTTGTCCTCGCAGCTCTCACCGCAGAGATCCACTCTCCCGTCTGACACACCATGAATCCTTGATAGCGAGCAGACACATCCAGCAAAGACATTTTCTTATCCTTCCCCGCGCCGCTCATCCCTCACTGCAGCGACAATGCACACATCAACATTAGCATTAAGCTACAAAGCTTGAGTATGTCCTTGAATGGAGCGATTATCACATGAGCCAGAAATTACAGTGTGATTATCTACCGTTTAGATAGTGTAATTGCGTTTGGATACATTCCTTCACCTATTTCCAAATTTTCAGCTCTAACATAATATGTGCTTAGACAGGAGTGGCGCTTTTCTGTCAAAGTTATACTCCAGCGTCATAAGTCAGCTGCATTTGGACACCAATAAAACCAGAGCTGCCTCATCAGTCTTGCCTGGGGAAAAAAAAGAACTCACTGGTATATTTTATGAGCTGCCAAAAAATAATTAAAGCGTATAATATGGAAAGTCATCGTCTGGGTCACTCGTATAATCTTCATTTCCGAGAAGATTAGAGTGTGGTTGGAGGGATACAAATAAAGCAGCAGCTATCTCTGCTATTTGCAAAAATTATGAATGCAATCAAGGAATTTACTACCTCGGAATAACAAATCTGCCTTTCGGTAATGACCGCATCTTGTAACAACGCCACTCCATTATTTATTCACCTAGTCATGAAAATCACAAGTGCAGCAGGGAAAATTAAACTCAACTGATTTGGCTCCAAAACTGCAGAAAAAAAGTGATAAAGATTATATTTCAACGATTATATTTGACAGAGTGTGTAATTGTTTTGTTTTTTCTTTGCAGAAATGTAAAATTGTTTTTATTTTTACCTGGAACACTATAATAATAAACCCCAGTGACTGCACACAACAGCAATTTACCTCCATATATCTGCAGCAACCTCCCAGAATAGTGTCTCAGCAGTGGCACACAGAGAACACTTTTGTTCTACCGGTTCCAAAAGTCAACACAATGAGATCAGATTGTTCATTCGTGCCTTTCATAGTCTGACACTGGCGAAGTGGCTTGTCTGTCATGACCGGTTCTTTCAGGTGCAGTGAGGTGAACTTGAGATAAATGTATGCTGAATCGAAACCAAATCTTGCCGCAACATCACCTCCTCTTTTTCTCACTAAGACAAGAAGAGCGGAAAAGAAAGCCCTGCAGCTGCATTTGTTTGTTTGTTTGTGTGTTTGTTTGCGTGTTTGTTTAGGTTACTTTACTGATTCCCCGGGGAGATTTTTTGCTCTGCATTTAACCCGACCTATTTATAGCTAACCTAACCAGAATACTAGGAGAGGGGAGCCACCGCAGTGCAATGAGAAGTAGGTCTAACGTGTCGGGGCCCTGCTCAAGGGCCCACGTAGGTGGTGATCGAGCTGGGGGGTCAGCCGGCTTCTGCTTTCACCGTCTCAACACCACATCGGTCAAGTCCTTAAACCATCAACCTTGAGGTCACAAGTGGGCGACTCTAACCTCTTTTCCAGTGGCTCAAAACCTTTTTTTTCCTCTACGAGTAGCTTTCAAAATAAAAGCAATAGGCAGAGATCAGGTATTCAAGATTACAGGATTCTAGACAGAAACAGTTTATTGTGGTTTTCTTTCAAATGTTTTGAATTATAATTTGCATTTGGCACTTTGACAATGTCAATGTTGCAAAGCCTCAGGGGCCCTCTGTGATATCTGAGGCCCCCCAAGAGGGGGTCCCAGACCTTATGTTTTGAACTCGTGCTCAATGATCCTACTGGCCTTTCTTTTTGTTCTTTTATAAGACTAATTGTTAGTAAGAGTCGTATTGTTAAAGAATATTCTTATTTTGTGGTCCGATGTTTTTAGTGGTCCCTTGACAGAGGCTCACTAATAGCCTCTGTGTGCAAACTCCCCCGTGGTAAAAGAACAGGGCACAGCACATTGAGCAGCATCATGGCCTGTTTAAAAATGTGCTCCAATGAACAAATTGCTGCAGGACAGAGAAGCCTGACAGAATCCCAGCATCACCTCATTCAGCTGCTGGGCAAGGTCACCGACATTCGGGTGGATTTTTTAGGTCTGGTTGGTTGAAGAATGGCAGTTTTCAATATTTCGTGCTGTACGGATTTTTTCCAAAACACTTTATTTATTTTCTTTGTAGCTTTAGTGTTTAGCGGTCACGCAAAGCTGGATGATTTCCCTTCTTGGATCCGTCCCAATTATAACCTTTAGATACACAGCGTATGCTTCCCTTTATCACGAGTCACTGAGACAAACAATACCTTACGTGGGAACCAACAACATCAACATATTCAGTACCTTTGTCTGGTCCCAGCCTCCTCATGTGAAGCCAGAACTGCACTGAGCAGAAAAGGACAATCCATTCCTCTTTGTGTGCCCCACATAAAGCCTCACAGCTACGAGTAAGATCACACTGAGGCTTTCTTAGCAGCAAGGAAGCAGTGGCACCGGTTTTTGTACTGAGCCAAACACTCCATGGCAGCGGAGATGAAACAGAGGTAAAAGGAAAGCGCCTGATACCATAGAAGATGCATTCACACTGTCACCCCACCACTTCAGTGGCTAAAAGACCTCACTGAAGTCGCAGAGGAAAATAAAAGCCACAGCACGTTGTTTCCATTTAACAGGTGATGGGGAATCATGGTCCCTCTTTACTACTAAGTGTGCAAACAAATAGCACTCTGGGGGCTTTAATGAAACCCAGGCTGCTAAGAGGATGGATAAATATATAGACTAATTAAACAGGCCTGCAAGGGATTGTAAAGCAAAATGCAATTGTACTATTGTTAATCTATTCCTCAGTTTTAGAGTTTGCTTAATCAGATCAGTCCATTGCTCTAATTACACCGACATGGCCGCCCTGGCCTCGCTTCATTCACAGAGGTCTGTCTTGTACGGCCGGACCCTCCCGCTACTTTCCATCACCTTTGTGATTGCAAGTGACAGCCCCCCTCCCCACCTTTATCTACGGGGGGAGATTGTCCACTGGCAAAGTTGCTGACCTATGGAGGGAAAATTACTCACTTTGGGGTGTTACTGTTTCAGCAGCGCTGTGGCCCTGCTGACACTGGACCAAGGTCGTTTCATAATGGGTTGTCCAGCTGCCACTCTGCTGTCAACAGGCCTGAGTGATGAAGGAGAGTGTAGCCAGTTACGGTGACAAGAGTCAAGGCTACGGGAGCTTGATAAAGATCGGCCTCTATAAGGAGTGAAACCAGCGAAGAAAGAGGCTCAGAAAAAAAAGATGATCCTGCATTTCGCCCCTCGCGACCCTTCAAAGTGGTGACAAATAGATCTGGGTGGCTTACGTCTGCATCGCCATTCTGTTTTGCATTCTGCCGGGAGCTGTAACAGCCATGCCGCAGGAATAAATGCATGTGATCGGCGGGAGCAGTCATCGCGGGGCCGCAATACCCTGAGAAGTATTGACTGGGTTACAGCTCTTTTCTGTGGTCACTGTCAATCCTGTCAGTCCTGTGAATTGATCAGCGGGGGGTTCGCATCCATCAGGGTGACTCATTCAACACACACATGATGCTTCACAGTCCAATTTGTCCTTTCCTCTGGGCTGAAATCGAAAGAAAGTTTGTGGTTCTATCAGTTTGCTCTTTCTAAGAAAGTGCTCTCTCGTATCTGCACCATTAACATCAGTATTCATGACTTTTACCATTTCAGCTTTTAAAGTTTCCTCAGCTCCACGCTCGCTCCTCAAACAAGCCTAAATAACCCAGTCTGAGTTTCCACATCCGTATTTGTGACCACACCAACGGTATCAGACCGGTGGTGAATGAGTCTCAAAAGAACTAATACTTGTGAAGAAACCGTCATTTGTAGACTTTTTTTTTTTTGGAAATACTGAACAAGGACTGAAGAATCTGCATATTAAAATTCTTATCACAGAACCTGTATGTTTGAAATTTAATGAAACGGTTGGGGAACATGTGAGGCGCTAAAATAGGAGTTGTAAATCCCACAGTTTGATGTTCTTTAACAAAACATGTGACTAAAAAATTGTAATATATTAGAGCTTCGACTTTCAAGTGGTGATTTGCTTGGAAGAGTGGAGATTGAGTTCAAAAGAATTTTTCTAATCATTTAACTAAATAAAAGCTCAATGGAATAAAGTGGCAGGATTTCCTACTTTTAATACAACAGGTGGAAAAAGTGTGTTAGGTATTATGAAGAAATAAATTCAAGGATTTCACTGAGACGTGACGTTCCCATCGGAACATATTAACTAGAGGAAACTATCGCCTTAAATTTTTCTTCTTTATAACTTTTGTTTAATTTGAGTTATTGGTTTTCAGTTCTGACTCAAATTAGAAAGTTTCCAGTTCAATTTTTGGCCAGTAAATTTCCTGTGTTGGAGGTTCTCCTCGCGCCTGCATGGTTCTCTGGGTACGCAGGCTTTCTCCCAGTGGAGATGATGCATATTGTTTAGCTGTAACAAGTTTTTGCCCTGTATAGATTCATGTCTCTTCCAGGATTTGGCTCCAGTAAGATTTACTTACAAAATGGAGAATACAGCTAAATTAGGTTTACTTTTTTCTTTAATGTTTTACCTTTCAAATTCAGTTTGCATAACTGGGAATATTTGTTAGTTGTGGTGGACCAAAAGCAGAAAATGTAGTGTATGCTGCTGTTGCAGGGACATTGGGACACTGTTCACAATTCAGTTGATTCAGGCCAAAAGCAGCCACTCCCTGAAAGCTACAGCGATATTTACATCAGTGTGTGCATTTGCATCTCTCTGTTTTCATGTCTGTGCTGTTCTCATACATTGTTATCCTGGAGGAGATTCGGCGCTTAATGGGATTTCCTTGTTTCAGCAGTTTAAAAACAAAGCAATGATTTTGTACCTACATAACCTAATTCCATTTTATACCATCTCCTGTAACAAATATACAAAAAGCTGACATGCCTATGGAAGGCGGTGAGTCATTTGTACAAACTGCACATAAAACGTATACATTTGTGTGTTTCTGATCTTGTGTCTGTACTTATTCTGCTGCTTCTCATGAGAGAGGAACTCGATTTCTACCGCAACGAACAATAAAAGCCTGGAAATTTACAAATTAATTAAGAGAACAGGGTTGCTTTTTTCGTCTCTCTCTGAAGTGTGCTCCAGAGACTGCTGAAACAGCCCTAACAAGGGCCCAAACTTGCAAGGGCTTCTCTAGGTTTCCTTTATGGAATACATATGAGACATAAAAGGAGCGGGGACAGTGCAAATTGTTAATCGTTTCCGACTCCCCATTACTCCCCTACTTCTCCTCAAACTCGGGAAACGTGACCCAAGTGAAGCAATGATCCACGGCTATGCCTGTTTGAATCCCTCCAGTTTTGTTCCCAAATGAAAAAGTGAACCTGCTCTTTCTCTATCGCAACATCACGAAAACGCTCATCGAGTCAATCCGAAGAACCGTCGGTGAGGAGACTGTGTTTGTTGTGTTTGTGCTCCCCCGCCCCCTTTCTCCAGCACTCTTCGTCGGGGCCGTAGCTCTGGGTGACTGAGCCTTTTACCTATCTGCAGTACTCAGCCACCTGCCATGGAAATCACGGCTGTTTCCGCCATATGCCTCAATGTTCTGCCAAGCCTCTCCGGTCTGTTCCGCCTTGAGCAAATTTCATTATGGGATGGCTGGGAGCACACGGCGCTGCTCATTAAGGCTATCAGCGTGGCACGTCACCGTTTGTAACAGGACGGATGCAGGAGGTTGCATACCTCCAGCTCAGAGCATCGCTTCACAGCCTCTGCAAGTACACAACTTCTACTCGGCAATGCAGGAGTGATCATTTTCAGTTATCAAATACACATAAAGATTAGAACTATCAATACTACAGCAGAAGAATAATATGCAGAAGCAAAACTCACAGAGTGTCATGAAAAGAATATGGCTTGAAAGTGTCAACAAATCTCAAAGATTTCACTCAATATAGGTCTGATAAGTCACTTTTACACAAGACATATTAAAACGATGACGGAGATTCAAAGGAGGAATCAATGAAGCACCTCCATGCGAATAAAAACAAGAGACACATTCCCAAGTTTACTTGTTTTGTCGGTTTTCATGTTATCGAGCAAGACTCAAAAAAGCAGGTGCAAATCTTCAAAATCAATGACATTAAACAATAAAGTCTAATTCTATTGTACATGGAAAAACATGGCACCTAAAGCTAAAACACTCAGTGGGTGTTTGGTGGGGAACAAAAAAATATTGAAAGAATACACATACGGTACTCAGCAGTGGAGGGAAAACATTATGTACCTATTGTTTAAACAAATGCGTCTCTTAGAGCCAAAACTCTCCATATTTGAAGGACAGAACTAAACCTTTTTTTTTCCAACACTAATATCACTTGAGACTCATAACAGCGAGAGGCATCTGACTAGCCGACAATACTGCAAAAACTAGGACATCACTTCCAAGGGTTCTCATTGTAACCTGCAGAGTACTTTGTTTATTATTTCCAAAACATAGTGACTCAACCATGCTCTGTTTCGTCTTTCAAATCATCCCAATCTGCTGTGCAGTATGTGGAAACAGCTTTTACCTTCTAGCAGACTTCTGTGGCTCCGCTAGTTCGCAGAGTGTTCGTCGAGACAGATCTAATTAACCAAAGTAGAAGGCGTCTTTTACTACAATACTTGAGCCAGTGTCGTATTGGGATGAAGCAGTGGCAGTTGTCCACTAACGTGGTCAGCATATAGCCAGATGGAGCTGAGCCACAGGGGTCAAACGGAGAGTTCTGTTGCCGGAGGTTGGCTGCCAGCTAACACCCACCACCGTGTGACGACTCACTGCCCAACAACTCTCAGTTTACTCCCTCGAAGAAGGGATTAGTTCACTTCGCTCAGGTGGTGCAGTTGCAGGACTTGGAGGTGATTCGTAACCACCAAAACGATAACAGCTTCTCCCCCTGCCCGTCTTTCGCATTGTTTGCTACAAAAACGCATCTCCCTTTGTGTCCTCATGCGAGAAGGCCAATCTGTGGCCTGTGCGTCGGAGGGAGGCAGAGTTTAGCATCACTGTGCTTTAACGTGATGTTCACTCAGCCATGCCGATGCCATGCACCCAGAGCCATCACAGCACATTAACCCCTGGATGCTGCCTGGCACTGTCTCACTGGACTGCGGATTCAGACTGCTTCTAGTCCTGAGGGTTGGCAGACCTCGAGCTGGCTGGAGGGAGGGGAAGCCAGGGTCGAATAAAGCAAAACCAATTTAAAAAAAAAAAAGGACGAGACAAACAGGAGAAAAGAAAGGAACAAGGAGGAGAAATCCTTGGCACGATGATAGATCTGTTGTTTTGTCCCTTTAACTGAACTGGTTGATAGTTATTGTATATGAGTGATGCATGTTGAAAACTGTATCGATCTCTTCACAATGGAGCCTTGGCAGAGATGGATGATATACAATGGCAATCAATCAATGCAAGTAGTTATTTACTGACTTTGGATGTCAATAACTCTCTGCATCGAGGGGGCTCTGGTTGGATTGCATTCACAGCAGAGTGGGAGTGCAGGAGGCTCCAAGACTAAACTCCAAGGTCTCCTCTCATTTCAGGGAGCAACATTTTACATCTATCATCTAAATCATCAGTGTAGAGTTTGACCACTTCAGTCCACGGTCCTCATTCGGGCTGCTGACAGACAAGAAAATGCTTGGATGTGGCACAACGCTGGTCATCACCAGGAAAACTCAATGAAGCTCACTAAAACACCCTCCAGATGAATAAGTGAAACAGAAAAATACATTGTATGAATACATGATCATCACTGATTTGCTGGCGAGAATGAAAAAAGGAACACTGCACTGAATAAGTTGATGTGATCCATGTTAGCTTAAAGAGTGCAGCAGTGACAGGCACTTCAGGCGTTCATTTCATGTAAAGTGAATATTTACAGATTAGAGTTTTGACTTCAGTGTTGAGGAGGCCTCTAAATTTGTACCACTGCAATGTTTTCTTTTTTAATTAAAGAGGCATTTGAAAGTGTTTTAGTCCAGAAAGCAACAAAGTAACAAAGTAAGTGGGGAAAAAGGTACGAAATTAAAACAGCTGAGTTCAAAGAAACCTGAACTGCACCAAACTGACAGCTGAGAGTGAACCTGCAAATGTTGACAAACTTTTACATTAAAACAGCATTTCATCCACACTTAGAAAAACAACAACAAACAAACAAACTTCTCTTGCAGTCATTTCATCAAAAGCTTCAATTTTGTCTTTCATATTTTCGGGGAGAAAAAAAAAATAGAGCGTCCAATTCAAAGCGAATGCTCAGACAAGTGAGAGCGAACACCACCTTCTATTTCAACAGGGAAACTTTCTGCGGTGGATTGAACCTGAACCAATCCAACAACGTGAGTGAGAGCACACAGAAAAGGTACGGTGCTTTGCAGACAATGCCAGACAAAAAAAAAAAAACAACAAAAAAAACCTGTCTCCCTCCAGGAACCTCAGGCGAAATGCAGTAGCAGTAATCACAGAGGGGCATGATGGGTTGGCACTCAGGCATGATGAAGGGCATGACTTCACATCCAAATGTGACCCACACCAGCAGCTATCAGCTCTCCACTGTTAGAGGGGCAATCCACACTGACGTCTGCCCTCATTTACTACAATGCTTACAGAGATTAAAATAGCCAAGCAGCTTTGCACAGAAGCAGGGGACTCAAAGCTACGGGCGATAAGTCATTTGTGGAAATTCGGCTCTCGCTGTTGTCTCTTCGCAGATCCCATTTTGGCTGCTCCGACTGTCCCTCTCCTGTGACCCCAGGGTGGCCGTCTGTCAGGCAGGACTGACACCAAACCAATGTCTAATGGCTCTTAAGCCATAAATATGGCGGCAGAGTTGACAGCCCGGATCTGCGGTTCCCCATTATCTTGATTCATTCCATCACAAAAGGAGCGACTCTGCCATGTACTTTGGCCACCTGAACAGGAGGTTTTTGGAAGGATTCGCACACGCGACTGAAAACCACTTCTCTCAAATGAACATCGGCAAATTTGATCAAACAATCTGTTATGAGAGAGAGTAGCAGGAGAGACTCTCAGGGGGAGATTCAATCACGAAAGCTTTCTTATAGAAGAGACAGGTAATTTAAAGTGGCTGTAAACACAGATCGAGTATTCACTGTGTGTTTCTAACTGTATGTTCTTTTGTCCTCTTCTGTCCAAACTGACTCATACTGTTCCTCCAACAATGGAGCAAGTTCACTTCAGTTTTTTACACTACACTAGTGTCTTTTGGCTGAACATGCTCACAAAACAATAAAACAGAGTTTTCTTTCACTACATTCTCCTGCTTTGCATCTTTTGTTTATGGGTGAAATATCCTGTTACATTATGTATCACCAACTAGTAAATGACTAAATACTTGACAACAATCAATGTGAATCATCAGTTGCACACAGAAGTCAAAAAGTATTTTGTTACTGATTTGAGCTTGTCTATCTGACTACCTACACTGCTACTTTCATCAATAGTGATTAAAAAAATAGATATTTAATGTTCTTTTAACAACGTTCTTACTGGATTTTTGCAATAAAGAAATTATTTCACTCCGGACTCTCCAGCTGACAAACATTTCTATCAACGTTCAAAATTCGACCCGTTGTTAGAAATTTTGTGTCTCTGAAGGCAAAGTCGGCATTCATCTACCATTCCTTAAAAATAAACATTATGCATGTCATTAGCATAAATAGTCTGCAGCGGAAAGGAAAACCTCTGAAGGAAAAAAAAGGGTAACTTCAAAAAAATGCCTTGGACTCGTGTAAAAACAACTTTGAAACAATATTAAGAAATATTTTAATATGATTTTAAAAAGCTGAGTGTCAGGTGTTGTCCTCATCTGTCTGTCTCTCTCTCTGCTAGTTCAAACAGCTAAGTCAGTAGATTATGCCACTGAATGTGCAGCTCCAGCAAGACAATATTTCCATTGTGTGGCTGCACATAAAACACGGGGCTTCTGTGGCAGTGGTGACCAATTACAGTGCAGATTAATGTTGTTGACAGAGAATTTATTCATACAAGGTAGTGGGTGCCCAAGCTTTCCTCTAGGCCCCACAGAAAAAAGAAACACTCTATGATGTTGTGCCAGGGGGAGGAACTTCATTACTCACAGCAGCCGCCCGGCCACTAGTGAGGAGGAAGAAGAACAAGAAGAGGGGGAAAAAGGAGCAGAAGAGAATAATGCAAAATACTTCAAATGAGGCACTGCACCGCCTCGTGACAAAAGTGTTTAAAAGTCAGAGCTTATCGGTCCGTCTAATGTAAATGGCAATACTCTACGGGGCTAAATAAAAATGTGATGGACGTCTCGCTCGCCTCCTGGTCTGGTTCCATCTATGCGAACACTTCCTGTGCCTCCGTTTCCAAGGTCACCTGTGTCAGCCTTGGCCCCGGCTCCCTCCATCCCCTCCCAGCTTAGCATGCAGGCCATCCCAGCAGCCTTGCAGACTGCAGCTCACTGTCAGGGTACTGAATTAGGCTGAAAGAGAGGAGGGCAGGCCAGCAACCCTCCCCCCCCCCCAAAAAAAAAAAAATAACCACAGCAAGATGGATGAAGGCAGACAGAGGAATGGCAAAGGAATTTGAGCCAGCAGCAGACCGCGCCAGGCAGCCGCCCAACTGGTCGAGCATCGCAGCGCGGAGGCGAACCCGTCCCAAACGTGCCGGCTGACATCACTGGCCGGGGCCGGAGATTTCTGGATGTTAGGCAGAGAAAAATATGCCCTCGTGTCACACAAGGCCGAGGACCCTTCTCATGGCTAAAACAAACAGCTGTGATATCAACGGGCTGCTGACGGGGTGAAATTGAACTGTAAAACAATGTGCCATGCCTCGCAACCAGTGGCTATCTCATAGTAGTCCATCATACATGGTGACACCTCATCAGAGTGAAATACGGCGATTGTGTTCGTACAGTAAATCCAACTGAAAACTGTTAAAATAACAAACAAGGAAACAACAGCAATGCATTTTCTTTTAATGTGGCTGGCAAAGGGCACCCAAACCTATAGTTCTGTATGATAATTCAATGGGCTTACTTGAACTGATGTGTTCAGGCATTTCCTTTTTACAGCCCCTGTCCTGATCCTGAAGAGGGACACAGTTGTGTCTGGTCATGCTCCCTTATAGCTTGTCACAGGGCTCAATTGCAGATAGTAAATGAAGCCATAAATTTGATGGAGGTCTATAAACAGAGCTTTGACATCAGCATGCTGTTTTCCTCTCCGCTGAATAATGACAGGGAGCCGTTTTAAACCGGTCAGACTCGGGGAAAAAAAATCGGAGAGTTAATTTGCCAATTTCCTCTCATATCATCAGTCCGCATCACGTCCTTCCTTTGCACGATCAGTCATTACAACAAAATGCCATGGCTGAGAATCCTTTCGCTAAAAAGGCACGTTTGTTCCTGTGCGTGTGAGTGTGTGTGTGTGTGTGTGTGT
>JAUESE010000018.1:8404917-8415083 GCA_032274725.1 Malacoctenus triangulatus | reverse complement strand
TTTACTTATATATGATTCTAAATGTTTGCAGATGACACCAGTTACAAAAGTTGGCTCATCCAGTAGTTAACATCCATCTAGTGACGTCATATTTTTTGCAGGATATAAAAACAATGTTTGGATTTCATTTGATATACTGCCTACGGCAGTTTTTTAGGAAAATTATCTTTTCATAGAGTTGAAATGATCTGACAAATCAAAAAGTTAACATCGAGAATAAACTACAACACATTGAATGATTTTATAACAACCACGCAGCTTGTTAATCAAAACCAAAGCTAACTTTTTGTTTTGCTAAAGTATCCATGGTTCATTCAGTCATTGCCTCACACCTTCACTGTGGTGTTATGCTGAACAGGAGGCGTTTATCATCCCTTGAGTTCTGCTTCCTCTGACGTCAAGCGAGAACACATCGTTTACAACAATCAGTTTCAAAGTAATCCCTCCCTTCACTCCCACTGTTTACAGCATGTGTGAAGTGAAGCTGGAGGACGTCATCTGATTCATGTCTGAAAATGAACACACGTGCCCGAAAAATGCCATGTTTGTTCTGGGATGTTGGATTGAAAATCACAAAGTTTTGTTGCTAATAAAAAAAAGAATATACGGCCCTTGAATTGGATTTTCTGTTGGCAGAAAAGTAGGGCAGCATGGAGCATTCATGTATTATTGAAAAAAACATCACCTCCCTCTGTGCTTGTTTCTGGCTTTATCATGATCATTTATTGATCAAATATTTGATGCAGCATACAGTATATGTACAATATATGCATATAAAAGAAACTAGGATGAAAGCTACACTGGGATTTAGATACTTTCCGTGTATCATTGCTTATTATTACATTGGTTTTACCGGCTTTAAAAGGTCTGCTTTGCCTTGTTTATTTGTTCAGAAGCTTAAGTGACTTAATACATGGTTAAATTGCTGTTTACATCAAAATAAATACAGACAGTAATTACATTATCACAGCCGAGGCAGGATTATAACACTGCGATAACAAAGAGGCAGACGCAGGATATCAAAGTGAGATCTTTTTCCCTCGCTATTGTTCAGGAGACAACTTTGTATTAAGCTTTGATTTTTTAATTTCCTGTGGGTGAGGTGACCATCCCCAAAGCCAGGTATTAATTTTAGCTCAAAGGAAAGGAAAAACTGTGTGTGATCTCCTCTTACAATGAATAGGATGCCCCACTAACATACCCTCACAATGCGACGCTGCCTGATAAGATCTATTTTTAAGTAAAATCTTGCCTACAGTAGCTTTGATATACTAGATAAATAAATAATTGCAAGTGAAACCAAAGGCACTGGCTGCTGCTCCTGCCAAGCAATATACACTCTTCCCCGCAACGCCAAAAGAGCCTTTCTAGCAGTGCGAAGAGACGATGATTCCCCCCATAATAGAACAAATATGATAAACATCAGTGTGCAATCTGCTGCACTCGCATCAAATTAAGTGATTGTCACACAAAATCAGCCCACTGCAGACTGAACCTTTACCTGGAGTAATGGAATCGCAATGATTAGCCGCGCTTGTTCCTGGCTAATCCTAGCAGCCGAGGTTGATGTCGTCCAAAAGGCAGTTTTAGTTTGGTGGGTGAATTCAAAGGCTAACTGTGTTGCTGCACTGAGTCTAAATTATGTACTCACTGACTCATAGGGAAAAACTGGCCCGGTCCCACAAGCTCCAAACTATAAAGGCCAAGGATAAATAACAGCTGACTGTGAACAAAAATGAAAATTAATGATCCTGCTTGGCTTCATTCAGACAGCCACTTTAATTCTTAGGAGCCCCCGCTGCCGTGGTAGCACGTTCCTGGGAACATGTAGGTTTTGACAGCTCCTCGGTGACCTTCACCTGAGCTCAGAGACGGGGAATTATGGCCTCGGCACGGCCATCTGAAAGTAATATATTTACACTTCATGATGTCATTCAGCACCACCGGCGGAGAGTGTGTCAAGCTCTAATATAGATCAGAGCCTGGTTTTCAACACAGTAATTTTGTCTTTGGAACGAAACCAGCTCAGGCTTGAATATTTAGATTAAATGCTATCGTTTGGGGATAAATATAGCAATTATGACTTTTGAATTCACAAGAAGGCAGGACAATGAATCTCTGGAAGCATTGTGGCGAGGTGTGAAATCAGCCGTGTACTTGGAGCATTGTAAAACTGACATCAGAGTGCACCTCTTCTCTCACTTTGTGACAGTAATTGGTCAGATCTGTTCACATCGTAAAAATAGATCTGAAAAATGCTAATTCTCAACTCTCACAGTATTGATGCCTTTTGTAGCAAAGCACTGAGATACAAGGAGCTGCAGGATGACATGGACGCTGCCTTGTAAGATTATCAGTCTGCGTGTAGTTTAATTGTTGTGGGAGGTTTTCGCAAAGGAGTGTACAAAACACGCCGATTACAGTGACAGAGATCAGAACGGAAACACAAACGGAAGAATTTGCCTATAAGGAGTGAGAGCTGTGAGAGCTGCGGCTTCCACGGCAGATGAGATTTGGATAGCAAATTACTGTTGATTACTTTACTTTTTATCATTGTGTGACAAGAAAAAGGACCAAATAAGCTGTACTCAGGCAAAACCTCTGTCACGTTGCTTAAATCATACAAGCACTTTCATTGAATGTTCATTCACATTTCAATGATACTGTTGAACAAAACAAAACCTGAAGATAATTAGCCAAAACTTTGGAGAATCACAAACTCAAAATATTGGTTCAGCATCTTCTTTTTCCCAAAAGTCTTTTTTAAGCTTTTCTCTCATTTAACAACACAGTCGACGGAGCAACGTCTCATCTTTGTTTTACTTTCAGAAGATGCATCCAGGCAGTATTCAGTTCTTAACAATTAAAACTGAAATGTGAGAAGTGTGATATGAGACTAAAAGTAAATATGCAGCAATTAAAGAAAATCTTCTGAAATAATGCATTTCTTGTAATTGTACTTCTTATAAAACATTCAGGAAAGCCTTTGAGAGCAAGGAATTGCCACACTCTTTTCGAACTTTCATCCAACACCAAGAAAATGAGAAGCTGCGCTGGGTGATGCTGCTCTGAGGTGAAGCTCATCCCAGAGCCAAACAAAAATGCACTGATAACGAGAAACTCAACGATACAGCGGCTGTGGATCAAGTGTGGTCATGCAATCTCCCACCGTCTGTCTCTGAGGATGTGTGGGCAAAGCACAGGTGATTTGAATCCCAGCAACACCGCGGAAAAAAAAAAAAGGGAAAGACAGGAAATGAGAGAGGAGGGCAAATGAATAACACACAGAGAGATGATTTTACTGCAGCCAAGGTGAAAAACATTTTCTTTAGAAGAGCATCAGGAGGAAACACAATGACGGTGCAGGATCGGTTTTAAATTAAAATTCTTGTCTACAACTGTCGTAGCACACTTTCAGGAAACCTTTCACAAAAAAAATAAAACCTCTTTCATTTATTAATTAAAACTTTTCAGTCTTTTGAACAGAGCATATGGCAACCCTTAATGGTTCCAATAGTAAAAAGATTTACATCTAATTTATGGAAATTTTCATCCTTTTTCATCAGTTTTGCTCAGTGGCAGTGTCTGAAATGATTGGATATATTTTTTTAACAACAAATTTGGGGGAAAAAAAACAAGACTGAACAATTTGGGAAGAAGGAGCTCGAAGAAGAAATGCTCGTGTCGATCCTCCCAATTTGCAAGTCAGCAAGCACACGGTGCATCTATCGTCCTCAGTTACAAGGACATGTTCTTACCAGCCAGCCTCAATAGAAAATGACGGACATGAAAGAAAATTATCTCAAGTTTGTCTATCAGAAAATATTTGCTTAACAGTCTCTTCCTGCACACAATATTAGACACAAACTCTGATGATTGATGGCAGCACATTTTACCCATTAAAATTTGTGACACTTGTAATCTGAGCCACGGTGAAGTGTCGATATGGCACTTTACGTATAATTAAACACGGTACGTAGGCAATTTATTCAACAAAGACGAGACGCTCAAATACAGAGGTTAACGGGAAGCTGCTGCACTGATAGTGAGGTGTCGCATTGTCCTGATTATTATTAGGCTGTTATGCAACTTGCAATCCACATGTTGCTGTCCTGAAAGGAGGAAAAATCCTCTTACTTATTTGTAAGACGACGCAGAAGGAGAGAAGAGGAAATATTGTGTGTATTTCAAAAGGGAATGCAAGTCTCTCGCTAAGGAATGGGCTCTGTCCCTCGGGACATGTTGGTCTTGAGCGTAATGACTCTCAGTGCGGACCTCCTGAGACAAATTGCCACTGACCCCCATGGATTTTCCAGGGCACACTCGATTGGAAATGGACTATTCAATTTCCCACAGGGAGCCCTGCCATTTCCTCGCTATGCATCACTGAGACGGCATCCACTTTAGGTTTAGTTGGTCAGACGAAAATATTCTGGGATTGTTGGAAGGTTCATGAAACAAATAAAGGCCTGATTAAAAGTCACAGTATTGTCATATTAGCTGGCTGGTTTGTGCTGATGAATTTACCTGCTTAGATGAGTAGCGATCGTTTTGATGTCAGTGACGATGGCTGGCTCATGAGTCAGACTAAACAAATTGAAGGGATATGACGATTTGTAAATAAACTAAGATGCCAGTTGAAATATACAGCCTAATCTAATAACAAATACTGAATAAAGTGCACGTGTTGCCAATTATGCTCTGGTTTTATTATTTGCAAATTCAGTCCAGTGCATGATAATGATTCTTGTTTCTGTTTTTGTTTTTTGCAATTCAAACTGAATTTTCAACTGGAGTATTTGTTGATTTAGTTCAGTCTTCTGGTAGCGATTGTTGTTGGTGAAGCAACTCCAACTGGGAATTGTTGTTGGTGCAGGAACTCACACTCGAGCTGTTGAGTGAGATGATGCTGCTAGCACACAAACACCCCTGTGTGAAGTAGATGTTGTGATGTCTTTGGGTCTATGGCGAGTAAAACTAATGTAAGCGATAGAAATGCTTATTGTGTCCAGATGTTTAAAAAGCTAAATAAAAAAATTTAAATAATGAAAATTCCATTAAAAAGTATAGAAAGGTACATTTTCTGTTGTATTAACTGAAAATCAGTAAATTCTCTGAAATGTGGGTTCATCCAGATGGATCTGATTGAATGGCTGTGAAAGTGTCATCGTGCAGCAAGCAGTAAAATACTAAAGCAGCTTTTTTAAATAAAATCTGGTTCAGCCACAAAGTCTTAGAGGAATACTGCCTGAAATCCAAAATAATATTAGGAACAGATTTTAAGTCTTCAATCTTTTTCAGGGTACTGTTTCTTATAATCTGTAAAGTGATTCCTCTTCAATTGTGATCATTACAAAAACTGTGTGTCACTGCTACAACAGCAATCCTATGTTGAACTATACAGTCAAAAAAGACAATGCGGTTCCAGAAGAAAGGACAAATGAATGTACAATGGAGTGAGAGTGACTCTATACAAATTAGAGACACAGGATTTCACCAGCCTGTCTGCGAAGTAGTACGATGCAGACTCAAGGAGTAATGAGAGAAGATGAATGAAGCGTGGAAGATGGGAGGAACAACAATCTCTTTGAAGGTAGCTAAGCCACTGGCATGCACTCATAAATCACCTACACAAAGCAGCACTACGGCACCATACGTCGCTCTATAAACATGCATCGGGCACGTTTTTTTTAAACCTCATTTAATAATACCTGCTGCGAGGATGAATGTGATTTCCAGCCATACACAGTACATCATAACGAGGCTTGGCGCCGTTCCTTCGGCGAGGCCCGGTGAAAGGGCCATAATCCGTGATCCATGATCTGAACTATAACTAAACAAACCGACATGCAAAGGATGCATTTCACAGTCCACAGCTGAAGCATAGGTATCTACCTTTAATCTATTTTCTGCTACCATTCATCCCCTTCCATCTGAGGGCCAAGAAATAGAGTTTTTCATCACTGCAGTCTCTCACTGGCATCGACCAGCAATATTGATCGGGAGCAGATCTCCTTCCACTCTACCTGGGGAGCCAGATGAGCCTTGTTCATATTGATCCAACCTTTTTATACCACATTCTCTCTCACCCTGACTTTAGGTTGGGGTAAAAAATTATATGCCGGTCATTTTTCTATCATAAATATTCTCTGGGAAATAAGGTGCTGATACTATCAATCCAGTGTCTGCCGTTAGATTTTGTTTTCATTGATGATCCACGCGAGGAAACAAACAGGCGGTTGAAACCCACGTCCAGCCTCGGGAAAAGCCGACAGTTCAGTGATGTGAGGACGAGCTACTGCTTATTTGATTGAGGATGCTGGTGATGAGGCTGAGAATGGCGAAATGAGGAAAAACATGTCTATCAGGAAGTCAGGCAAGCAGGTCTGATGCATGAAAATAAATGTTTGCGCCAAACAAAGAAAGCTTATTTTCTTTCAAAAAAGAGAGGGAAAACCACTCGTTTACTTGAGGCAACAGTTTGAGTGTTTCATTCTTGCGTTCATCACTGTATTTTCCCTGTGTGTCTATCATAATCACATGCCTCTGTTTTATAATCCCACTTTATCATGCTGCTTCTTTCCACATAGTGCCCCTCTCCCTTTCTCTGCCCATTTCCTTGTGCTCATTCTTTAAATGCCTCTCTCTGTCTGCTTTAAGTCCTTCACTCTGTCTCTGTGTCTCCTGCCTCCCCCTCAGGAGCAGAATCTGTGGTAATGTACTAATCTGTGGAGCTTTAGTGCAGTCTTGCCAATCTGCCATGTCAAGATACACAAATCTCACTCCAGGCAATTACAGTCCTTTTTCTTTTTTCCTTTTGTACTGCAAAGGAGTCTGTTTCCCCATCTCGGTTGCAGCAAAAACTGCCTCTGTGACCCATCAAGTGCAATTACCTTGGTTGTAACAAACGCTGATGGCCCTGGGTGGTATAGAGAACAGGTAAACCAGGCACTGCAGGCATGAAAGAGCTAAATTACTATGTAATGAGCAGTGGGATGAATTCAGCGTGGACCGAATGTTATTGTCAATGTGTTAGACTTTACAGGGAACCAAGTTAACCGGATTAAACTCACACTGGCTCCATAGACTGCCAACGTGGAGACAACGACTTCCAAGAAGTGCATGGATGCGAGTGTAGATCTCCGGCAGGCACCAAAGCATACGTTTCAGCTGCGCCGGCTGCTTTGCGGGTCTTTTCATCATCCGTTAGTCTGACTTATATTCATGTTTCTGATTTATGTGCAAATCTGATGACACGAAGGCATTAAAGCTTTGTTTTGACAGCCGTCGGCGTCTCGCTCTCCTCGAAAGTTTGTTGGTTCCCAACAAACAAGGTCACAGGTTGATCATCTCAATAAGACGACACAGAATTATGACTTGTTAGAAAGTGTACCCCTTCAGGCAACTGAATATTATTCGAATTTAAGGAGCTTCAGAATGATTGTTGATGTGTGCAACCTGGTATTGGATGTCAGCTTAACACAAACATGGATATATACTAAATCACCGTAGAACAATATGTAGACGGGTTGTGTAATTCTGGAACTATGGACAACAAGCTGGGCTGCTACTGTTTACACTTAAAAGCTTGATGTATTTATTTATGTATTATTTTTTGTAATAATAAAAACAACAACAACAATAATAGTGCTTCACAAGTGCAGAAAACAGTAAAGGTTTCATTTTTACTGATCATAGTTTGCAGTATATTACGTGAATATGTGAAGATATTGTTTATTAGTATGCGTATTGTTATTGATTTGAATCAATGTTTTGTGTCAGTATTTACAGAGTAAACACAGGAACCAAATTAGAGGGGAAACAGTGAGTCTCTAAATAGTGCTGGAAAGATGCTGAAGTGAAAACAGCATCGATCCGAGCACAGCGCGTCTCTTCTGGAGGTTTAAAGGTTAAGATGCTCTGAGCCTCTTTTTACTCTCCTGATACGTTCTGGTAAACAATGAGAGTTAGTCCGCTACTTATTTCATCCACACAAGCAGTCATGTTTATCTTTTAAAACATTTTTGGTCAGTTCAGTTGGAAAACAGCGTCGATATCTGTGTTCTGTGTTGAATCAAAGATATTCATCACCTGCTCGCGCAATCCAAGGACGGTATCTTGTCATTACTAATTATTTATTGTGACAACACTTACTCATTTGACACTCCCTCCCCCTCTGCCATTAATCATGTTTTTTCACATTATTGTTTTGAGGAAACATGAGTAATTGTATGTGTGAAATTAGTTCTGACAGATTATTTTTCCTTTCTGTGCCTTCTCTCAACTCGATGCTTATCCAAGCACCCACATTGGTTTTCATGCACTCTATCAATTGTTTGCAGAGGGAGATGGGTTGGTTGCCTTCAGCTAATGAGGGTAATAAAACTGTAACACCAGTAATAACCCCCCACCCCCCACCCCAGATTGGTTTCAACAATGATTTAGGAATTATCTGAGAGAATAATTTGCTTCTTAGTCCACTGATTTGACTGTTGAGTGATGAGATAGAGACCAGTCAAACGAACATTTGCTTGAGTTCACAAAAAATGAAAAAATGTACCGCGATGAAAAACACTTGAAAATACTTGAAAATGAAAATGAAAAATACTTAGAAAAACAGCAAATGATACAAAGAAGAGGAAGTCATGACAAATATTTGCCACAGTTCAATTCTGACTTTTTTCCAATATTCTGGAGGAGACTCAAAACGAGTCTGAATTGCTAAAAAAAAAGAAAAAAGATTTTCTTTCCCGTTTCATCCTGGCCTTTTAGGCTCGCACCTAAAAACAGCGACGTGTTGGCCAAGACCTACCAAGAGCTCAAATTCATTCAAATACAAGCTGTTGTTCCTCACAGCCAAAGAGCTGATGACCACTTATTGACTTACTGTAAGGAGTTATTGACTCTCCGTGCAGCCTCCAGGTGACGTAGGAGTCAGGACCTTCGGTAAGTGAAAAGACCCTCGGTGCCGCCACCTCTGCACGCTGTCTTGCTATCTTTTCGTGAAGCCCGTATCGTCTGCCATTGAGGTCTGTAATCTATTCAACAGTGGAAGACCGTGAGCACATTCGTGCTTAATGTTTGGGGTAAAAGTTAAAAAACTGTGATCCAGGTGGAGTCGGCAGTGATGACAGAATTTCTCTGACAGTCTTCCAGGTTTCATGTGAAGCTACAAAGGCAACATCTGTTGTTGATTCGATACACACCACATGGTATCGCGTTACCTGTCACATACAGAAAGCAGAAAAATCCTGACAAGTTGCACTATGACACCATTCTCCATGTTATTTAGTTATACTTGTAGCTCTTCATTATATATTTGCTATAGACTTGGAATGGGCATCGTTATGGTGCTTGCTGAAAATCACAATATGTAAAGCTTGAAACGTACGTCTCAGAATACTTGTAAATGGATTCTGGTGAGATTGCATTCAAGAAAAGGAGCACATGCTGGTAAAGATCCAATCATAATAATCCAACATGTAGGGTAGAATGTAGTATTATTTTGGAGGTCGTCCCAAAAAATATATGTATCATATGGTTGAATATGGCAAATGTCAGCATGAACATAAATCAAGCCTGAGTATGAACTTGTTTTCGACTTATATTCTGACAATCGAACCACACCACTGTGGAGCAGACTGCTGTTTTATCAGAGCACCCAACCTGCAAGTGCCAGTACAACAGGGACACACACTTAAGCACTAAAAAAAACAAGTGCCCATCACATTAAGTATGTCACAAAAACACAGCAATGACTCTTGCTGTTGTTTGTGAACGTGACAATTTCAGCAGTTGTCCAACAAGCGTGTTACTTTACTATGAGAGGAAAAGTGAAGTAATAAACAAATGACCAACCCAGTCAATGCTAACACAGGTGAGAGAGAAAGGACGATGCACGCACTTTTACTCGCCACTCTGGCGCTCTTAGCTCTGATCCAAACCCCATTTTGAAGTCACTTGTACAGGGGAAAAAAGAGCCAAACAATTTCAATGACTCTGGCACTGTTTCTACTGCTGGTCATTGTGCTGGCGAGAACAAAACAGCAGGAGAGCACGCAGTGATTACTCACTCAACAAAGAATCAAAAATGTAATTCACAGTTTTGAAGTCCCTGACATTTTCTTTTGATGGTCAAAGATCACATCAAATTCACAGAAACGTGT
>JAUESE010000018.1:8385036-8398321 GCA_032274725.1 Malacoctenus triangulatus | reverse complement strand
TATTTTTGGTTTCACACTGACCTGGAGTACAGGACAGAGCTGGAACAGAATGAGCCCAATTGAATATTGGATACAACCTTGACGAATTTAACTCTTTCAAGCAGGTCTTGATGAAACTGGCATCACAGTTAAATGATTTAAGAACCAGTATTGATCAGAGGCAGAAGATGGCGAAGGGGGAGAAAAAGCACAACATCTCCAGGCCTGAGGCTGCTTCATGCTGCTCTCTTAGGCTCATTAAATCTTTTATTTATTTCATTTTCTTACAGACGTGATGGACTCTAACTTCTGCTATCAACAAACATTAACTTCAAGGGACTCAATAGAATCTATGTACCGCGTTAAGGTTTTTTTTTCTGCAATAAAAAGCTGTTGGTGTGATGAAATGCACTGCAAGAGAAAACAACCTAAATAAATAGAGCTGGCTGTGATAAAGCAAAGCCTCTAAGGTTTCAGAACAGGCGGTGGGGGTCTCGTGTTACTGGAAATCTATTCAGGTGATTTAGCCACAGTAACAAAGGCGGTGACCAGTGAGCACATGTAGCAAATGCAGCAGGAGACGGACTCCTGAATGAGATGCCTTCAGTGTTGATTTGGGCTATCTGGGTGGGTTTTGTGGAGGTGAACAAACCGCAGAGGGGGATCTGTCACTCTTTTAAAAAAGGACACACAGAGAGGAAGAAGCTTGTGGTGGGAAAGCAAAAGTAAACAGGTGAGGTTGGTGTCATGCTACCGGTAAGAAAGAGTGGGTTGTTTTGCAAATGATGTGACTGGAAACATGCTTAAGTGAGCCAGTATGGATGTTTAGGGGCTGAAACAATGCCTACGAAAAGGGAAAAAAATAAAGTCAGTCAGCATTTCTGTCCAATGTTACAAACTGGATGATATTTCTTTTAAATACATGAAATGGAATGAGATATTTGAAAAAAATAAGGAGAATTCAATGACATCACAGTTGTTTGGATGACTTTAGTCTTGGCTTAAATCACAGACACACTAGCATGCAGTGTCTTAGCAAAAATGGCCCTGCAACCGAGCCCGTCACTGGAACCATGCGATCAGAGGGGGACAGGAGCCCAGCATCCACTCCAAAACAAACTCCTACCTCGTTTACATGGTTTCTTTCCCAGATTTATGCCATGTTTTTGACCCAAAACTTACCATCACCTCTGGTTCCCCTTCCAAATCAGACACCATGCACAGTATCAATCCAAATCAGCACTTTGTGAACAAGTTAGACGGCAACTTAACACTTTATGGTCTTTGGTTGACATGGAAACACCAATTTGATCAAATTTAGAATAAATCGGTATCCTGCATACATTTACAAAAGCGTATTCAATGTGATTTTTTTCTTTAATCACACATTACAAATGACAGTAGGGGACTCATTTATCTGAGCTCTTGGGCACATTAACGTGCACGTGGACATGATCTGTTTGGGCCAGAATAATTTGATTCTGAATAATGTGTGCACGTGTGGGTTGTATTGTCAGACCACAAGCAGCGAGGACATTCAGATAAATGAGACTCTGCTGTCAGAAAAAATTCACAAACATGCACGTTGTTCACAAAAAGTTGGCTTGATGATGAAGAAGCACGCTGCTGGAAAAAAAAGGCATTCTGACAAGGCAAGCATGAAGCCGGCATTAGCAAAGAGAGAAGTGACCACATGAGAAGAGTGAACGAAGCGGGAACATTTGCTGATGTCAGGACCCCAAACACTTGATGTTGACTCACACATTTAGCCAAGATAACTAATTATTTACTCACTGCACTGAGGTGTGCAGCAGGAGAGTTTGTCACTTCACTCCATTTTAAATCAAAAGGTGACCTGTGCAGGAGAACCGTTTTGAAGGCTTGTTTAGGCTTGTGTGCGACGTTGTTGTGCAATTAACATTGTATTCTTGTAATCCCCTTCCTCCAATCTTCTGGTGATCAAAAGCAAATTATTATCTGATTTAGAGGAACAATCACTCATTCTACGTGTGATTTAAGTCCATCTTGAGAGACGTGCAGTGTTAAACATCCTTTTATTAAAGCATTTTATCCTCGCACTGATTTAAATCTCACCAGGGGGTACAAACTGGAACAACAAACATGTGATTGTGATACATTTAAAGAGGGAGGAATCTGGCTGCTCCATGAATTTGATTTGATGAAAGATTACAAGCGTTTATGCAGATTGTGTCCGACAGTGGAGACAAATCTAGAAATTTAAGGAAATCTTCAGCGGCCTCGCAGAATGAGGTTTCATTCGTGTGGCGTCCAGAAGAAAAGAAGCTTTCCTCTAACAGCTGTATCACCTGACAGCACCCATTAAAACAAGCCCCCTCTCTCACACATACACACATACACGCATACACACACACAACCCCCCCACAAATGTACCCAGCTGGTTACATTCTAATCCAGAGACGTAAATCCATTTAATCCCCCTGACAAAGTGATCCCAGTGCTATTGTGCTGGTAACACTACACCAAAATGCACTCAACTGTCTGTCAGACGATCTGCATCTCTGATGGTCTTGTGCTGTTGATCATGCACATGGCGGCGGCGGGCTCGTGGAGAATAATTACATTGCTATTCAAGCTGATGCCTCACTGAACGAAACATCTGGTGTGCGACAACCAAAATAGTAATAATCATAACAATTACAAAACGGACATCAAGGGTGTCGAATTAGTCTACAATTCACTCTTGGTTTTGCTTCCTGACACTTGAACGCGGTCGGGACCCTCTGCCGGCAAACACTAAACTGTGACAACCGATTTAAGCCAAAGTGACAGACCACAGAGAGAAAAACTAGCTGTGCTCACTCCGCTATTACACAACGTTCAGGCAACCATCAGCCAGCTGGACAAAATGTCATTAAGACACACGTCTGTCCTCCAGTGTGTCTGAATGCAGTTGGCTGAAGAGACATGGCAAGAGCAATGGAGGGAGGAGGGAGGGGGGGGAGGGGGGCAATCTGGGTGACGCTACATTTCACATAAATGAACATGTGTCACATTCACTAGACACAACATCCTGCAGTGGATATAATTCATTTTTCTCTGCCATTTGACAATTTTAGAAGCTTCTGTCGGCCTGAATCAGTCTTTGGTTTCCAACTCGTTCTGTCACAGGCGGGCCAGTGCTGCTTTAACTGGAGCGTTGGCGCTGCGTCTCATTGGCTGCTCTCTGCTGGTAATTGCTTAATCATTTGTCTAAAACAAAACAAATCTATCCTTCATTGCATCTTTGATCTTCTCAGTTTTGCGCATATGAAGCCTTGAGCTGCAAGGCAGCGTTGTCCCGGTTTCTATTGCTGTTTGTTTTTTTATATCACATTGAACACAAAAAAATATACTACCATGTTTATTTGTTACACAAATGACTCTTTCAGTCCATACAATCACAGCTAGGCCAGAAAACTGGCGCCTGCGTCTTGTAATAAATATCATTTGGTGCTAAACAATCTTTTATTTAAGAGAAAAAAGCTTTCCGACGCTACAGTGTCCTGCATCCATATTTGATGTCATCACTATTTATGAAACAATGTCCTCTGTGGTCAGCTGGGATGTGACGCCGTTACTTAGATAAAAGCAGGTTGTGAAAAATGTAAAAAGTGGTACCAGTAAAATCAAACAAAGTTATGCTAAAGAATGTTCAATATTATGAATTATTGAGCGATCTACACATCCTTAATGAAAGCAGTCCAATTCCATTTTAAAATAGCCGCAAACTGAAGTCATTTTTCAGGCCGGTATTAGTTTGAGAAAGTAGGTCAGCTGCAAAGTTTCATTGTGCAGAACCTGAAACTGAAAGTCTCATTGCTGAAAATTTTATGTGAATATTTGGACGCCCCCTTCAGCGGTGCCACAGAGAACTTGCATGTTGACGGATTCAAACCGCTGCAGGACAAAACTGCTTGGAAACACAATGTGACAGTACACTACAGTAATATTTCTGACTTGACTACTCAGTCTTGAGAAGAGCAAAACTGATGTGGTCAGTGAACCACTGACTCCGTTTGTTTGTGGATGTTTTGTATTTTACTATGAAGGTTTAAGATTACATTTTACAAATATTTTTCCAAACAATAAAAGCCTCTCACTAGATTACTGTATTTGAAACACAATTAAAGGATTTGCTTGGACCTGAAAAGTATCCAAGAATAGAACAGTTGTGTCACATACAAGCTTCAATCTGCCCTTTTGTTCAAACCTCACATGTGAAATGCAGCCTGTTTTCTGAAAGTGTGAAGACGAGCTGCAGCAAAGCTGATGATGTCATACACTTTATGCCTTCAGACTCGGGTGGGCTTCTCCAGAGCCCCAGAAAACATGATAGAACTGCTTCCACAGGCTGAAAACCGCTGCTTATGACAAGTAAATTGAATGTGCAAATCTGGTTAAATGCTTCAGTGCACTTACAACATAACACATAAAACTACATGTCCTAAATGTGTCCTAGATTATTGTTATTAATCAGAGGGGGGCTGCCATTACCAAACCTTCAATCGCAGAAAAAAGAAGGCAGCAAATTCACTTGAAGTCTGCTGCGCAGTTGTAAATTTGAAAAATAGCAGCAGGAAGGCTGTCCTGAAATCCCTTGTCGCAGCAGCACTTTAGGGGAAAATGTAAAAGCCTTGCAGCAAAGGTCAGAGCTACCAGAGGATCGATTTGTTGTTAAATTACAATTTGGACCGAATCAAGAGTAATGAGTGTAAGTGAGGGCTCATTTCTTAGTATCACAGCCTGAACCTAATGCATCTTTCTGCCAGAGGAGTGTGAGTGGCATTACACAACTCGCCATCTTCTCCATTATCCTCCTCAAACAGCAGTAAAAGGGGGCCCAGAGAGGAAGCAGGACCGAGCGGCCGGACATTGTGATGGAAACTGATAGCTCTCAAAGCTGTGGACATTTCTACACTGGCTGATTTTCTGAAGCCAAGTTGGTCAGTTGGCCCCGGATACTGACTATCATGGAAATACACGGTCATCATGTGAATTCACACAACCTAAGAGTTATTATCCAAACCCTACACTGTCGAATAACTTGAATTTTGTACATTTTGTTCATGAATAACAAACAGAATTTGTCCTAACGCCACATGTTCACTGACACCATGTCCGTCTATAAACCAACAAGGTATTTTTTGCATTTATTTTTGTATGAACCAAAAAGCTTTAATGGTCCTGGTAAGCAGATTTCACAACTGTTAGCCGTGTTAGCTGTTTGTGCTAAGCTAAAACGAGTAGCTGCTGGGGGTGTCTGTCAGAGAAAGGGGAGAAATTTTCAAATTATCTGAGAGATAATTAAATTCTCTCAAATGTCAGCCGCTTTCAAGGTCAGTATCGAAATGTCACACACACGTTTAACAGAAAGTATATGTTCAGTTTCACTAATTAAAAATACCTAATTAATCGAAAGTTAATTAATCTCATTATGCAGCTACGGAAAGTTCCTTAGAGCAGATGGCGTGTGGACAATATAGTATGATCACGATTTTACTGAAGAGATAGACCAAACTGAGAGGATTGTGGGAGCAGATGTGCTCAAGACCTCTCCATTCTTTCACATCTTGAGGGCTGAAATGATCCAACAGGATAATCAGAGCGGCTTATACAGAGGTTCTAATAACCTTAATCCCTGGATTGACGATATCTTGGATAGTATTACAGATGTGCAGTCAATCTTTTTTGTGATGCTGGAGTATTATTCCTTGCAGCGGACTTAAGAAATCAATATAAACTGCAAGTTTGTAACTATGGGTTCAACACATTTTTAGTCATTGTAAAAGAGCTCAAAGCATCATGTTGAGGCAATAGGTGCCATCTTTTCTCGCTAAATGTGCACAGCACTCGCCTGAGGACACTATTTCTCAGCGCGCTCACTGTTGACATGTGGCAAATCCTTTTTGAAGAGTGGCTTTTCTGATAAAAGTATGTAAAAAAAATGTAAATTATTTAGAGCATTCAGCTCAGCTAAGCTGTGAGTACAGGTAACATTTAGCTGTATTTACTCTCTTGAAACATGACCAAAAAAAACTCGCTCAGGGAAAGCCATTAGTGGAAATGCAACTAATAATCTGCATTGAGTAAAGTGCTGCTTTAATCATTGAATAATTGGATTTACAGTCTACATGAGGGTGAAGAGAAGGCGGTTCTTTTCTCATAGAAAAACATTAGGTGGCTAATCGAACAGAAGCCGTTGCAGGTTACGAAGCCTGAGCTGCAGCCAGGTTCCTTCCTGTGATTTCTCCTCACTGCTTGGATGACAAATTCACGAAAGAAATGCTCCCCAAAACCGGTTGGCTTTGCTTCTTTCGTTAACACGACAGCTCTCAATTGATGGCAGTGCACTTTCGACTTGTTTTCAGTATTTCAGCCGAGTTTTATGAACGATGACACCAAAGCAGCGGCATCAAAGGTAACTTATGTTCAAAGCGAAAATATCAACCCGAGCCTGGAATTTAAAGAGTTTCGCCTCCAAACAGCATCTGAGTCTGTGTGATGGAGATCAAACCATCCAGACTGCTTAGAAAACACTCAGTAATTATGCAAACAGAAATATCAATTCCAACCAAAACACTGATAGGAATCAGGAAATCACCTCCTGGACAACGAGAAGAGATATT
The DNA here is from genome assembly GCA_032274725.1 of Malacoctenus triangulatus. Classification (NCBI taxonomy): domain Eukaryota; kingdom Metazoa; phylum Chordata; class Actinopteri; order Blenniiformes; family Labrisomidae; genus Malacoctenus; species Malacoctenus triangulatus. The sequence goes on along the minus strand of JAUESE010000018.1, from coordinate 8,391,695 downwards.
TGGAAACCCAAACTGTGTCAGAAATCTACGAGACTTTTCGTTTTAAGTCGATTTCCAACAGGATTCAATCACTGAATTATGACTTGTGATGTACTTCAAGCTCCGTGTGCCAGCTTAGCACGGTTATATGGGACATGTGCTCTACAACTCAGTTTAATGTGTCCGTGTGTGCAGTGGTGTGACACAGATATTTGGACATGTGTATTTGCGCTGTGGGACGAATCCCGTTAAGGGAGGAGTTTGGTGTCAAAGAATTTCACAAACACCCTTTGACAGTCAGGAGCAAATGTATTTAAACAAGGCAAAAATCCTCAGGGAAAATCCCTCTAATCTTTTGATCCCAATATCTGTCTTTGGACTCAGAGACAGCAGTATAGTATTAATCTGCTTTTGTCTGAGCGGAGCTGCAGCAAGCCTCCAGACAGAATGACACTCTCCCAGATACACTGCGATCACATGGCCTGCGCCTCCACAATGACAGACATGCCTGAGAGGGAGGGATCATTCAAATTAAGGATTCAGCCTCCCATGCTCTTCATATATACTCGCCATTCATAGATGTGAACATAGAAAAAGCTTGTGAATACCAGAGATTCATATGAGACACACGCATCGATCCATACATATAAACAACCCGTGTTAAACCAATTTTCCATCCTGGGGCCTCGGATGTCTTCTTGCCATTATATTAAAGCTGCTCCAATCTCAGAGATTTGCAGAAGGTGCCCTTTGGCACAGAACCACACGTAGGCACCAAAAGCCTCACTCAGGTTTCTGAAAAGAATGTGATGAATGCAAGTAACCTAAAAACAACGTTACTTATTGATTCATCATTTATGCTTTAATGCATGACTTTCCTCATCATACTCTCCAAGTTGGACAGTGGATTAAGTCATGTTTTTAAAAAGCTGTACGATCACAGTCATTTCTTAATGACAGCTGGTGGATATTGACTTGTATATAGACAGTGTTGGAGTAATTACCCTCAGTTCTCCACTGCAAGTTTGAAAAAGGGACAGACTGAGATGTTTTGACACAGGATGCAGACTGGTCATCTGTGCAGCCAGTGACTGTCAACCTCTTTCCTGACAATAACTTTCTTTTGACCACTTTACTCCACAGACAAAATCATGAGAGGCCAGCAGCTGTAACCAAAAGGCCCAATTCAATTTTCATGGAACAAGAACAAACTAATACAAACAGTGAATTTGACAGTTGTTTGAAGAAATCTTGTTGCTGATATTCCAAGAACAAAGTTTCAGGAATCTACTGTAAGAAATGCTTTTCACGTATTCAGGTATTTTTGAATTTATAAACTCAACTCGAGAATTCTCCAACACAATACGCTCATCACCAGGCCTGAATGACTCACTGGAATCCAAACTTTTCTAGTGCTTTCAATCAAGAATTGGATCTTTGAAGTTAGCAGAATTTAAAGTTATAAAGTTTATAAAGTTTGAGTCTCGCAATTGATTTTTCATTATTAGCAACAACAAATGTTTTTAAGTCTACATTTTCATGGTGACTTTTTTTTCTCTGTGCCACAAAGCTGGATTTTGTCTTGACAACATCAGGCTCAACTGTGCGTTTTCCTTACCAAGAAGGTGGTTCCTTTCTCAGTTGAAGCGTGTTGCCACGGTAACTTACACAGAATGCCTAACCAGGTGTGGAGCAGGTTATGTTGGGGACGGCCAAAGCAGACTGACCAATCAGATCTCTTGCCCATTTCTTAATGAAATTGTGGATCAATGTGTGTTGGCAATCTAACCAGCACTGTAAATGAACTGACATGTCATCTTTGGGGGTAAATATGTCACCACTCCTCTGGTTAAAACGTTGCTAAAATTTGCATTTTGTAATGTTGGATCTTGATTAGTTTCTAAATTGAGCTTTGAAATTCAAAGAGAAGAAATGGAAGCAAGAGAAAAAAGATTTGAGCTGGCAGTTTATTGAAAACAATTAAACTGAAACAGGCATGTTCATGGGCTAATCAAAGGTTTAAGACCACAGCTTTTAAAAGCTAACATCTGTGCTGAATTCTATATTCCATGTAATTTTTCTGTCAAGTTTTCACAGTGTGAAGACCTCCTGATGGCAAAGGCAGGAAAGCATTTGCACAGTGTTTGAGCGTGGTGGGATTGTTGAGCTGCATAAGCAAGGCCTCTCCCAATGTGTCATAACTGCTGAGGTTGGACGCAGTCAAACAGTCATTTTGAATTTCCTAAAAGATCCTGAGAGTTATAGAACAAAAACATCAAGCAGGAGACCAAGAACAAGATCCATCAGCCCTGAGAAACAGGATCCTACTGGCTGTCTGTCAGGACAACCAACAATCTCTACTGCTGCTTCATGCAGCCCGTTAACCATCAGACGGCATCTGTGATGGAAGTGCTTCAATAATAAAAAAATAAAACAAAAAAAAAACTCTTCAAAGGCCACGCCTCCTTCAGATGTCTCATTTTGGAGTTTGCAACGAAGGACCGACCGACCGTGGAGGAAAGAAGAATTTTTTATTCTCTGACAAGAAAAAGTGTAACCTTGAAGGTCCTGACGGCTTCCAACGTTGCTGGCCTGACAAGTGAACGCCAACAGGGATGTTTTAGACTTGGCACAGTGGAGGGGGTGTCATCCTGATCTGTGGTGCTTTTTCCATCAAATAATAATGAATAATAATGGAGCTTAAGGTTGAACAGGGGCATCATACAGCTGCTATAAAGGAGGGCTTCAGTTCCAGACATTGGATGCCAATCATGAAGCCATTTTAAAACGGCTTTCCAGAAAAACTTGGATGCTTAAACCGATTTTAGAAGTGATTAACTAGAGTGGTGAACCTAATCATTGCCAAGTCTTTTGAGCACTTTGATTTGTGTTTTAAGGAGTATTAGGGATTTTTTTAAACAGCGCTACTAAACTTAAACGACTAACCAGCTGATGAACTGCATTTTTTCAGTTAATTCATTTTTAACAAATTGCCAACTCAAAACTTTTTGTCTCTCGCTCTAATTTCTTTTTGTATTTTGAAGCTCGAGGTAAAACAGTGCAGAAGTTTTTCAACTAGTCTTAAGATTTTCATCAGGAGAATAGATGTAGAATATAAGTATATTTTGCATTACAGTTTCTCAACTGTATTATAATCAGGCTTCATAGTGCAGACCTCAGGTCAGTTGTACTCAGTTTTACTAAATGTACTTATCCCATTTTATTGTTGCTTGTGGTGTGATGAGTTGAGTTTTCCTTGGGGACACAGCTTGGCCTAAAGTGTGCAGGACTGAATGAAGGCACGAAGCCAATGTGTGTAAAGCAAACAGAAAATCCACATTGAATTGACTGGCTTCCACATGCAAAAACAAATAAACGATGTTCAGGAGCTGCACCCACAGCTGCGGTGGTACTCAAAGCCAGAGTGGTCACGCAAAAGCCAGATCAGCAGCCAAAACATCGCTGAGCGCCAGAATAAGGTCGGACTTTTTCTCCCGTGGACCATTATTCTTTCACAACATCTTTGGGGCATCTTTCTGCAATTGTTTCATTACTCGCAAATGTCACAGCAACAATCAGCTGCATTTCACCGAGCCACATCTGCTGCTGACATCCTGATAACCCAACAGAGAACCATCTCTTCACCAGAACGCTATTTTATTTGGTAGGATGGTGAACACTCGGTTTAGTTGCAGTAAAATTAGTAGAATGAGAACTCAGCAGATATTTTTTCCACAGACACAACTCTAATTGAACATTAACACCGTTTCTTGTTTGCTAAATGAGTAAATAAACAATCCTCTCCGCACAACTTCACCATATCGACCTATTATTCACTGGTTCAATCAGGCTAAGCAAAGTAGCAAAAAAAAAAGTAATTACATTACGACTGCAGGAGGAGTCACAAATTGCTCCAAAGCACTGAAAAGAACTCTCTCCTAAGCAAGAAACAAAATTTCTGTCTGCAAGTTCCTCTACAGGTACTCATGCTGAGTAATGCCATCACAGATGAACAGGTTTTCGAAATCATAAAATTTAAAGTTTCCTTGTAAAGATTTTTAAAGGGATTTTCTGAGCAACTAATCAAAGACCAACCTAATCAAGGAGCCAATGGCAAGACAAACACACAAACCTTTAGCTTGAAGTTTTTGTATCTTTAAAACAATCCACTATAACCATGCAGCTGCCTATCAAACTTTCCTGATCAGCCGAGATTCAACCTTTAACCATTTAACCTATAAACCTCAGCTTTAATCAGGCTGCAACCTTTAAAAAGCCTCGGATGAACACGTTCAGGAGGATGTTCAGTAAATGGTTCTTATTTTTGAATTGATGGCTTCATGCTCAACCTGAAAAAATCCTAATTAAGATTCAGCATGTAAATAGGACATAATGTTAAATTTGTAACTGAGAAAATGTGAGCGAGGGTGCTGCTTAAAGTATATAGCATCTCTTCAAGCAAAACACCAATCTGTTGTGACGTCTTCTGAGGATTAACATTTTCACAGCTGATGATGATTCAAATGTGAAAATAAGTGTGACACAGTTTCACTTACTGTAGGCTACAGTCATTTTTGGTACAGTCTCATCACACATTAGTGGCTTAATCAAGGTGCCTACACATGACGTTAGTTTTAGCTATGTCCAACTATATCTTCACAAGGCCCTAGAAACTATGCTAGCAGCAAGAAATCACACAACTAAAGAGCAACACAATCACAGTTATTTGCTGTATGAAGGCAATGCAAGTGAGCCTCTGAATTACATCACACACAACATGACAACTAAAATGCTGTGCAGTCTTAGTTGGGATCTGCCCTATTTTTGTTTTGTTTTTTTTTTACCTGGAATGATTTATGGTTGGCTAATGTACGATGAAATAAACAACATCACTCCATTTTATCAGGACAAAATATGGAGCTTTGCAATGCATCTATGTTATTTCTCTAATGAGAAACAAAAGGACAGATTCTGGGAACTCGCTGACCACAGAACAGTGCATTTAAATAATTGTTTTAACCGATCAAAGGGATTTTTGTGTGTGTGTGTGTGAGAGAGAGAGAGAGAGAGAGAGAGAGAGAGAGAGAGAGAGAGATAGAGAGTGAAGGTGGGTGAGTGCGTGCATGCCAGAGGTCATCTAATGTGCAAGCTTGTGGTTGGACAGGGGAGAGTTGACAGGTCTGGTGGCAAATCCCATAATCCTTTCATCTGATCAAAGTAATACAACAGCTTTTAAATTATTTAATGGAGGGGTGCGTTTGGGACTTCACAGCTGATTTTGTACATAGGTATTAGGTGAAGTTCTATAAGGTAAGAGGAGTAGTGGATGTTACATTGTTATACAGTTTATACAACTAAATTTAGCAAAAATTTTAAATGCTGAATAATGAATGTTGTCCCAGCTTGATCGCAAGCTTAAATTCTCAGTTTGATGTATGAACTGATCGAGACTCAAACATTATTTCTGCTTCGACTGTAGCTAACTCTTAAAAGCACAGCTTATACCGTCAAGAAAGCAAGAAGCAAAGTTATTTCCTGGTAGAAACTATCATGTACCTGAAAATCAAAGATGGCTCGGACTTGGCATGACGTGTTTTATTTTTCCCCAAATGTACCAGTGTTTTCTGACTGCAGGTACGATGTCACATTTAGCAATCGCAGACTGTAAATATTGTAGATTTAAGGGTTCTGTTCAAAAATCCTAATGTTCCCGTTTTTAACATTAAAGCTCGGATGGCTTTGGAGCTTTCTGTTCTTTTTTGTACAGCCACAGAAGCAGCATAATAATATGCATCAAGGCCAGACATTTCCACTTGCACAGTACAGCTCGTTTCTATTCATTCCTCTTTTTGGGCTATTTAAGGCGACCTTTGAACACAGCAATATTCTGTTGAGATGAATTTGAATGTACGCTAACATCAAACACACCACCAAAGGTAACATTAGTCATGTGAAAATAGTCAATCGGATGCAGAGATTATTTCCAATACTGCAGCTTACTTCATATTTATGACACTTTCATCATTATTTGGTATCAATTTGGTTCTGTTTTGGCATCGTCTTCTCCTCACCTAAATATGGATGGATAGACGGATGGATGGATGGATGGATCATGACAACAAATCTCTCAGCTTACAACAACTCTAAGAACTGTTATCAAACTGTAAATGAATCCCTCCTTATATATTTTACACATCTCCCTAAAGGGAAGCTTCATCCTCAGTCGCTGGACTCCAAGCAAAGTGTTCCAGTCAAGACGTTTCTTACATTTAAGCTTCCAAAAAGTAAGCGCTTTGTCACTGTTGCAATTGTGATCACACATTTTCACACTGCAACAATAGAATCAACTGTTATTTTGTGGGTATAATAGAGTTAACAACAGTGAAAACCCTGTTTGTAAAATGATCCATCTCTAAATGAGACAATCACAGAGAACAGAAACGTGTGATCGGTAGAAAGTCCAAATCATGGATTTCAATGGAAATTTAACACTGTGGGAGCTCCAAACATGCTGCACACTGAATTTTTTTTACTTTAAATTCCTCTAAAATGTAAGTGTATGCACACCAAATAGTGTCCTGATGCCAGATTATCTAATCAAAGGAACAGATGATTGAATGTTGGTGATCTGCTAATCCAAAAGGATGAAACATGTTACTGTGGTTTATTGTATGTGTGTG
>JAUESE010000018.1:8353559-8367691 GCA_032274725.1 Malacoctenus triangulatus | reverse complement strand
ACACACACACACACACACACACACACACACACACACACACACACACACACACACACACACACACACACACCCGCTGCGTATTGGCATACAGGATATTTATGGCCTCCCTTGTGAATGTCCACAGTACAACAGAATCTGGGTTCTGATTTCCAAAGTAATTTGCCCGATTCAGGACGAATATGTCTCAGGATTTTCTCAAGGTCATGAGAGTTTCAGCTATCCAATCGCGCTGAGACAGAGCCGTAGAAGGTAATACATCCATTAACCTCAATATGGCTGATGTCACATTGTTCTCTGGTAGCAATTGTATAAATACTGCAGAACTGACTCACTGATCCCTCGCAGACGTCAATGTTTTTTTTTCCATGTAGAACAATGCATTAGGGAAGAATTCACTCAAGTGAAACCATTAGTTGACCCTGGATATCGTGACTCTCACAAAGGAAACCTGATACAGCAGACAGATGGAAGAGTTTACTGATGCCGGCCTCCACAGAACGACATTTCTAAGAATTACAATTGTGCCCCCCCCAAAAAAACCTCATGAAAGATGATGAGCAGGGATGTAATTTTGATATCTCGATTATTTGTTTAATGGTGGTCTTCTGAGCCGACTTATGGCAGATTTATTTTCATACCTGTGACGCAAAATAAATATTAGAAAACACAATCACATCTTAATTTGAGAAAACATTTGACGAGAAAACTCTCCGGAGGTGCCAAGCATTCATATAAAGTCTCTTTTTACCCTGGAGTGCCGGATGATGAATCTCAGCCGCTCATAAAAAAAAGAAGAAAAAAAAACCTCCAGCTGTAGAAAAAACTGAGATACTTACGAAAGAAATCAGTGAATATAATTTTCCAGGATGCGATTGGTGTTGTGGAAAAAACAAATACAGATTCTGCTCCAAACATTAGTGGGAAAAGGCACATATTTAAAATGAGTGAAGTGATCTGAAGGTAAAACGTCCAACCTCTGAGAGCAGCAGTATATTGAGCAGTATAAGGAAGCTGATGTTTGATTTGGAAGGTTTTGTTTTATTGGACAGTAAGCTGCTGGTTTCCCAGTAACACACAAACAATTTACATGGTGTAAGATGACAACAAAGTCCTTGTCTCGGGAAAACTGGAGGTCAAACACTGATTGTGGTAACAATTCTTGCTTCACTAGAAATGCTTCTGCAATGTTCTGTATGAATGTACATGTTCTCCTTCCTGTTTTTTCTGAGTGCTTTGTCTTCCTACGCTCGTTGTCAGCTGGAGTCGGCTTCAGCTTTGCAAAAACCTAACTTGAAATAACCAGACAGCAAGAAATAACTCAATGGTTAAAGTTCTCTCAAACAGTAATCTCTTTTTTTTTTTAATTTAAATCATTTAAAAATTAAAATGTAAATTCTTGGATCCTTAAAAAAGCCTGAATTCCAAGATGTTAAAGTACAAAATGTGCACACATGTCTCTCTGCATTGTCTTTTGTTGTGAGAAGGTGTCAGGTGTTTGAATGCTTCATGTCAGAGGAGAAAAGACAGAAAAGGAGAACACATGAGAAAACAAAAGCATGATGGGGATCAAAACAGGCGGGCACTGCGCAGACCACCGGAAGGCAAAGCGCAATCTGACTGAGAGCAAAAAGAAGTGAACCAGTATACAGACCAACGACATCCCAGGAGCTTATGATGCAACACAGATAATGTGAACATGTGTGTGAGGAAGAAGAGCCGCTCAGCCAATTGTACAAACTGCCAAGACAGACAAGTGAGAACAGCAGGATCTGACACCAACAGTAGAACCCTGCATGTGCACAAACAGCTACAGTGAATAATGCAGTGAAACTCTCAGTTTACAGTTCGTTAGCAGAGTACAAATTGTATAGCCTTGTTAGTAAATACTTCATAGTAGCCTAAAAACAAAGTTCTAAATCATTTACATGTACTTTATGTTGCCATGAGAAGCTCTAGTGTTCCATTTGAATGTCTCAAACAAGGCTGACGTGTGATTCAGTTCCTATCAAACACTGACTTAGTTCTCAGTTTGATAAATGACAAGGTAACTCAATCTCAGTCATTACCAACAGTTAGCCAAGTGGAAGTTAAAACGACAGAGAAATGAACGTCGAGCAATTGTGATCACTGACTTAAAATGTTTAGAAGATGATTGTCTACGACAATTAACAGTGACGTCAACTTTAGCAAATAGCCCAGATTAGAACCATCTGTTTATGTACCTTGTTTGAAACAGACATTTGAACATCCAATTAAATCTGATTTCTTGCCAGATGTTGCATCACATCACTGATACAAAATCTTTCACTTCTGCTACAATCCACTCTAATTCTGATTTAAACTTCTGAGAGCTGGGAAACAAAGTGATCATTGTCACTTGCTTCAGTGTCTTTGTTCAATTCTTTGATAACAACGATCAAGCGTCAAGACTACAACACAACCCAGACGCCACCTCCGTTTGGTCCGAAGTGGTACTACAAGACAAAATGGGCGATGGCAAGATGCTACACTTGGTAACATCAATATCTAACCTCACAATAGAATATGCAAACATGAAACATTTTGCAGCGTTAAATCACTCGCGCTGTTTGATAAGATTTTTCAAAAACACACACAGAAAAAAAAACCCTCAAACAATTAGACAATGCATTAATTTTCTGCCCCGGTTTAAGTGACTGCGAGGCGCGTTTGAAAAATATTCCAGGTTTTGTTCCCGATTCCATCTGAAGAATAATTGGCTGTCCTCTCTGCATTAAGAGGTTAATTACCCGCTGCACTGAGGCTGTGTATGATAAGCGTTGACACTACAGGGCAGCAGAGTGTTTGTATTAGCTCGGGCTACAGTCAAAGCAAGGAAGCAGGTCGGTGGCTGCCAGGCAGCACCGGGGTGGAGTGGGTTTTAAATGTGCTCATTTAAGTAAAGCTACATTTCAGTGCTTTGAATGTTCGACATTTGAACCTCTCAAGAACATCGTTGTCTGGGGTCACGTTTTGTTGCAACAGCCGTAATTTGGCAAAAGGCAACTTCTACGATGTGAGCCGTGTCTTTAAAGAAACAACTCCAAAAGACTAGTGGTGTATAGACTCGCGAGAGGCTGTTAAATGCCACTATGTTCCACACTTTGCCACACGCTCTGACGGCTGAGGTCTCACACTGGGGTCTGTGGTAATTTATTACTCGTGAATGGAGCATCAAGTGGGACCTGAGACGCAAAAACGCTCGGCCATATGGTCAGCAGAGAGCAACAAAAGTGGACCTTGGTTACACTTGATGGCAGATTGCATGACTCATCCACCAATTTTCAAGCGGGTAATTGGATATACAAGTGATATGAGTGGTTGCAGGAGCTGATGTTTGCAAAACAGATTGACCTTTCAATCTGTACTCAGGTTATCTCCTTGGCACAAAAGTGGACTATCCTGCTTTGAATACTTATTACTAAGTAAGTTTTTTGAAGTTAATGATGAAAAAGTCCCTTGAGAATACGTTCGAATAGCACACTGACATTTGCAAACAAAGATTCATTCATAGGCACAAAACCCAGCCGAATGTCCCATTCAGGACCACAAGCACAAGAAAGGATAAAGATAAAGCTAAATGCTTCAATATTGTTAACACAAGGTCAGCCGAGCTGTCTTGTCACAAGCTATTTGAAGGTAAACAGACTTTGTCACCCGTGGGCCTGTAGGATTGCTTCTTATCAGCCAAAATTCTTTTCTCTCCTGGATTATTGCAGAAAATTACTTTGGCATGCCTCAATGCACTCATGCATTAGCAGAAAGACTCCACTTTTTTGTCTGTTGAAGTTACATCAATAAAACATCTGCTAATTATGAGCATATAGAAACCACAGTAGGTATTTATACCCTCTTAAGCATTCCTCAGAAGAGGGGGTGTTCCTTGGGCAATCATTTGGAAATACACGGAACAACGAGGAAATGTTTTTGCCTATCCTCTGTGAGGGCTCAACTAAAGCTGGATAATGTATTCCAGCAATGAATTCTCCCAACTTGTTTGGAAAAAGATTCGAGGAACAAGTCAAGTGTCTAAAACATGAGATGTATAGTTGTGAAATTGGAGCAGCACAGTAATTTGCTTCAGTGGTTAGAGTGAGAAGCAATTTCATATTCCAGAGCTCACTTGCGTTGCGAGCATCGGGAGGAGCCACAATTAAAAGTGTTTAACAGCTGCAAGGTAAAGGCTGGTTGCTCTCCATGTGTCAGTCCCTGACAGGAAGAAAAATCAGCCGATTCACAGCCATCGTACTCCCCCCGTCCTTCCTCCTGGGAAGGGAGAGAGGATTGCCCCATTCTGTGGTTCCGTCAAACTGCCAACCAGCGCCCAGGAACACACTTCATTAACCACTCCTATGGCAGAGGATGGTGGCTTTTTTCCAGACAGCAAGCACAAATCTGAAGTCTGAGGAAGACCACAATGCATTACACTGAATAGGCTTGTCACTCCTGCCCAGGTTCATTTCCTTTTAAGTGTGAGCTTGAGTCAATCAAAGGAAATGAGCTGAGAAACCCCGGCTATTATTTATCAGTTTATCCACTGAGGTTGCTTCATCACCACCTCCCCACATGTCACACACTCAAGGATAGGTAGATGAGTAAGGAAATATATTTAGCCTTGGAATCGCACTCATACACATTAACCAGGCCTGCAAACACTTGAGGGTAAAATATGTTGCTCATTACAGCACACTGAGCCTCTCACAAGAACCACAAGCATGAACAGAAACATTCCTAAGTGGGTACTAAATATCGAGAAGGAATTGTTGCACTCACCAATGTTCGCATTCAAACCACACGAGTGCGAGTCAGGTGGAGATAATCCGTCTGCTCACATTCGAATGGATGGAAACGCTTCACTTTTTCCATGCAAAGCACGCGTCTGTTTGAGCACGACCCTTCGTCGCAATTTTAGGAAATTGATTATGCTAATGACTCAATCAAAGGCTGTAAAATAAAAAGGTGAATAAGCAGTACTTTTAATCAGTTACTCTAACACAGACCCACAAAGGTCCTGATGCTGGAAAGATGGATCTCCTCAAATCAAACAGAATCTATACAGCTCTTATTATAGATCGTGCTCAGACTACGGATCAGGAACAAAAGTCAGGGACGGGAACTTGTTTGAACTTGACTGTTGGGACTTTTTATTTTTTTTCCTCTCATTTCCGAAATTTTGTGTTTCATGAGTGAGTCCTGATAACATCATAAAAAAGATTATTTTAATGCAAAATCAGCAGATGAGTTGCAAGCAGTGAACAGAAAACAAGAATCAGTGTGTTTTCAATGACAGAATTTCAATCAGCCATCAGCCCTTTATCATCTTGTTTTATCCAACTTAAGAGTTCAAACTGGGTGAAGGCAGTTCACAGCTGAGAGAGTTCGCTGCTTCCACAGTCAGACCGCCATCATGCACACATTCACCACGAGTATTAACACTAAACCCACACATGCAGAGGAAGGAGATACAAACACAGCACTCGCGTGCAAAACCCAAGATCTTACCTCGGTCGGGTGAGAGGGCAAACAACGACACAACCATGTGGCCCTAACGCTGAAGATATGTTGTAAAAAGACACTTATACTATCACGTGTCTCCAAGCCACTCGAAATCTTTGAAGCTGATGGAAGAGCTTTTATAATTGCCCTCTGTTCAGGAACCTTTGACTAGGAGCGGGTGAATTGGTGCCTTGTGATTGTATTGATGTTGGATACAAAGGGATCAAGCACCAAAGGGCTCTTTATTGCAAGAAAAGATGGGTCATGACACGTCACCTTGTACCCAAGACAAACAGTTCAACAGAATATCGACGTAAACATGTTTATCCAGGATGGAGTTCTGTCAGAGTGGACTGAAAAACACTCAAAAAAACCATAGTCGATTACCAAAGTACACATACGTGTCACAGCGTGCAGAAATAACACATAAATGTATCAAACAAAAGAAAAAAGTGTGGAAATACGTTGTGTGCCAAGTGTTCATATTTCAGTTGGTTTTTGGAGCCTTTGGTTTCAGAAACTCAGGCAGTCCAAGAAGAAGGAACCATCGAGACCACAACATGCAAATCCCACATCTGTCATGGTATAGTGATGCATCGATGCCCTCTGAATTTTGCATGAGCGGGGGAAAAAAACAGTGATGCAGAGGCGTAAACTGGAATCTTACATAGGCTGGCATGAACACATTGTCCTGTCCATGGTTGTTTCAGAGGAGACGGATCCAAGCCTCATTCTGCTCTTGCCAAAGCAGCGCAGCTTCACAGACAGAGTGCAAGTGCTCGACTCGCCTGCCTGCCGTCCAGATCTCTCTCTAGCCTGCTGAATATGTGTGGCACATTACGAGGAGGGGAACCAGGCACCGGAAAAAATTAAGAGTTTGAGATAAGAAAACAAAAATGTTCTCGCAAATGGTCCATTGAGTCCCACATTCAGTCATAACGCGCCTCTAATGCTCCGTCTTTCACAGGCAGGAGCAGAGCAGTTGAATGATAACAGTATCATGTTCACCAACTCATGTACCCCAATTGGGCACACGGTCTCATTTGCTTGGTCATTATTCACAGCAATATCAACAATCCTCCACAGCATTCTAAATTAAATGATTATTCATTCATTTATTTTCACTTGTTCACAGGCACTCCGTTTCGTTTTAGCACTCCTCGTTATTGCCGACTGTCCGGCACTCGTGGGGGAAGGTGAAACAGAGGCTGGTGTGATGCTAATAAACTCTGAGAAGACTCGCTCTTTGAGTCTTTTCAAAACACACATCCGACCATAAACGTAGATACAACATCGGCATCAATGCTCAGTCTTACAGCCTCAATGTTTGATGTGAACGTTTGAGCTCAGTGAACGTTAGTCTTCCTCCATTGTGGACTTGAGGATACAAATGTCTTTGATATGTGGGAAACACAGGTAATGCCGCTTCTAAAATGAGTGCACCAAAGGCACGGCCCCACAGCTTTGCACTCACAAACTCTACGTAGTCACAAGTGTAACACAAGAAAGCATTTAGGCCAATCACAGCACACATATCACAGCTGCTCTTTATTCATGCCAAGTGCGCACATTTATTCCCTTTGCTTTCTGCTAAGCAATTCCCCAAATCCTTTCAGAGTGTCTAAAAGCCCCGTGTTTGTTTCTTATTTTTCATTTCTATAGGAAAACTGGCTTCAAACACACTCTGTCATTCTCTGACAGGTCATTCTCAAGTATATGAGAACACGGGCACTCCTAATACCGTTGTTGACAATGACGCCTGGAAACAACACCAGCTCAGCAGTGCAGCACAGCCAGTGACGAGGTGAGATGGCAAACATTTTCCTGGTGGTAGATATGCTTTCTCACTCCCCCTTGCATATTTTTAAAGGTTTCAGTGCAGGGCGGAGAGAAGCTCTCTGCTCCTACATTCTTCACATAATGAAATACACAGACTTCAAATCCACTGTAGCCTGCGTTGGGAGCATTATCTATTAGCTTAATGGAGACATTTACATTTGAAATACTTATTACTTGTCTGTTTGTGACTCAGTATTCAGAATGTGGCGGTAGGAAAGAGGGCTTTCAGTGGTAAAACTTGGGGAATGCTAATTTTATCTCGCTCATTTAATTCTCTGACAATATCTATAAAATAGATTAAGACTTTAAAGAGCGGGTATCCTTCCTCTTAAAATATTTAATTTCCCATTATTCTGATCAAGACTTGCTCTGGCAGTAATGAGCGTCTGCCAGGCAGCAGGCTGGAGGAGCTCACCCATGTGATGAACAGATCTGGAGGTGGCATAAAGACTCTCTCCACGCAGAATAACAATATGAACAATTGGCAGCCCAGCTGGATCCAGGATCCAGATACACAAATCAAATAGAAATGGATCAGCGATGGATATGTGTGACAATCCCCTCTACGGGTAAGCACACAAACCGTTTAAATGAAGAAAGGCATCTCATTATGTGGGGTGATAAGATATGTGAGCGAGCGTGAGTGTGGGAGTGTGAATCCCTCCCAGTCAGGCTGCTTACATTTAGCACATTTTGCTCCAGCCGAAGGAAAAGACAAAGTAAAGTATATGTACCTTTAAGCTTGGTGTTAATATTGTGTTTCTGGCTCATGCACATCAGATTAATCCCTCATTTTATTCGCTGTGCTTTGTGACACAGGCTCCTGAATGGCTTGTGTTTCACTTGCTTGAAAGGTCGACTTCATCGGATCATCATTTTTTATCATTTCACCTGCACGACTATGCTGTGTACCCACTGATGAAACACTGATGTTGAGTCATCTCGGCGGGTTATTAGGCTTTAATTTGGTCTCTCCTTTAGTGCCATGTGTGGCTTCCAACACTAAAAGCCTTGGCTATGCTCCAGCTGTGGCAGCAACACACAGCACCTGATGATTCATTCTGTTTCCAAGTAGGTTAATTACCAGCAGGTCAGTGACACCACTGCATATACTCGTAGAAAGGTACATTTTAGAGAAAGAGACTGTCTCAGAAATAAATATTCAAAGATGTTTGCTAAACTGAAAAGAAAATGAAACTTTGCATACGCACACACTGCATATATCAAAAGCAGAATGTATCTACCGAAGACTTGCTGCATCGCCGAATAAATCTCAAAGATGGCACAAAACGACCACAGGGACGCCACCCAATAACTGGGTTGAAGGTGTTTCATGTGTTAGGAAGATCTGCTGTGTATACACTTGGGCCGACAAAATTGGGCAAACTTTTCTTTATCTTTCCTGAGGTGATGTTTGTACAAATGCACACACTGCAAATCAAACATGTCGCATCTGTCTTAGGTTGAAATGTTTCACAATGAATCCACAGTGTTTCCTGTAGGTACAAATGTCACGCTGCCCAGGCTCTCTTTCATCTTTCTGTCTCAGCTGGGAGATATCCCCATTTAGCCAAATTAGCTCAAGTCAAGCTTGGCTTTAATGTGCAGACACTAATGACATGCCAAGGTTAAAGTGAGAAGTTGTACATTGATTTGTACTGTCTGCTCTGGACGTCTGTAATGAGAAAAGAAACAGTCTTCGACACGAGGCCACAAAATGGGAAAGAAAAGGCCAACAGCCGGGAAAAAAAATCTAATCCCTATAATGTGCCCCTGATTTATCAATAAAAAAAGAATACTGGGATTTTAAACTGAAACATTTGGACGAGAATGCTAATAACACATTTTAATGGAAACAGTGACATTTCAGTAAAGCGGATGATGAATGGGAGAAACTATAGGATGCCTGCCACTCTCACCAGTGTGTGTGAATTCACTGAACTGTGCGAGAAAAGCACTGAAAAACAAAGTGAAGTGACAGGCGATAGAGGAACGAGAGAAAGGTTCTGGAGATAGACGTGGAAGTGGTGTTTTCACCTGTATCCCATCCTTTAGTATGAGGAGATATGGAGATTTGCTCTGCAGGCGGGATGAAGTGATGAAGCGGGCTGAGATAAGAGCCGGAGCGGATTATTCAATCAATCACCTGTAGCCATATCTTCATACTGCTTGTCTGAGGAGACACAGGAAGTTGTCAGTCCCTTGAGGGATAAAAGCCGAAGAAGGCAAAAAAAAATTACACAGGGTCTCTTCGGTTCACGATTGCCGCCCTGTGAGCATTGTGTAAGAGAATGCAATTATAGGAGGTTGTGACTGTGTGCATGCCAATTTGCTGATTCAGGAGAGGGGCACTTTGCTGCACGTACATCACTTTGCAAATATTACTCCCGATCTAAATATTGATGTACAATTTGTGTGAAGATAAATTTTAATTACACACATTAAATCTACTCCATCTGAAGTAAATGAAGAAACAAGGCTAGTTAATGTCACACATGAATGATAACTTCAACAAAGACATGATGATGAGAGCACATGAGGAAAATGAGATGTAAAGCTTCGCGCCAAGTATCTGAGCCACTGCAAAGTAGTGACACGGATGTAAACGAAAGGTTCCTCCCACTTAGAAAACACCGCACACAGTATCTAAAACTGCCTCCTTCCAAATTAACTGACAGATGTGCAAACAATGGAGGTAAATTCTGTAAAATGAAAGAAAATAGTTCAGCGTGTTGGGAAACAATTTCAAATGATTGTTTTGGTTTTTTTTGGCCAAATTGACATGACTGACACCGCTGTCACATCTGCTCAGAAACTGGAGCCAGAAACTAGTTTGGCTCAAAAAGCTTTAAAGGAGCAAGTAGGCGGCTTTCGGACAGAATCAGGCTAGCTGTTCCCTCTCCATTGTTTCAGCCCTGATGGAAGGCTAAGCTAGCACGGCTGCTGAGTTTAGCTTTAAATGACTCGAGAATGGCATCTTCCTTTCACTACACGTTCAAGCCGAAACCGTTTTCTCTCTGTGGAAGTACTGAAAATTTAGGTGGCCTATATTTCAAGGTCTTTAATTGCATAAAAAGGGACAGATTGGGCCTTTAATTGGTTGAACTGGGGAAGGATACAAATGGAGTGAAAACAGTCTGCTGTGGCGGCGGCACACAAAGATTATTTTTTGGCTGAACCACTGCCGAATAAATTAAAGGGATCACAGCGTTACAGCCACATACTGATGGATGAATGGACATAATTACAACATTTTAATCTTTGTTTTGTCATGTCCATCATTAATCTCTCCCATGCTATGCGGGGTTGTAAAATTTGTCCGTGGTTTATTTGCTCGCTGCCTCGATTCATTCCTTAATGCTATCAGTGCGATCTTTCTCCCATCCCCTCTTTCATTCTAAATAAAGTCAGCTGTGACACAACATCATCTTTCATTGTATCACTGAGATAACCGTTACAAATGGTTACACTGGAGATAAAAAAAAAGAAGCAGCGTGTGATATACTTGGAGAAGGTACAAATTTCGACCCCCTGAAGGTTGAATCGCAACAAAGAGATAATGTGCATTTTTTAAAAGATACTACAGAGTGATATATTGGTACATGCAAAAATAACTCACAGGCCTAAAGCAACATCTCGCCATGTTCATGTGAAGCAGTACTCTCCGAGGATGTCCAGTCAAACCAGCCTCACGCAGAGACGGTTTGTTCAAAAGGTGGTAAAAATAGCCGGATGTACATTGAATTTAACATCAAATGATTCTACTGATGATGACAGGAACAATGAAGGAACGCAGGCGAGAAGAAAGGGAGACACAGTCCGCATTGAGGAAGCTGACTGAAAGCAGTTGTTTTTCACAGAGACAAACTTTCTCTCAGTATCCAGATGTGTGTTTGTCCTTGTGAAGACAAAAGTCACTTCTGACTTCATGTAACCGGAAAGTTGTATTTAGCTGCGGCCGAGTCATTTACGCCATCATTTATGTCACCAAAGCAACTCGATAGAAAGCTCACAGATCTAATGGACTTTACCAAGTAGTTTAAGTGCCTGGATCAAACAAGACGCATCAGTTTCACTGTGTGTGATTCACAAGACATCATTTTGTCACTCAGGTGTAAGGTCACATTCGTCCTGTCGGGAGTTTCTGAACTGAGTCTCCATTTAGCCATCTTAAAAAGAGGCCATGAAGCTGCCCCAAACAAACCAAAGGAGCTCAAAAGGTTTTTTCAGACTTTCAGAGTAACTCAACTTTAAAAAAGAGCATAATTGTCAAATACTGGTATCAAGCAAATGCTACTCCACATTCAGTAGCTTCTGCTTTGAACACTTTCAGTGGAGAGCTGATTGAAGGATTCGATGTCTGACTGTAGTTATTTTCTCGATTGAACTTTACATAATGTTTTAAAAAGGAGCAGATGGCCTTGGCAATGGAGGAGTCCTATTGATCCTTGGTTTCATTGATTTCCTCTCTTTTTTTTGTCAGTGGCAAAGCAAAAGGGATGGTAGGCGCAGTAGCTGTGGGAAGGTCTCTCTCTGAATAAGAATTGTGAGGCATTGGGCACCAGAGTGAGGTGCTGCATGAACAATAACTGCTGGTGCTGCTGCAGATTGTGCTGCAGACTCGATGTGCTAGAGGCTTTTCACCGCAGTTATGCTCCAGACATGTAACAAGGGGTAAATTACCAACACTTAATGAGACCATGGAATTATTGAGTTCCTGTCAACTTGATGTGAGGCACAAAGAGACGCGCTGGCTCGGTCTAAAAGCTCGCCTAAAAGCTTCCTCATTTCCAGTCTTTACCGTACAGCTGTAATGTGAACAGGTAGCGCCGGATCTCCAGATGAAGATATCAATGACCGGCTCACCACAGTTTCGTACAACAAATGGTTCCACATTTGAACCACAGCTAAACTCAGCAGGCTCATCTTACATCAGTGACATGACGGGACCGAGTTGAAAACACTCTTTGGTGTCCAGAATTTACACCCCAGCTGTATTTTCCTCAACAAAGAAATAGAAACAGTCTTTTTACTGACACTGACACGTCAGTCAAATATCACTTGAATGTCACCGCTTTACTTTCACTGGGTGGATTAAAGTCCATTGAGATGACTCAGATAATGTGTTGTGATTTGTGTATTGTGGTGATCTGTCAGGGCCACCGTACAAAACCGCAATCATTGCGTTTCTCAGGTTACAAAAGTTTTAGGGAGATATCAAATGGAAATAGTTGACGAAGAGTTTAGCCAAGAAAACTGATGAAAGCACAAACAGCAGTGGAGGGGCAGGGGAGGTATGGCTGCTTGGATGCGTTGGAAATATCCCTTCTTTGACTTGAAGAGAATGACTCAAACTCTGTGACACAGAGTTTTGACAGAGTGAGTTATCTCTTCCCCGTGGCTAATCTTCAGTGGTGGCTGCCTGAGGTCACAGTGATGTCTAGGCTAAGGTGCTGCGGGGACAGTGTGGGTGAAAGGCTACGCAGTAATTTATTCCCTCAGCAGCCTCGACTCCATGAGAACGAACAAGTGTGCGCTGCCTCCTCCTGTCAGACTCTGCACACCAGGGACTTTCCCTCAAGTAATTCGGCTGAATAATCAAACGATGAGTGAGTCATTTTATTGATGTGTTTTTGTTTGTCTCACCGAAATTGAAGAGAAGCCCTGAACCTACACCTACTGAGAAGATCCTCCATCGAGTGGTGAGGTTAGTCTCTGTTGAGCTCCTTCCGTTTTTTCAAACCGCTCAGCTCCTTTTTTTGTTCGTCTTGTGGTAATGTGTCCAATTATCTGGATTAGACTGGTGACATTATAGTTGCGTAAAACCCAGAAAGATAAATGAGTAAAAAAGTTCTCTAACCATTGCTGTTGTTATTTTTTATTTTAATATTCAGGGTGGGCAATGCAGCATAAATTAAATTTCCACTGCATTAATCACATTGAGATGGCATGTTTGCTCGGCGGTTAGCCTCACAGCGAGAAGGCTCCCCGGTTTGAACACAACCAGGGTTGACTGCGACTATCCTGTGCATGATTTGCATGTTCCTGGTGTTCACGCCTCTTTCCTCTGGGTGATCCCGGATCCTCCCGCACTTCAATCATGCAGGTCAGGTGAATTGGATCTTCTAAATAGCCCACAGGACTGTGTTTATTCATGGTCGGCTCTGCAGGATGCACCAGCACCCTCCCGCGATCCCACAAAGGAGTTTGGGTGTAGAAAATGGATGGATAATTGCATTAGTACAACATGGTCATGCAATATTCAACACTTTACTGCTTCGAGATTCATTTTCCAGCAGAAATACACGGAGTATATGAATTGCCTTGTGTCACAATTGTGCCGTACAAATACAACTGGCCTTGCCTGCTCTTGTAATTTGCATACGTTATGATAGCTGTTGGTAAGTACATCTGAGGATGCCCAACATGCTTTAAGTGTGCATCAGAATATACTGACAGCCTGAAACGCCCTGGAGTCATTAAGACAAAACACAAGGCTGTTTACTTTATCCGCATTCAAGTAGACTTTCAAAGAGGAACTGCAGTTAAAATTAGAAATCATTCCTGTGGATTCGCCACAAGCTCAGCTGAAGTCTGCTAGAGGCTAGAAGTAACCTATAAAAAAACAACCTCACATCAGTGTGTTTACATTTATTTTTTTTGGTATTTATTCTTTAATGAGTTTGCTTTAAATGACTTAGTTTTGCTGCATATTTACAAATTATCATGGCATATTTTTTAAATTTCATTGTTCCAAAGAATATTGCAAGATATTGAAT
>JAUESE010000018.1:8325865-8337328 GCA_032274725.1 Malacoctenus triangulatus | reverse complement strand
TGTGTGTGTGTGTGTGTGTGTGTGTGTGTGTGTGTGTGTGTGTGTGTGTGTGTGTGTGTGTGTGTGTGTGTGTCAAAAATACCTCACAAACATGATCATGCTGAGGGTCGGAAAAATTTGAGCCTGTCATTGGACAGCAAGTTCACACACGAGATGATGCTGCTCACATTTATGCTGATGACACTCTGCTATATAGCGATGTTTCTAAATCAGGGGATTTTTCCTGAGGCAGGGGAGCTCGGAGCTTATGGGGAGGTGAAAGGTTTATTTTTTGCTGTGAGGTTGTGCCATACAGCTTTTGAGCTTCACTGTGATTTTTTTGACTAATGAGTGGCGAGTTAGCTGCCCTGAAAATTGTCAGCACACTTTAACACACAAATAGAGATACATTACAAAGTTAAGACCTCTGTTCAGTTTGTGAAGCACTTTTTGCCTTTCTCAGTGATTTGGACACAGACATAAGAAAACTGGCTGCTCTTGTTCAAAACACAAGAACTGCAAATGGCAAGAACACTGGAACTGTTTATAGGCACAGAAAAAGCCCAGGGACTGCTGGCTCATAATGTACAACTCAAACAGAAAGTCACAGTGATTTAACAATTAAAGTGTAACTTTTGTCAAAAGCAGCTCAGTCCAAATGCATGCATGTTGGTTTCTGATGTAACCAAAACAAAATGTTTCTTTTAATTCAACAATGATTTACAAATTTAGGTTTTAATTGTCATTTTTCAGTGTTGATCTATTAACTTAGTGCACCAATTGAACTTTTATCTGATAAATAAATCCCTTTTTTTATTCCTTCCTCCTTTCTCGCCTGGACATGTGGAAATTAGCAAGAGCATTTTGCAGATTTATTTTAGTCACAGGTTCCACCAATTAATACTGAGTTTGAAAAGTCTGCCAGATATGCTGCTCTGTTCTTGTGAAATAATTTACAGCTGGTTCTAAAGCTCATTACTCTGGTGTCCTTGCGTACATTCAGAGAACTCATTAGTGGAACAACATTCGTTGTGTTTTAGCATTGCTGCTTTTGATTAATACATTGATGCTCACTCGATACTGCAATGTAATGTATTATTCCTGTTATGATCACATTCATATTTTATTGCTGGAGAATATCTCCCGTTTTTGATTTTTTAACTGATTTTCAAACAACTGTGTTGTTATTTTTGTTTTGTCTTTCTTCGTTCGTTAGTTGTTAGGAAGTTTGGATTCTAAATAGAATAAAGTTGTTTCTTTTTTTATATCATGAATGAATTTACAGCAGTACAAAACAAAACAAAACTTAGAATTAATGACGTGAGAGGCTTTGCCTCCTAACTCCTAACACATTTATTTACATGCAAAGAGCTGCAAGGGCCTGAAACTCTTCACAAGAACTTTGAATACAGTCCACACTCTCACTCGTGTTTGCTGTCACACTGTTGAACTGAACCTGCAGATCTCTGGATTGTAGAAGTGAGGCAAAGTTGCCGCAGAAAGACTCATGTAAACACACAGAGAAACATTCAAACTCCATACTTAAATTTTCAAACTGAGGCATGAATACCAACCTGCATGACAGATAGGCAGAGTCAACGAAAGAAAAAGGCAAATTCAGTCAAAAAGTTTGACCCAACAATCAACAGGAGAGCAAAAATGAGGTTTTGTACAATTTTTTTTTTAATTTCTGTCAAGTACGACAGCAGCCTGTAGAAACTAACATACACCAGGAGAGCAGGAGAAGAAGGAGAAGAAACTGATCAAGGCTAATTAAGAGGAACTCAAAACACCAAGGAGATGTGAGCGCTCCAGAGAGATGGAGGAGAAATCAAATGCCAGAATAAAACACGAGACAGCTGCACTGAGTAAAGTCCCAGGACATTTATACATACTGTACAGCAGTGTGTGCTATAATAACATCAATGAAGTTCTTGAAAGGTAATAACTCATACCTAATTAGGTAAAAAGAGTAAAAAAGAAAAAAAAAAGAAAGAAAAATCAGGTATATCAGCTTGAAAAAGATTGATAGCTGCCTAATTGACTGTAAAATAAGAAGGTACTAATGGAAATTAAACTATTAGGGTTGTTTAGAACACATTAATCTGTCACCTTTGGACACAAAAAAGAAAAACCCTTTAAATTTGACCCAGAGGGAGAAAAAAAAGGAACTTTTACTTATGTTTTCGTCTCTGTTTTAAAAAACAACAAAAAAACTGCATGAGCTCCTTGGACGACATGACTCATTAGCTCTAACACAGAGTCTAAGCTGGGCTACCTTGTTGTAATCGGTCGTGAAAATATCGAAATGTGAGCAAGAAGTGGGAGCCCAGATGGATTTTATTCACTCACCGAAGCTTTTGTTTGAAGTTTTTTACACAGATGTTTAACAAGATTGAGCTGGCAGATGGACGGAGAGCTACTTACACGTTTCATGGACTCATATCTATGCCGATGACACATTGCTGTAAGGGATTGTTTTAAAAACCATGGGATCGCTCTCCAGGCAATAGAGACGGTTTCATTTATTTCATTGTTTTGCTATGAGAGTTGTCAAATTGAGGCCCAAAGTTGGACACTCTTCCAGGAAAAGCCACGACTGGTTGCTACACAGTTTGTAATTTAGCAATGTACCGATTTCATACTGCACAATTTGTGACGAATGCAACGTTCTGAAAAACTTGGCACTGTAACTAAGATGAATTCAATCTATTATTTTGAGAAAAACATCTTTAGCATTAGATTTTATGCTCCTCTTACTGTCAATAAACTGTTCACTCAGTGATAGAAACACAGATTGATAAGATTAATAAATTTACAGCAATGCACACAAGTCTACAATCATGAAAAACTTTTGGAGGAGTGATGAATCTCTTTAGCGTGGTTTGTGAACCACTTCTTAGGAAGGAAATAAGGTCAAGGCAAACCAGCTTCTTAATGAGAAAACTGAAGAGTCTTTTTACTTATCTACATTAGAAATTTCTGAAGTGACAGAAGGTCGCCGATAAATACTACTCGAATAAAGTGACACAGTCAAACAACACTAACCCCTTCAAGGTTTTGCTAGAACTACCTGTGAAATGGTGAGGTCATTTCTTCTGGGTCTTTGCTAACTTCTGTCAATCTCTGTTATGTACAATGAGGACAGGAGCAGAACCAGAAGGACACAACCATTTCCCTTCCCTGAAAAGACCATAGTAATAAAACAGCTGTGCATTAAATAACCACATGAGCAGAGTGAAGAGTGTTGAGCTCGAAAGTCTTTCACCCAAAGGCAACAGAGGGACAGCGACAGCAAGGTCCTTCTTTTTCTCACTTGAACTCAGTCTTCCACTCTCCTCTTTACACAAGGGACATCTGTTGAGCTAATGATGCCACATGAGGATAAAGGGAACGTGCCTGAGGAGAGTGTACACAAACAGGAGAACGACGGCACCAGAACAAGCTCTCAAAACCAACTCTGTTTCTTCTGGATGGAGTTCACGTCCACGTGAACGATGAGGCTGATTGGCGGAGTGTTGGTTGTTTCTGTTCAGTCCAATATGTTTGACTGAGGCAAATTTGTATTGTAACACACACGTCACTTACACACATTCAGTGATGCTGCTGACTTGTTTTCCTTGTGTCTCTGTTGAGATGTTGTTTTGTTTGAGCAAATACAAACCTTGCGAGCTCAGGTAGGTTTGTTTTTTCTCTCTCCTTTTATTCAGCGACATGCTCCAGGCCGTCTTTTGTTCACTCTAATGTAGAAAGGTAAACGCACAATACGCAATTTAGCCTGTACCAATTCCATCTGGTGGTTAAGTCGCACTTTTACCTCAGACACGCTCAGGTTGTAACAGTGAGAGTCTATATGAGGCGCCAGAAGAACACAGGTAGCAGAGAGAGCGTGAGACAGAAACGAGTCAGTCATCAGAAAATAGAATTAGAGAGGAGCTCCATTCAGCTTTATCCCCCCCCAAAAAAAAAAAAAGGAGGAGGATTAGCTGCTTTTCACTCATGAGTCATCGTGCCTCAGTGGTATTACCGATCATTATGACATACTGAAATTGATTTCACCTGGCTTGTTGGATTGAAATTGACGGCAGATGAGAACTGCAAACATAATCAATTATTTTTCAGATTTTTGAATACTGATTTAAAAGTAAAATACCTCCATCTCTACAGACAAGACTTATTTTAAAGTTGTTTTTTTTTTTAAATAAATGTAATCCAGTAGTTTTAGCTTTACTTGTACACGATGGCAATTTGCATTGTTTTTAGAGGCAGCATGCTAGAAAGTGACTCTTACACACATGTAGAGGATGCAGTATTCAGCTATTTAACTTTTGAATTCCTCAAAAGGCAGATTGTCCTATGATAGAAATTTTTCTGCAAATGTGACAAAACATTTGCTACAATAATCTTTTAAACAGTCGACAACCACTTGAGTATAAAATTCTTGAAATCTACAGGTTGTAATCCTGATGCATAACAGTTTATGTCCTTGTATGAGGTCTTTTTGTGTCATTGCAGCTATATTTTGATTGTTGTGTCATTTACCTTAACACAAATGATGGACATTTATAAAAACATTGCTCTGTGATGAGACATGGTTCAAATCAAAGGCTGCTGATTTATTAACTTACATGTCCCGCTGCTTTCACACGGCTGCAGTGACTAAATGAACTGCATGGGACAATTTTTATACAGTATGCTCACACAATTACATGAATACAGAAGGTCTGCATTTAATGTACACATTAAAATGTTGTTTTGATCCTGTTTATCTTTGCATTTAGCTGCACTTTGATTTCATTAAATAGCTGATGGAGATTTGAAGTACTGTACAACCATTGGTAATGGCAGTGGCATTATTAGACACACTAACTAACCCACTTGAGTGAGACAAAGTGGGTCATCACTTCACAAGCACATCCATAAATTCTGGGGATAATAGTGTGGCAAATATTGAAATGACTTAAACATATTAGTCAATTCTAATCATGCTTTGAGTTGTTTTCAAAAGGAACTGTCTCAACCCGCTCTGAGAAAAAGAGATAAAACACACCTTGTAAAATGCTTCCTGGTTAAGATGATTGAGCTGTTTTGTCTTCAAAAGGCACCAAGTAATGATGCTACATTACAGTCCAGCAGGAGAGCTGCAATTATGTTGTCATTTTAAGAATGACTCATTTTTAGTGCTGTCCTGGTTTCATTGTTACATCCTGTGAGCCTCAGTTGGTGGACATCTCAAAATTGTCTCTCACTGATCTGTTCTGCCTTCAAACTGAGGAGGTTAAGAACAAATTTGAGAATAAAAGAGATCCACGCTGTTTTGATGGTTTTTGGTACCACAGAACACACTGAGCTCTCAATTACTTACAGTATGTAACAAATTGGAAGGAACATTTCTGGCAGTGAACAATATTCACGGCTTTTTATTTTTCATCTGTCAGATTTTTAAACACAAAATGAAAAAAAAAACGTTCTTTTCAATACCGTGGTTTTCTTTTACTGCATTATTTAGCTACGTTTATTTGAGACCATTGAGCCATTCCACTGTGTTATGATCTCGTGGTTTGTGCTGAAGCAAAGGGAATTCCCAGAATTGTTAAAAATTGGGTCAACAACTTATTACTGTGTTGCATACAGACACTGTATGCAACACAGCAATAAGCAGCACATTCGGGCAACACTGTGGCTCCAGTTTTTGCCAAATCAGATCACAGCAAACTTTATTCAGTGTTTGCAGACGCTCTCCCGAGAACCGATTAGCAACTAATTTGAAGGCCAGAGGCTGTAAAGTTACATTAAAAAAGTAATGTGTTTGCATGTTCTGCTTCAAACAACAGGAGCCTGTGGGCACATACAGCCATATTTTGTAAATACGCACTTAAGGAACCACAATGATTTGATTCAAGCTTAGTTTGTAAAATTTCCATCGATCCCTCTCCCTCCTTTTCACACTCAGAGCGAACAAGCCCAGACAGCTTGTTTAGCACTCTTTCCACCAGTGTGTTTGAGGAGAACGTGAGCCACACAGTGCCGTGCTGAAAAAATCGGCTCAATCGAAAGGCCGTACGTGATCAGTTCTGGTCCCTTAGGGTGGCGTTGGGTCGAGTCACATCGCGTCATTGGTTCGGGGGGGAAACATCTGCACTCCACCGTTGAATGGTCGAGGGCTCGTTCTGGTTTGATACGGATCCTCACAAGTTAACCCCCAAATAGCTTTGAGCATAATTCATCTTTCCAGTGTACAAGAAGAGTACAAAGTGGTTTCGGTTTCAATAATGCATGTACTTACACTCTGATGTACATTCTTTGCTCATGGGATCAAATTACAGTAGCACACTCAGTCCGAGGCTTTGACTGCGATTTTACAACAGATGCACACTGTGGGGTGATAAATAAAAGAATGGGCAAGTTGAACAGGTGATGAGATTGTAGTTTGGTGGGGGTTTTTTTTATTTCAACTGAAGGTACTCAGCTTTTTTTTTATTTTTTTTTTAGCTTTGTGCAGTTGGAAACAAAAATGGTTCGATGGAATTTGATAAACCAGTCGCGATAGTCAGCCTGAATATGACTGTTAATTTGCTGTCCAGAAGAAGTCCATCCAAAGTTAAAACTGACATAAATTGAATTTTAAAGAAAAGCAAAACAAAGTTAAAATAAAAATTCATCCGAAAGTGTTTTGGTCTTCTGCCAGGATATTCAGCCTTGCAGGTCAATAGTGTACTGAGAATTAGGTTGACTTGATGCAGCACATTTGCAACAACGCAAAGCTCTCTCCCATTTAAATGCATTTAGCAATACATGAGAAAAGATGCCAAAAAAGGCCGTAAACATAAACAAAATACAACCAAATATTAAGTATGCAAAAAGTAAACCAAAGGAGTGAAGACACTAGTTCTGAAAGACGTACCTCAAACAAAAACTCATGTGTGAAAAGGACAAAATTATCAATATTTCCCCACTAAAAATGCAGTTTGACAAAAACCATGTCCTGATAACGCAAATTTATTTAACAATTTTTCCAACTGGTGAAACTTTCAAGATGTTTCATGATGTGTGAAGAAATCAGCTCACTTTTATTATCACTATGAGCAACACTGTTAACTAGAAAATGTGAATGGGATCATTTTAATTTTCTTGGCTGTTGTTGCTTTTCGGCTCCTGAAGCTGAATAGAAAAACATATCGAGGTCCTGTGAAGCAGAAACAGGCAAACGTGGCTCAGCAGGTGATTTGCTGACAGATTAGGGAAAATACTACTATTACTAATAATAATAATAATAATGCAAATCCTGCAGCAATTTCCTGACAATGATCCATTGCTACCCAGATGCCAAGTATTAATACTTAATAGTCATAATAAATGGATGAATTTGTCAGGCCTGTGTGACATTTTAGACAGATTTTATGACAATATTGGTCAGTGCGACTGCTCCAAGAACCCATTTTGCTGCTATTAAAGTGACAAATGGGGGATGAACAGACTGAATACTTTGTTTTATTAAGTGAAGCAGATGTTGGCTACATTTTCATTGTGGTAATTATTTTGGGGGGGGATTAATAAACTGCTTTTTATGTTCATACAAAACATTGCAAAATAAAAATGACAGTTCTAAATTAATCTTGCTAACTTTGTGTGTTTGTGTGTGTGCATGAAAACCCTTTGGCCAGTGGATAAAAATAAGCATGGATCAGAGAGCAAACACATGAGAGATGGATGGATGGTTGGATTCACTGATGGATGAAATGATAGATGATGAATCGAAATGAACAGTTTGGATGGATAAACGAATGGATGAAAGGATGGAGGGAGGAAAGAGATACAAATAGATGGAGATAGTATATAGACAGATAAGCAGACGATGGATGGACAAACAGATATTTCTACTCTGTAAACTGTCTCATGAATTTATTTTACAATGACGAATATATGTTTCTAGGTGGTGCTGATGAGTTTTCAATTAATCACTCCAACAAGTCATTTCTATCTTCATTTTATTTCCTTTATTTGTGCAACCAGCTCACAGATTTAATGAAAGAGTGATTTGGTCCCTGCTGACATTAAAGTTCACCTCAAAGAAATTTGGCGTATGGTAATTGTTATTCCTTTTATTGCGCTCCAACTGTGTATATTTAAGTGAAACAAGTAATTATAAGGACCTGCCCTCTTCTGAGGGAGCTACACATTCTCGGCAGCCACACCGGAGGGCCACTGATGAGAGTAATTATTATTTAAGTGCCTCTGTGTAGTCCGTCTCTCTCCAAGCAGATGATCCGATGCCTTTCTCAGGATACACTTTTAATTATCTTCATTTCTGTTTTTCATAACAGTGGCGTCCCTTTGTGATCACTTTTCTACTCCCATCAAAGCATTTTGAATGACTTGTGCTTCTTTACTGCTTTGCCTCATCTGCAGTAGCAACACAGAGCTGGTTGCTCGTGTGACTCGGGTGCTCTGAGCGGCAGGGAAATCTCCTTCCTTTCCATCTTCGGTGTTTTTATGTACTGCCTGCTCATTGGTATTGATGTACAAACATCATTTGATTCTAACTGGCATTCCAATTTGTGCCTGATATCTTTTGCAACTATTTCCATTCCTGTGAAACTAAATATGGCACATGAAAAAAAGAAAAATCCTTTTTATAGCTTCAAACCCACTCTGCTGAGCACCGACAACTGGAACACTTAGTATTAATAAGTTGCTTTAGACTGTAGAAGGTCATTTTGCTGCAATTAGTATGATACATTCCAGTTTTGTTTTTTATTTCTTTACTTAAGCAGCTTAAAATTAATAAGAAAAAAGAAAAAAGAATACTTCAAAAGAAGAATTGTGCAAAACCAAACATACAGGACTGCCATGCTGGCATGACATTAATATATATATAAATAAACAAATGCGCAATCTAATATAATTAGTTTTTCCATCATGCTCCGATGGTGCCAGGGATGAAGATGAGGGTCGTAAAGCTGATGGTGATCTTAATCTCCAAATGGGGAGACATCTGTGTGCCTCAGAGTTTCTGTAATTATTTTCGAGCCACTGGGAGAATTGTGCGATATGTTACAGTACGGAGAACAGAGAGAGGAGCCAAACGCAAACACACAGGACAGGCTGGATTAGTTCAGTGATTTCAATGACAGGGCTGCATGAGGGGAGACGCTTACAGGGGCGCAGAAAAGCTCCGAGGAGCAAGCTTGCATACAGATTCAGAAAGAGGCGGAGACGGATACAGGTGGCTGGATTGAGAAGAAATGAAAGGAATGAAACACAACAAAACAGCAGTGCCAACAACAGAAGTGATTATCATGACGCATCATGTCTAATACTTCCTCATAATGCACAAAAACTGTAAGATACGTTCAGTCACATCTTAATCTTGTAGGACCGGGTCCAGACTTATATGATGCTATGATTTTGTTTACTTTTCTATAAGAAAAGGAAAAAGTTCCTGTTGGTTGCCTGTAAGATTGGATCTTTAATAGTACCAAAAAAAATCATGGGGAAAAAAAAAAAAAATATATATATATATATGTATATATATATATATATATATACATATATATAAATATATACTTAACAAAAACAAATAGAAAGCACAATTCAAACACGAAATGCAAACATTTGCTCTCAAAAGTATGTTTTTTGTATCAGTCTGTGAATGACAATGACATCAAAAACTTGAGCTTTTTTAGACTGAGATTGTAGCCTCGTATTTACCAGGAGATATTGTCTGATCCAAACAACACCTTACGGATTCCTCAGACCTCATAATACAAGATTTTGGCTCCAACTCGTTGAGGGAGAGAGAGAGAGAGAGAGAGAGAGAGAGTTCAGCCAATTGAACAAGGAAAGGGTCACCTTTAGAGCTTGTCGGATCCTTTAGTTCATCTTTTCCAAATTTAATTCGTTTTAAATTAAAGATAAGAAAAAAAGTGTTCCCCAATTAACTTCAAATTCATGGATAATGGATGAAGGAGTCAGAGTATCATTGTAGCTGAAGCATGTACTTGTAATCTTTGGTAGCTATATGATTTTTAAGGGTTTATTTTCTTTTTTTTTAAATAAGTGTCAATGTTTTTATTCTCATAGCTGGTGTGTTTTCGCTCTTTAGATCCCTGCATCATTTTATTTTTTTTTGCCAAACTGCACCAGAAACATTCACCAGGCTGATGTTCAGGAGCAAAAAGTTTATCAGAGGTCAGTTTTAATTAGCTTCATGTGCCAAGTCTACTTCTCAGACTCAAAAAAGTTCTGCTTTATAAAAAAATAAAGAAAAGAACCAAATGAATAATTCCTGTTTTGTTTTCAAATTTGTAAATTATGTTTCTTTTTCTCTCTGTCTCTCTCTTAATTAATTTACTCTCAAACCTGTTCAACTCAACCGTAGTTACTTTGCAGAAATCACAAGTTCTCTTTGTGGCTGAAGGCTGTAAAGTCTGCTCATTTCCTGGTCCTGTCATTTTCAAAATACAATTACAAAAATTACTCTGCACCAAATTATTTCCCTTTTCATACCAAATTTAAATCATCTCAATTACTGAAACAACATAAAGAAGAAAAAAAAAAGCAAAAACAAAAAATATGGCATCCTGTGGTGAGCTGCAAACACAAATTCGAGGTCAGCGAGTGGCGCAAGCCTACAATACTCAGCGATGGTAGGATATGTGTTATTTTCCTGTGTAAGGCAGTCTTAGCATTTTTTGTGAAAAAAGTATTTTTGTGAATATCAAGTAACATTCTCTGCACTACATATTGAATACTTTCTTTTCTGGTTGCTTGGGCTTATCCCCGGCCTTTTAGGCTGGAACAAAACACAATGATGTCATTGCAAGGAGAACTCTTGGGGAGCACAAGTATTCGCTCTTCAGCGGGAGTTTTAGCGAAGGTGCTGTGAAGTGGGGGGGATGTGAAAATGAAAAAAAAAAGTTGAGTGGAGAGGGGTAATATTTCACGGTCCTGTTTTGTCTGGTGGCAGTTATCAGCAGCTGCCAGTCTGATAATTGCTGCTTGAGGCCCAGCGCTACTCCTTCAAGTCTGTACTGACAGCCCAATTCAAGCTTTCAGCTGTGGGAGCTGCTGCCTGCTGCGATGTAGCTGTTGGGGTAACACTGGCTTTTGTTTGATATCACAGCTCAGTTGCTTGTGTCAAGTGTTACACAGTTTTCCCAAAAAAAAAAAAAAGAAAAAGTCATGCAAAGTCTGTCTTATCCAAAGGACAGAAAGTTTATGTACACAAATAAAGTGAGAACTGTGAATACTCAATGTATCTATATGCTTAAAATTTGCTCTTGTGGCTGACAGCTGTCACTTCACAGCAGCCAGACAGCAGCGTGAGCCGAATGCAGAGACGCATGATCCATTTTTCTTGTAGATTTTTACAAATGCGTCGTGCGCTGCGGCCAGGCGAAGTCTGCGCCTGATCATTTGTAAAGGCTGAAACAAGCCAACATACGGGGAGGGGGGGGGGGGGGGGATGCGTGCGTGTGTGCG
>JAUESE010000018.1:8297265-8325765 GCA_032274725.1 Malacoctenus triangulatus | reverse complement strand
GCTTTGATTTGGGCTCAGTTAAAGGTATGTGGTTTTGTGTGTGTGCATGTGTGTGTGCATGTGTGCGTGCGTGTGTGCGAAGAAATATTAAGGAGAAATAGATTGCCAAGGAGGGCAAAAGAAAAACGACAGGAATTTTCTGTGATTTAAGAGCCGGCGTTCCTCTTTGAAGAGTTGTGGCTGTGTTGTGTACAATCAACACGCTCTGTCACTTAGCCACCAGATAACTGATGTTCCACTCCCCTCATAACCAGAAGCTATCAGTCTGGGACTTCTGCTTGTATCTTTCCTGTCGTCTCTCAAGTAAATTACAGCTCAGCAGTTCCAGATAGCTTGATGTTCTTCCTCTGCCCTCCATCTCTCTCGCTCCTTCCGTCCTTCGTCCTTCATTTCTCTCCTCGCGTTAGTCATTTGAGTAATCTTCATAGAGTTTCAGTTAATTTGAGCAATATGGGTGCATCACTTGGCTGGAGTTGTTATCCATCAAATGGTAACCATTTGGTTATTTCAACATTTTCTTCCAGTTGGTTGCAGTGTTTTAAGTGCTGTAAAGATTTCCGGTGTCTTGCATACAGGTATATACAGCCAGGCCAGTGGCTATCTTTGGCTTCAGCACGGATTTCAAGCTTCTGTTTTGCTTGCATTTTCACTGAGTGCAGTTGAATTGGAGAGCTAAGCACAAATCTCTGTTCAAGCATCAGCATCAATGGGCACGGCGAGACCAAATATGTTTTGGCTGCGCAGCACAGACAGAGTCTCTGTCAGTATTTGCCGAAGGTGAAAACCCATTCCTGTCTGCACTGATGGAAATGTATCCACGGACCGCCTGGTTTAAGCAGAATCACCTTCCCGTGTTCTCTTCCTCATGTACTGCCTGTGAAACCAGAGGTGTTAGCAGCGAGAGGTGATAAAGCTGCACCCTCCCGCTTCCGTCAAAGACAGCCCGGCCAGAAATAGAAGGCTCAACTGGAATTAATTACACCGAATGTCACAAGGCAGAAGATTAGGGAGAAGACAACTCATCTTGGAGGGTAATATGAGAAAATCTTAATAATTAGTCCCAGAGGAAAGAAAAATCCATCAAAATAGGAGCGTGATGAGCATACGGTATGTTTGGTGCAACCTAAGTATATGATCACTGGGGCGTAAATAGTGGTGCAAATATGTGAATGTGTTGAAAATATGTACTAGTGAGTGTATTTTGGTGAGTTACTTTGGATTACATACAGCTCATTATCCCACCAAAGATCATGCTAAGATCAAAAGTCTTGACCACTTTCATCTGCCAGAGATTAATTTGATTCAAATACTTTTTTTTTTATCAAAGAGTAGCTCGTTTTTACTGCATGTTTGTCAAGTTTTTCAGAAGTAAATGATTCATATTTTCAGAGAAGAGCCTGGGATGCACAAGCAGTGTTGCTAGCGTTTATCCCTTTGACATTTTGGGTTGTGATGCTGCAGTCCAATCTAATAAATAAAAGTCGTCTGTGGTAGCTCAGTGGTACAAAAATATCAATTCCTCCAACACAACGCATTCTCGTTTTAAAGTAACATGACTTAACCTCGCTATTATTCTTTCCTAAACATGTAAAAATGTGATAACTCAAGATCCATTGTGAGCAGGAGTCATAATGATGTGAACTCTGTCAGCAGAAAGGCCTCACCCCTGTGCACAGATGTCAACACATCAGAGGCTGAGACTTCAGTTAATGAAGGCGAATCATGAAAACATGTCTGAAGGTTGTTTTGCTCCTTGGTGCCATTTTAAACATGCATGATGAAATAACGGGGGGTTCTCATTCTTTCCCTCTAAACATACAGTTCCCTCATGTACCTAAGATTTGAAGAAACTTGATACACAGTTAGAAGCTAAACTAACAAGGTGCGCTGTGGGGGGCTTCTGCCAGAAGCACAAAATAACATGAAGTTTCCATTTAGTGCATGTGCACTTCCACCAGAACTTCCCCAAATTTGTAGACGATGTTGAATCCAAGACAAAAAATTACCATGCACGATTTGATTCACTCACCAAAAGCAGTGTGCATTATTGCACATCTAAAAAAGTGATAACAACAAGCTCAGCCTTCACTGGAAATGCTGCCAAAACCAACTTTTGTTTGTGAGCGTTGGCTAATTTTCTCATGTGACAACTCCATGTCTATGGAGCATATTGGGTTTTTAGCAAGGATGCAACACCTGGTTCGATTTTTTTCTGATCAAAATGAAAATCAGCACTATTGAACATGAAAGCAAGACTTCCAGCCTAGACTGCAGCTTCCCTCTCAGTCTGCGTAGCAGGCACTCGCTGACAGCTGAGTGGGCTGCAAGTTGTTCATGCATTGCGAATACTCAAAGACGCCACTCGCTACCTAGTGAGTTAAAGTGTCTTGCTCAAGGACAGAATCAAGAGGTTCTCACTATAACATCAATTTCATATTTGCGAACTACAAATCCTGCTCTGACCAGCCAACCCACTCAGAAAAGAAAGCTGTTTACCATGAATCACAGCTTTACATCAAGGTATATGACAAATGATCTTTATGTGAGAATTTCTGCGTTAACACAAACTGTCATGACCTGAACCTTTGGAGGCTGCGCGAATCTAATCGCAGCACAAACTTCCTTGGCTGACAATACAGTCGAAGCGGGCGGTGAAGAGTGTTTCAGGTGTCGAAGGAATCAGCAAACAAAGGTTTGTACGTTTCAACAGAGTGACAAGACAAAATCCGAGTGTCAGTCAATTAGAAAGATAAATCCTCTCACGAGAGTGCGGTCTATAAACACTGGAGGAGCTTGCGAGCACAACAATATTGTCATTGTTGGGGAGCAGCAACTTGCCTGGTTGCAATTGCAGTTTTCCATGGTGCACCCTGGTGTTCAAAGTGCCAATTTACACACACTCCGAGACAGCCCCGAAGACAAATATTGTGTCTGGAGTGCCATAGTAATACATTACAATCACTGGGTCCTGCTTCCAGTTACACTTCAGAGCTGCTGAGGAGAAGCAGCAACATTGCCAATGTACTTGCAGCGATTGCACAATGCCGACTTCTGCGACTTGACTGTTTTTACCTCACTTGAACTGCAAATTTCGGTTTTCATTTGTTTCCGATTCGGGGTCGCATGAAGAAACATGAAAATAAGACCGACAGTCACTACTCACTCAACCAGCTGCTGTTGCACAATTCATTTCATACCTCAGCACCTCAGAGTCTACAAGAGTTGTTGGATCTAGAGGCTGTTGAAGTGATATGGCACTTGTCCTTGCTGCAAAATGATCCATCTGCAGGTATGTCTGTCTGCATCACAGGCATCTTCTCGCTCACTCTCTCCTCCACTCCCCACATGAGCGAAAGCGCCTCATTTACTCGGGCTTCAAAGGCACAGCCTAACTTTTCTCCCACATGACTTTGCTTCCCAGGGGGGTCTGTCTATCCCTTTGAATCCCAACCAAACAGGCTTTGATGGCGTCTTTGTGCATTACATGAGTCAACTGCGTTCCACTGAGAAAAAAAAAAATATGCAAGCTCTGTAGTAACAGCTATGATATAAAATAGGGGGAGAACTCAAACTTGGCACCATTCAAGTTCTCATAAAAGAAATGGATGCCTTTACACAATTTTACTGAATTATGTGGAGCTAAATGTATTAAAAGCCACGTCAAACATTGGTTCTTACAAATCTTTCTCAGCGTGAACCTTCAACCCAAAGTAGGAAAAAGAAATGCAGACTGGATTCTTGCCAAGATGCAATATAACTTCTGAGACAGTGAATCGAATCTATTGGCAGCACGCTGTTGAAAACGTATGATGCAAAAATTCCATTTATAATCTCTAAGAGGTCAATAATTTATATTTTCTCCTTTGAGAAGAGCACATGTGAGGATCTATCGTCTGTCTTTGTTGTCATGCATAGAGAATGAAGATCTTTCATATGTTGGACTGGAATCTCAACGACATAGCAAACAAGTTATACATGAGCACTTAATTATGCCCACAATAGATGGTCTGGAGTGATTGTATATTATTGACTCCTCGCGTCGAAGCGTTCTGCATTATTGATATGTAGTGGCAAGCGACGCAATCGACTCTGATCCACTACACAGAAGAAGAGTGGGTGCAAATTTAAATGAATGTCAGCTACAAACAACAAAGTGATCATCAGGCAGCACACTCCTGGGACTTTCTGTCTCCATTATTATTATTTATTTTTCTGCGTGTGTGTTTTTATTCCATGAAAAGAGGCTTTTAGAGAACAACAGGGAAGGCACTTCATTGATCCCAAAAAATGACTTGTTTAAAATAATTGTGAGCCGTCGGCGGATTTCGTAGCTCTTCACATAAAGTCTCGACTCTACGAGGATTCAGGAGCGAGACCTGGTCTCTGACTGCGTATTTCACTGTCAATGCAAACATGTTCTGAGATGTCATTTATACATTTATACAGCATAATTAACTGTGACTGATCACCTCAATAATTACTGTTTTGCAAAATTGCATATTATGCCTGAAATGCAAAAGAAAAACCTCCCACACTGATAAGTAAGAACGGGTTCTTCCTCTGTAAGACGGTGTTTCTTGTCAGCCTGTATATACTGACTCTCCTGTCCATCATCCGTCTTTAATTTAAAATAGCCCGTGGTCCCTGAGGGGGAAGTATCTAATATACGATTCACTGCTGCTTGGTGTTTTCTCCTTCATGGTCAGGCAGCAGTGTAAAAGTCCTTGGTTAGAAATGATATCTCATTTGAGGCTGTCATGTGAAGGCATGTGAGCAACATTATAATCACAGTGACCGTTATTAATAACAGCCACCAACACATCACGCATAAATGAGTCAAACCTGTTGCCCCGACATCATTATAGGATGCCAGACATTGATTCGAGTGTGTACAGCAGTTCCGGAGGCAAACACTAATACGCGATGAAGTCCGGTTAATCCTTCTTAGCTGTCATTATTTCCCTCTTTATAAATCACACTGATGCCTGTGAATAACTACACCGTCAGTCCAAGTACACACAGTGAAACAAACAGCGTTTCACAGCTTCACTGTTTCTGTGTAACTGTTGAAGGTAAAAAGCAGCAGAGCAGTAACCAGCAACAGACATGTAAAAGGAAATAATTAGTTCAATTCTGCTCCAGCTGGACACATTTACAGGTTTTTCAATCAAAACGCAAGAGACACAATCTGTTTCTGTCCTCTGTGTTTGGGAGGATGCAAATAAGTGAATAACACGTTTCAAGTGCAAATGAGTGATGGTTTGTTCCAGAAACTGATAATTCAAAATGAAATTTACCACCAGGTGAAGCAGAGGACAATTAATTGTCATGTAGAGCCAGAAATTACTTGTGGTTGTTAAAATTAGACAAATGACAAGAGTGTTTTTTACTTTCTTAAATAAAAGATCAACATGTAAAGACAACTAAAAATGACTTCAATGAGTGATCTGGTGTCGTCATTTGATTGTGGGCAAAAACTTGTATAACCATGGGAAAACGTCTGTGACACTGAGATGGTGATACAAACCATTCCTCCCCTTATTTTCTGTCCTTTAATTCTGTTTACCAAAACTTGCCGCGTCCTTTATTTCTGACTTTTTGTGTTGTCAGACTTTGTGCGTGCTGTCACCACCAGAATATCTCCAGGATAAGACATTTGTCTTTTCACCAGCCTGCAGGAATAAATGTACAGTTTTTTCCCCTACAAAATCAACAACCAAGAGCTCAACGTGTACTTCTTTTCACGAGAACATCAATACATTATTGTCTCGGTCTCTCTCCTGTGGCTCTCTTGTATACAGACGATTGATGGTGAGTCTTGTGTCTGACTTACAAAGCTTTACATGGCAATGTTCCCAACTTAAGCCGAAGCCTCGCCTGGCCTCAGAAGGTGTAGTACCCTTCATCAGTCCTTACACTGAAAAGACCCTGGAAACGGAGTCTGGCAGTTCCACACAGTCCACTGAAATCCAGACTAAATACCAATTCATCCACCAGTTTACAGGCCACCAAAACACCCACCACACAGCCATTCCTCTCTCTTTATACATTTATCAAACACTCTTCCTCTGTCAGTCACACACTCGTTCTGCTGAGCGCCCTGATTTTTGCTCAGCCTTCTCATAACCACTTATACGCACACGTGCAGATGTGCACAAACACAGGCTGTGGCCCTCATCTAATGTTTTAAGTGTCCTTGCTTCCGCTCGTCTGTTTTTATGGTCACTGGTTTGTGCAACACCGTACAAAACAGAGCTGTGTGCAAGCACTCAGTGTCACTCCAGGCTTATAAAAATCTGTATATAAACAGAGGGAAGTTGCCTTGAAGCATAAGAAATGTGACCAGCATGTTAGTGTTTACTGTTTCCAGTCTAGCACCTATCAACAGCTTATAAATTCTGGAGTATTCTTGATGATAATGGTAATTTGAGTACTATGAGTCCACCAACAGACACACTGAAAAAAGCACATTTTTGCAGATAAACAACATTTAAATAATACATACATTTATTCATACATCAATAAAACAACTGGAAAAAAGCTTGAATTCAGCAACATTGATACCTGTTAGAAATAATAAAATAACTTCCACACCTTTGTGGTACAATTTATTTTATCTGGTTTTCCTCATTAAAACTGTAAGTGGCTGTATTGTTGCTATTTATAAATCTGACTCCGCTTCAGTTTCTCTGTTCCAACCAAAACACAAACTTTCGTCTGACCATTTTTAGTGGGCTCACAAGAACCAGGTGATGTTATGCCCAACTATGTAAATGTATTCGTGTGTATACACAAAGTACAGCCACCTGCCACATCGGTCTCTCACTTTGTTCTTGAGTCTCGACATTGCCCGAGAGGTCTGTCAACTCTTTCCCGCTTCCTATATGATCACTGATAAAGTTTGCCGTCCACACTGAGCTGAAATGACCCTCAGGTCACCAGAAACTTTTGCGCTGCTCATGGCAGCTGAATTTCTTCACAGTTACTTTCGCTGTGCAGACCTGAGTTCAAAAATTGGATCATGCATCTTTTTGAAATACTGAATGCTTTCAAATACATAATGAACATCTCCAACATATCTTTAGATAACTAAATAGCAGCTTTCAATAACCCTAAAAAGCTCTAAATCTTTGTGAGGCAAAAATTAATCCACAACTTGAGTTTGCAACTTAACAAATTTGCAGCTTAACTGGATGATTTGGAAGATAAAGTCGTAGATAAATTACATCAGATGAAGAACTGGAGGTTTGTCTGCCAGTAAAATTAAACTGAACTTGAGCCTTCTTGCTGCTCCTCTCATATTCTAAAAACATGTAAAACTTAACTGTTGACTCTAAACTGTCCACAGGTTTGAATGTCTGCGTCGCTGTGTTTGCCCTATGATACCCGTTCATTGTGATTGGCTCCTGCCCCTCCAGCCCCCCAAATTTTGAGATCCAAGAAGGCAAATCTAGCAAAAACAAGCCAAAACTTTTCCATGAAAATGAAATAATGTGTCAGTTCTGATTCGTAGCTCTTCGTTGATGATACCCTGCAAGATGCGTCAAGCCACCAAAGAAAACCAACTCAGTTCTACTTAAAGCACGAACTGCCAAAGGCGTTTAATCTGGGCTTCATCCAGCCATAAAACCCAGGCAGACTTCAGCGACCAATGTGTTTTAAGGCTGCTGTTTTGACCACATTAGTCTCCTATTATGGGCCATAAGTCCTCACATGTCTTGATCTTGAGTGGTATTACATTTATTAATGATGTCATTCGTTACACTGTGTAGGCCAAAAGAGGATTTATTGTAATTCTCTACAGCAGCAGCAGAAACAGGCGTCTCCTTCATAAAGAATATCTACTTTGAGAAATCAGTGAGATGACAGGTGAAGCCAAACAGCCCAAGTGTATCTATAAGCACTGCTGGGCAGCGCTGCTTAGAATTCCCCTTCCGTAGCGCAGACCTTTCTCCAGAAGCTTAATGCAGACATGCAAACAGATCCACGTCTCAGATTCAACACCGCAGCTCGTATTTACAAAGTAATGTGATCCTGCACATATAGCCCCGACCTTTCTTATCTCCACCGGAAAAAAAGGTTTAAAA
The DNA here is from genome assembly GCA_032274725.1 of Malacoctenus triangulatus. NCBI lineage: Eukaryota > Metazoa > Chordata > Actinopteri > Blenniiformes > Labrisomidae > Malacoctenus > Malacoctenus triangulatus. The sequence goes on along the minus strand of JAUESE010000018.1, from coordinate 8,317,678 downwards.
TGAACTTTAAATTTTTTTTTTCTTTTTATTTCTAATAGATTCACAGCTGAACGTAAAAGATTACAGAATTCCTCCCCTCTCACAAACGAGTCGTTTCCCGCCGTGGCTGTGGATTTACCTTCAAAATGGATTTGAAGCCAAGTTCATTGACACAACGAGGCTTTTTAAGGTCAGTCTGGAGATAAGAGGAAGTATTTTTCATCTCATTTAATGCCACTGCCACTGGTCTGCTCAGGTTTCCAAAACGGAACCGATGATTTAACCAACAAAATAAAAAGGTGCTGCTTCAAAGTTCACTGGAAAACAGGGACAATTACTTAAGCTACAAAAGGGACACAACACAAGGAAATCACATCCTTACTTCAGGTCCAGTGCTGTTGATACAAAAAGCAGTAATTAGTTGACAAAGGTTGAACTTGTCAATTAAAAAACATTTGTATTGTGAGACCTTATAACAACCTGGTATAATGAAATATGTCTAGTCTTTGCAAGTTTAGAACATGCCTCACAAGGAAGTGCCAGATTTTGCTGTAATATTTTTCTTCCAAAAAAATGTGAATATAAAATACACAAATATACCTGCAACACTCGCCCTAATCATGAAAAATAGAAAGAAATTTAATGTGGATTCAAAAAATTACGGAAAAAAAAATAGAGCTAAGATAAAATCACTGTGTTTGGAACAAAATGAGTTGAATTTTATTTTGAAGGGTGTTCCCCTCCATTTTCTAGCTGATAGGACGAGTTGTGTGAAGTCAGTGAAACGTGAGTAAGGCCATCTGAAGTTCCCTCAGCAGCTCCACTGTGACAGCCCCCCCCCCCCCATGTTTATTTGTTTTGGCGTACACAAGCTGCCATCAGTCTACTCCCACGAAGAGGCATGACAGCGCTGATGTGGAGTGATCGATGCAAAACGCACAGAACACAGACGTGGTCACCACCTCCACCCAACGATGCAAAGACGTCATGAGAAATCAGAGGGAAAAAATTCTACGTACTGACGTATGTGTGACTACGTACACATTTCTGGTTTTAAAAAGTCAACTGAAATAGTACACGTTACAGCAGGTTAGACCATCTGCCAAAAAAGGGTTGGAGTTTGGTATTTAAGTGCTTTAAATTATTGAATGGAGGTTTTTAGTGTCGCTCCTAAAAAGTGGGTAAAAATAGCAGGACTGTCAGTTTCCTTTGCCAGTCAGGTTTGCAGTCTGGTCACTTCCTGGTGGATTTAGGAGGTCTTCGGTGATTTTGAGAGAAGGGGAGTCCCTGTTTTCCGTACCCTTGAGCAGTGTTGTCTGTCAGTGGACACATCAGAGCTGTCAGTCACGTGGCGCAGCAAAGCATGAACTGCTAAGACATCAGTGAAGTCACTGCTCCCTCACTGACAACCAGGCAGAGCATGCCCCTCCTGGAAATATCCTGATTCACCACATTACAATAGCAGTCAGTCTTTGAGCTCCATATGGTCTGTAATAGTTCCCTTCATCTGTATCGTTTCATTTTTTTCTGTATTGTCCAAGCTTTGAAAAAGCTGTTTTGTATGTCTTAAAACACAAACAGCGTTTCCTCTGCATCTGTGTGTCATCCAATGAATGATTATAATGTTACTGTTATTGTACATTTTGAACATGTGTTTCTCTTTGTTTTACAATACAATGTATTTGCACTCTCACCATGCCTATTGCATACATTTGTTAGTCTCCTGCAATGTATTCACAAAGATCCTCAGTAGGAAAAGAAAATGCTATTGATCACATTGACATTGCAGTTTACAGTGTTTACCTATTATTACCTCCACAAAGGAGCTTTTGTTTTCAGGAGTATTGGTTTGTCTGCGTTTGGAGGAAAACTCACAAAAGTCCTCAACAGATTTCGGTGAGATTTGCAGGATGGGTTCTGAACAAGGAGAAGTGGTACAAACAACAAGTGATTCAATTTTGGTGGCGGTCTGGTGACCTGCTGATCCAAACAAAGGAAAAAAGACATTTCTGCAGCATATTATTAGAGTGTATGACCCTTTAGGTCAGTCCAGTGTGCAAGAAGCCAGAGGTTTGCCCTTGCTAAGTGCTCCTGCTCTCATTTTATTTAAGACCTTTTCTGTGATGACCATTCAGCCTCAAAAACTGTCTTTTTCAACACTGTTCTCTTATTGGTGTTACTGCAAATGAAACTTTGCCTAAAATCAGGCGGGAGGAGAGAAACTGTATATGAAAAAGTTCACCAGAATGTTCTGTGGGGAAACTCATTTCCACAGGCAAAGCCAGCATTCACCGTGTAGCATCAGGATAACTTTAATGGTAGTGTGATTTGAGTTCGATAACACCTTCAGGTATTCCCCCCCCTCACCATGCTGAGGAGACAGTTTCATCCCCCTCCTCTTCTTCTAATTTGCTGCCAGTTTCAATTAAGAGTCATAATTACTTTTCTTCCTGCTCGGTAAAATGAGTCCCTTCACGTTGATAAGAGATGACACTGACAGTTGTTTCTGAATTTCTATTAAACACACTTTGGAGCTGCTGTATTGGTTGCCAGTCAGGTTCACCACATTGAAACTTCTTCATATGATATGCAATAGTTTTTTTATCTGAAATAATGAGAAAAAACAATCCACCAATTTGTTGTAATTTCTAATTTTCTAATTTCATGTGAACAAAACTTTGGCTTTCTACCGAGGCCAATTTCTTGCAATGCAAATGTACACACAGAAAAAATAATGTGAGCCAATTAAGTTCCAGATTACGAAGAAAACACAACAACTTGCAAACCACGTGTGTACTCTGCCAGCCCAACATGACAGTTGGAGCTCCCAGGGTCTAATGTTTCTTCGCCCACAATTACCTCCAATATCTAAAACCAGAATATCGATGTGAAATGAAAATTCAGGCAGAAAAACAGCTGGAGACCCGAAACCACCGTGGCTTCAGATAGAGCCTGCAGAATGAAGAGTGGTTTCCCGACCTTGAAGTAGGCTCCATGATATTATGAAAGGCCGCTGGCATAGCATTACCACAGTCTGAACCCTCACTTCTCAGTAGGAGATGCAAATTTCCCGGCAGCACCATGGTGAGCAGCGCAAACAGGATGCCTCCATTGATGGAGCGTTCTGGAGGAGAAGCAGAATGAGCAAACTTTTGTTGCCACATGAGAACTCCAGCTGCACATTTGCATAGATGTCCTCCGCTGCCTCTGGAGAGTTTTTCATCCGGCTCAGAGTGAGTTATCTGAGCCGGTGGAATCAGCTCAAAAGATTGTACGTGGAGTTGAGTAGCGTTGAAACATCGAAGGCACGAGCTCCACCAACATGGTGGTTCATGTAAAAGAAGAATCAAAATTTTTCAGTCTCTGGTTGATTGAAAATATTGCAGCAGGAATAACAGAATATAGGTGTGTAAATCAAGTTTATCCGATCCCGATTTTTTTATTTTGATCAGCTAACTTTTGAACCAAATTAAGATGTAAAGATGTTCAACCTGAACTGAACCCTGAGATGACCCACCTCCCTCATAGCAGCATATCATCCCGACTGAACACATTGCTCTCAGTGTGCAGATTTAGTCAGGGTCCTCTGAGCATCTGAAAGCAAAATGAGAGGCAGAGCCTTTAGCTATGTGGCTCCTCTCCTGTGGAGCCAGCTCCCAATTTAGGCTTGACAGGCAGACACCTTCTGTTCTTTCAGGATTAGACTCAAACCTTTCCTTTTTGATAAAGCTTACAGTTTGGGCTTGCTCCGGTAACCCTGAACTATCCCTTAGGTACGCCGCTATAAGTTCAGTCTACCGGGGGACCTCCCGTGTTGGGCTGTAAACCTCCCTTCCTCTCTCTAACCATCCATGCAGTTCAGTGCCACTCCTGCTTTACCTTCCTGCCAACATGCGCAAAAAACCTGCCCTGCATTCATTGTTTTATTCTGTTCATTCGTCTCTGAATTCCCATCTCAAGCCAAGTAATCAAAGCAGCCAAAGCAGATGACACCCTCCCACCCCATTATGTGAATAATGATAAATTTCACTGATTTGAGTGTACCGAATTGAGCTGACACGGAGGTCTGATGTTGAAGTGGTCAGTTTATCAGAATGCAGGAAAACGCTTGCATGCTCTCCCACTTCTGTGGGAATATTCTGTCAAGCAACCAGAGTAGAAGTCGATCACCTGAAGGGGACAGTAGGTGATTGTCTGCACTCCTGTGTTCCACCTGCGATTAACTGACTGCTTGTCTGAGGTGTTATCAAGGCCACGCCCCCCTAAAACCCATAATGTACAGAGGATTGATAGAATAATTGAACTGAAACACTCGACTTCACATAACTCATAAAAAAGTAACAAAATGCACACATTTGCAAAAAATGAGATTTGCAGTAATTTGCATGCTGATCACAATTTCAATCTTTGACAGCAGCTGTGGAAATGAAACAGTGTTCATAATCTGTTTGTATACATTGCATGGTGGCATACACAAGAAAAAGTAAATGCTAACCTGAAGTTCTTTTGAGAAATGGGTTTTCTGTTTCCCTACGGCTCAGTCTGACAGTTAAAAAGAAGTTCTCAAACACCCCCCCCCCTCCCCCCCGCTCAAACTGAGGTCATTAAAAAGTGCTGCTACACCTCCAAGCTTAGAGGCAACAAATGCAGCATTATTTTTGAGAAAGGCCGTGGGGGGAAAAGCAGCAGTTCTAAAATTTATTTTGGTCTATTTTGAATGTCCCATGTATGTTTGGCTCTGAATGCATTCAGAACCGGTGTGCTGGGTGTCTAACATCTGGATACATTTGTAATAATGATCGCACTTCTGCTGGTCATAACACTCGTCCGAAATTATTCATCCGCTCACATATTTATGAAGTTATTAATTACGTATATTCTGTACATGTAAAAATGTAAGGTAAGGCTTTTTACTACCTCCACCAAAGAGGTTATGGTACGTTTTTTTCATCCCTGTTGGTTGGTTTGTCTGTGAGCAGAACAAAAAGTTCAACAGATTTGGATGGAAATTGCAAAATGTCTTTTTTATTTCACCTCTCAATCTAACTGTTATATAATTGATAAAAGCAGTCAGATAACTTTTGATTCTTAACTTGAGTTGTAGTCGAACGCAGCATTGGTGATTTTCCTGTTTCAATATTATCTCAAACGGCTTCGGTGAAGATTTATCGTGTTATGCTCTAAACTGTCTGCTCAAATGGAGACAGCGAATCAGTCAGTGACTTATGAGAAGCTGCTACCGACGATGCTTAAAGAGCCTGAGTTAACCTCTGATATAAATTTGCTCTTTCCCAAACAGCCATCCACAGGCCATCTCACTTCATCAGTGGAAAGACGGAGGAAGGTCCATTTTTATTGATACGGAGCATCATGTGTCCTCCTTTCCTTGGGGCAGGGTTGGCAAAGGCCTGCGTGACTCATTAATCTGTTAGATTGGAGCAGTCAGAACATTCGAAAGCCATGTCCCCATCTCCCACAGAGCGATTCTTTCAATGAAGCAGCTTCCCGGGATATAGACGGTGCAAAGAGAACCTATAACTTATGTTTTCAATTACAAGGATATTCCATTTCAAAAGTTGCACGTTGCGAACTGCATCCACCTACGTGATTAGCCTGAGCTTCTCGTTTCATTTCTCAGGATCGGGAACAAATTTACAGGGAAACTCAGACAGACTGCGACCCAACTTTTTGTTTGCTTTAAAGTCACCTAGTTTCTGGAGAAAAATACAAAGTGAAAATGTCTTCGGAGGCAACTGATGTCCTACCGATGTGCCTCAGTCCAACTGGGCTTAATTCTGCATCACTATGCTCACATAAAGTGCTGCTCATCTGTCTGCAGAACTTGCAAAGTTGAAGCATTGTTCTTCCAGTTAGAAAAATTGACAAAAATTAAAATGCTGTTTCTTCAGGCACTTGAAAACTGGATGCAGGGAAACATTTTAATGATGGGATATGGAAACCAAAATCAAAAGTCATGATGGTTGGTTCTGGCAACAGTATGTAAATCTCCGTGATGCGGAGGAGTCCAGTCCACTGAGTTCATCACAAGGCATACAGTGAGCAGTCGGAAAAACTAACTATTGATTGGCCTTGGCTTTTGGCCACTTGGGCCGATCAGCTAAAAATGTACCTCCAGCAAAAACACACCATCTCCTCTCAAGTGACCTTGCATGCAGTAATGCATAACCTTTATTAGCATCCTTCAACTGACCAAAGCACAGTGATGCTGGCCCAACAGGCATGTGGAGAAAAGTCCCAGTATAGCATCTCTGAGCCAGTCTATATCTTTGCTGAGTTCAGCAAAATGTTGGTCCAATGGTGCCAATGAAGGATTTCAAAAATCAAACTTTTCACAGTTGCTGAAGTACAGATTTAAATAGCACGAGGTGCTAAAGTAAGACCGGCATGTCCTTTAGCATAAAGTCACCTGTCACCTCCTAAACTCGTCAGAACTATGCAAAGTCACATCACAATGTCACACAGAATCGGCTGTGACATCTCCGTATGGCTGCGGCACTTGTCGTGGCTCCCACAGACGGACAGGAGACGGCAGATTATCTCTGAAAAGAATATTTAAGACAAGTCTCAGAATAAAAGATGGAAACCGCAAATTAGGTGCCGAGCATGAATGTGGAGACAGTGCCTTGAGACTCAGAGTGGGACTGATTGGCTGCAGCTGCAGGTGATGGGGACGTGGCAGCTGAACTTTGGCCCCTGACATTGAGCTGCTGGATTAAAGAAGAAAGAGCGGCAACCTGCTATTCTTGTTGCCTGATGGGTGGCACGGAGCTGTTCAACCTCTGTGGAAAGTTCAGCCATTTTCTTCTCTGCGTGCTGAAATCTGTCTTCCACCTGAACAGTGTTACTCAGCTCTAAGCATTATAGCTCCACAGGGTCCATTTATGCTTTACTACAGCAATAAGTGTGTGACATGGACTCAAGAACAAAACGAAAGCCATTTATTAGGAACACAATCACTACACCGTGATTAATTGACCCTGCCGGATCTGGCAAACACACAACTTGCGTTGCAAAAACGAAATAGAGATGAAACTAAACCTACTCTTTGGCCAAAGCAATAACAAGAAACTGCAGCTCATTCAAATTATAATAGAGAAACTGTTGAGACGGCTTGATACTTTCAACAACATGTAAAAAAACAAAAAAACCTAACCTTACATTAGAGTCTATTTTGTAGATGTTTTTTGTGTTGTTTTTTTTTCACCTTGTCAGGTCAGGTCTGTGCTGATTTGCTGTGTGTAATATTGTTAATTAGAAAGGCTTTGATATTGGCTGTTCACCATGTAGCAGCGATACTGTTCTGACATGATGCTTTTAGACAGCAGTAAGTTGTCTCTCAGCGAACACTTGCATCTTGTACTCCAATATCTCAGATATTTGATCTATTGCAAAAGGGTGTAATGAATTTCGAGATGATCAAATACAGAGTGGCGACGTCTCAATAGAGATGAGTTAGAGACGAATAGAAATGAGATTGAAAAGCCTGTTGAAATGCACAGTAGTATTCTGTGTGCAGACGGAGCAGACTGCAGTTGTGCAGCTATGTATACTAATGCCGCTGAGTTCCCAAATAAAAGCAGGAGGGAGAAGACGACATCCCATTTATGACTGGATTGCTTTCAACAAGAAACTTGATACTTCATGGATCAATGTACTTCTTTGGATTCACTGTAAATCTGCAATGTAAGATAAGACTATTCGATATAACTCCAAATGTTTTTATTGTGTGGAACCAACCTAATGAATCCTATAACCTTATGGCACCATCAGCAGTTGTCATTAAAAAAACTCAACTGCTGAGACTTGTAATTGATGTGCAATACTGCTTATTATGGTTAGTCTGACAAAGCAGTTCAATTCGTCAAACACAAACCAATTAACTGCATTTTGTTCATTCAATTTGCATGCGAGAGTGAAGCAAACACTCTTAGAATATAACAATTGCTACAAAGCAACATACATTCTACCTCTGGCATAAGGAAAACATACACGATTGTATTGTTTGAGAATGTTGGTCGAACAATTCAGCTGTGTTTTAAGTTTGTAAAAGTAATTTGTATCAACAATAAATATAATAAGAAAAAAAGACAGGCAACTTTGACTCTGATCCATGAGTGATGGTACATGGAAAACCTGTGACATTGTCACAGCCTGAACAAACAACCAAGTCATGAACCAGGAAACAATTTCAATTCAAGGAAACAAGGTCTTGAGTGACAAACATATGGAGGGCAATAAGAGGCAACAAGACAAACAAGAGGTCATGAGAATAACAGGAAAAAAACAGACCAATGGAGTCATGAAAATTGTGGAACACTTAAGTCGATACATTCATGAGCAAAGCTTTGACGCAAACAAATAACAACCTTCAGCCTGAAAAAGTCCCAGATTTTACTAAAGGGCTGTGTGGTGGAAATAAGGCCGTGGCAATTATACTGAGAGGATACTGTGGCAAAACACAAGAGCTCCTGAGAATGAACTGGAAAAAAGCTGAATGATATCATTGTGTAAAGACTTCAAGGTCTGCTACGAGGGATTGAATCTGCTCAAGACAAGATTTTTGACCACGAAGGTGGAGAAGCTTCCAATAGATCCGACACAATGCTGGTCTTTTGTATGCAGGCTCATTCTGGGCTTGATCCAACTGCATCATCATCTGATGTACAAAGAGCATTTTTCATGGCAGCAATTAAATCGAGAGACTGTAAAGAATCAGAAGAAGCTGACTACAAGGTGTCGAACAGAAAAGGATTGATGACCAAAAAAACCCCGACAGAAATCTGTGAGGAAGCCAGAAATACGTTGCACGGCTTTTGAACATTTCAAATGTGATAATAACACCGTGGCACAGGGGGATACAATTTGAAGCCTGGCAAAAATCAGAACTTGCTGAATGAGAACAAGGACCCCCGGGCTGAAAACCTTTAGCTTGGAGTGAGTCCAGAGGAGCTGGCATTTAAAATCTGGGAATTGGCCAATGAGCTTAAAAGAGGTGGACAAATCGTTCACTTCTATCTAATTTTTTTCTCCACTGCTCCACTTCACTGCTTGACTTGCAGGCTCCACAATAATCATCATTATTGTTATTATAGGGCATGCAAGTCAATTCATTTCTCTGTTTTTTTTTTTTGTACAAATTAGTCTTAGCAGAGCTGTACCTCAGGACATCCACTGTTAAGTAGTATGGAACCAAACTACCTGATGTCCCTTTCAATGGCTCATTTGCGACTGTGTTCCCTGGAACGGTTTCAGTTGTTCTCTTCGGGGGCTGTCAGTCCGAACTGTTTCAGTTTAACCATTATTACTTATGTAATTGTAATCCTATGGAGTCAATCTGTAAATGTCTGCTCCAAAGTCAGTTCCTGTGTGCATTATTGATCTCCGTGCTCAAACAGACCTCATGGAGCACCATATATTTCCTGAGAAGTCTCTGCGCCTTTGTAACCAACACATTAAACAGCTTGTGCTTGTGTTTCATACACATAAAGAATAGGAGTGTCGTGGAGATTTCTTCACAACACTACTGGGTGGACTGTAAATAAATTATTAACTCATTTCACATGGAGCAGAAACAGATTCACATATTTGCAGGGCAGTGGTTTATGTATTCTAATGTAATAAGGAGCAGTAAACAGCTTGTGTTGAGCAATTTACATCGCTGCTTCTTTAATGCCGATTCCTCTACAACCTGTCTGGACATCAATTTACAGGCCTTGAGTCCCAACAGGTCATTTCGCCTCTACATGTATTTAAAATACTTAAACAAGTATGCAGCATATGGCAATCTTTTATGCTGTTGATATCGTTTTGATGGAGGTGATGATGTGGAGGTAATTTGTTGTCGGAAGGAGATTAGACGCCGCTATTTGACAGCTGAATCAATGTGGACTCAGGACAACCCCCCCCTAACCCTCCTGCACCATCTTCCCACACCTAACCATCTTCATTTTTAGTATTTACCATTTATCTTCAGCCTGTCTATGGATTCCCGACAAGTCCATTAAGCAAGAGACACCTTAATGGCTCCTCGCTGATGATGGAGAATCCCTTGTCTGATGAGAAAGGTGAAAATGACTAAAAATGTAACATCACTTTGACCTTTGGGTCTATATTCAGTCACAGGGACGGCTGAATGAGGCAGATTGCCATCATTACTCTCACAAATACCGAAGTTGTCACGGAAGATATAGGTGCAATAATTGTTTGGATATGCTTTTAATTAGCTCTAATAATCTTTTATTAAACAGAAAATACAAACTTGTTTTTGATTGACTATTGATCAATTTTGGTCGTTCTGCTCTAACTTTATTTACCAAACAACCTTTTCAGGATAGAAAAAGAAGATCCTTTGAGGGGAAAAAACCTCAGTAAAAAACAGGATTGTAGATAGTAAAGAGAGGGAGATTGTAAAAGATGAAAGTAAAGAAGAGCCACAGTAACAAAAGAGGAGAAAACTAAGGAGATCGGTAAAAAAGAAAACCTATAGGGGCTCGGGAGGCAGAAGCCAAGAGCCACGGCTGAGTACTCTCCACTAAAGATAACAACATCACCCCGGCTAGATTACAGGCCCCAGTGATGGGCTGCAGGCCCAGCCAGAGATTAACACTGGCGTTCAGGTCTTTCTGGGACCTCGTCCCAGTGCTAACACTTACAGAATGAGATCTCTACAGGAGCACACAGCAGAGGCCAGTCTGCCCGTCCAATGAAGACTAAATGATCAGGTAATCTGGTTTACACGCCCGCTAAATTGCAAAGACCTCCATTGTGGTCGATTGCTGCCAAAGGTTACGCCTGCTGCGCCCAGTTATAATATGGAACAGCAGAGATAAAATAAATCAGTTAAGCTCATGTGCACAAGGCAGAATACAAATTTAATATTGTGGTGACACATTTTCTTTTTGTGTTGATAATAAAAAAATAAATTTCCTGCATTATCATTGGATAACTAATTTTTTGGCTTCTTTGATTCACACCTTTATAGCATCATTTTGAGAGATCAGCACAGAATTTACATCGATATCTTTAATTTGTGAAGCTTCAACCCTGTTCTCATCTGAAGTCAACAATATATTGATCAATCTTAGTCAACATATAAATCATATTTAGAAAAAACTACAAATGGTTACTAATGTTTACTGATGGGGTCTGGCATGGTTTAGGAGTGTAAAATAAAACACTATCAAGCCAATTCAGACTTGAAAAACTTCACAGTGCTATTTTTTTGAAAACTCCTTTTTCTAAAGTAGTTGAGAGTGGCTGTGTCCACCAGTCTTTGTCCTCACTGTAATGTTGTGGTAAATCAAAGGTTTGACAAAGGGTCTGTAAACATTCTGACAAATAGTTGGTAGGCCTCCATGAAAAAAGGGTTCAGAACCACGACCTCAGCTCAGTTCATGGAAACAATCCTTATTCAAGCTGCACATATTTTGAAACACTGTGGACACTCGCGGAAGATAGACATTTGTTAAAATAGTGGTAAAACATAAAAAAAAAATCCCAAGTCAGAAAAAGAGCTCGCTGGAGCGTAACGAAGGGGATGGAATGGGAGAGACGGATGGTCGTGCTTACATTACCTTATGTTAAATGTATCATCCATTTCTCGGGATCTGACCACAAAAACTGAGCACACTCTGTGTTCTCGAGTTAGATCTGCCTTGTGAAAATGATCCATTTCAAATGTCAGGCAATATCGCAACCTCGGGGTGAGTTATCACCGCCTGACTGTAGTGGTATCAACTACATTACGCTCACCTCACTGAACTCACTCCGCACAGCACAGAGACCCCGGCTGAAGAGCTGACCTGAAACACATTACCCAAGTAATGGTGCGGCCGTAACTGATGGCAGCAGTTGTTGGCAGGCACTCCACATTCTGCAAAGTCTGCACCCACCAGCACCTTACAACCATTAAAGCTAAACATGCACTGTCTCACATGGTTCACGACTCAAATGAGATCCAATAGAAGGTGGGCAAGTGATTGTGTTTAGGCTTAGCAGGAACCCACACTTCCCCTGTGCTTCGTGGATAAATCATGTCATGTGGTGGGGGGTTGCTCCAATTTCAGCTCCACATCGGTGGTCTTTTCTTGGGTGAGTTTGAAGCCTTTTTGAGATTTTCTTTTTTCTCGCTGTATATTTCTACATGTGGGGTGTGGACAATGATAAAAATCAAAAGAACACATGAGGAAGACAAAATCCTTCTATTTTTCATTGAATCGCTTTAAAACTTTGAAAGATTTAAACTAATTGAATGTAGGAGGCCATCAGCGTCACATGTAAGACAAGTGCAGGCAATCTTTACACTATATCTTGTAACTTATGATGCCTTTCCTGGTAAAAGTGTCACATTGCTCCATGTGGGCAAAAACTGAATCTTTTCAATGGATCTCAAGTGCTGTGAACATGCTTCATGTATTATTGCTCCAATGAGAAGAGCTGCTTGGATTGCAATTACTGAAATTTCTCCAACATTGAAGTTACAGTGCAAAGATTTTATTGAAGCTTGAAAAGCTCATCAAATACAGATTCCAGTCTGAATACTGAGAATGAGTTTAATGCTGTAATGAAATTGTATATCATCCTCTAATTTTCAGAAAAGGCGACTGCAGAGAAAAAATGAATGAGATTGATGAAACTGATGAATCCGGGCATGTGAAAAAGGAAGTGAGATGGGCTACAATCAGATGAGGGTTTCACAAGATTTCTTCCAGAGCAGCTCCTGACTGCTGTGCAATCACAGGCAAATGTATGAAGGAACATGTGTTATTTCAGCGCCCCCATGTTTCAGTGGGAAGAGTGCCTCAGTATTGACTACTGAGGAAGCCCAAGCTAGAGTTCAAACGCTCAGTTTTACTGACACACAACATTTCCAGATCCTGGACGGATACTTTAAATATTTAATGCGCTCAAATTGGAACCATGCATGGAAATGAAATCATGAATACACTTATTCTAAACCGAGATCCGGTTAGCCTTAGATCAACAAGCATGACCCAGTGGGAGCAAACAAAGAGGAGAGAGAGTGTTCCTCCTGCTCATTGGATTTTTTTATGAAAACTATTCATTCCTTTTTGTAACGAGTACCCAATGCTGCATGCAGTATCGGTTTGCGTTTGTGCGTGTGCCTTCTGTGCGCGTGCCGGCGTCTGTTTATTGGCTCTGAGGAAAGAAGTCAGCAGACAGTGACTGAAATGCTTCTCCGCTGAGAATATTGTAGCTAATAGCAGTCCCAGTCCTTGAGTTTTGAGGTTATCCTGTTCAATCACTCCTCTCCACTCCAGCAGACACATTACTGGGCTGCAAAGAGATCCTAGTACTATGGTATAGAGAGCAGCGGGATCTGATAACACTGAGTGGATTTCACACCGAGGAAATGGTTCCTCCTGTTTGTGTTCACCTCAAACTTTAACAGATTTAAAGAGGAGTGTTAATTTGTCTGGAAGCACACACTGGTCATTCCACAAAGAGAAAAAAAGGAGCAGAATGGGGCGGATATGTGGAAAAGCAGGCTCTAATGTGGTGCCATCTGTGCTCTGTGCCAAGGGGAGACTCCTCCTATTCACACTTCTGTGATTTTCGAGGCATCCCGGCCCAAGGTGACTGACACTTACACAGTGGCAGTGCAGCATGTTCAGAGAGCCATAGCTTAGTTCCTGACAGTCAGCACAGAGGTTTTGACAGGACATGACCCTGCTGAGAATAAAACTCCAAGTTCAGCGCCAGGGAGATTTATGCCTTCACACTACATTTTTGCAATCAAGGACTCATATTAAATAATCTTTTTAACGTATACTGATGAATATGCGAAAGCTTGCATATATACCTTTAACCACAGTGCTCCTGTTGGATTACTCAGGCTCCTGATGTTCCACTCTGCTCAAGTCTTATTATCCAAACACTGATTTTTGCATTACTTTGCTTCACAATGGACCAATATGCACTTGCGGTAAAAATGCACAGCTAACATAAGCTCACAGGCTGGACAGCTAATTATCCAGAGCACATGCAAATGTCACTTTGGTCTCCTAAGATGTAGCTGTGGCCCGCGTTTTATAATCACACAGACAACATGCTGCAAACCCCACGAGATGAAACTACAGACCAAACTACTTGTTTTACTTTGTTTAGTTCCCCATAGTGTAACAACAGCACGATGCCAAAGACTCATACATGCAGCAGCTGATACGTACAATACAACTCTTTTTTTCTTGTTGGGGGGAATACAAGAAAACTCATAAAAAAGCAGCTTGACTTAATGTTTGAGTTGAATTTCAAAAAGATTGGAAAACCTTTTTTTCACTCGTATTTGAAGCAATAACTACGAAGATAAACTTCAGGAATGATAACGACTGTTTCATCTCTATTGTGCACACTGAAGGTTTTTTCTAATTATAACCCCTAAAGGGTACTTAAATCATATTGCAATGATATATTTTGCTGTTTGCCTCTTTTTCTCATTTGCGTCATTTTTATTCTACTGTTGATCAGATACAGGTTGCAAGATGTTGGTGTACCTGTTGATAGAGAACCAGATCGTCCAACCATTTTCACGATCAGATCTGTGCCTGCAACAAGGAAACATGATCTTCCAACACCAGCTACTTCTGCAAAGCTTCACTTCCTTAACGTTCAGAAACAACCAGCATGGCAAACATAAAATATGGTGTATAATCGCTCTTGGATGACTTTGGACACGATAAGTTTTCAGCATCGCGACAAATGTAAAGTTAAGACTTTTTTTTATTTAATTAATTTGAGTTATATAGATGTGTGTCTTGCTATAAGAATGAATTATATGTCTGTAGATCAAAGAACTGTCACAAGTATGGTGCAGATCAACAAGAGAATGTGTCTTTCGGAATTGTTTCTTCAGACAAAAGATCAATTTCCACATCAAAAATATTGATTTGAGGTAATTGTGCTTTGTTGTCATCACACTCCATAGTTACTCAGCTTTCTACAGTCATTATTGGCCACGAGACAGTCAGGAATGTCCTCCTCTCTTTTTGAACAAAGTAAAGGTAATTACACTGGTTCAGCATAAAATGTATCATTACCTCTGATCTAAGCTTTAGTCTTGTTTGGAATCGCACGTGTATACATGTCACTGTTTCCCTTGAGAACTGTCAGTACAGAAGTGGTCCTAATTGCACCAGACTCTTGTAATTGCTACTTATGGCCACAGAGGCCGCTGTTGCCATTTTTTGCCATCACAGGGTTGCCTCCTCAAAAATGTTTTGGACTGTGAGAGCCTGAGTAATCTTCACTGTTCAGCTATTTATAAACTGTGGTGTAGTTTGTCATCCCTCACATAAAAAATACCCATTTATTGCTCTGCTGCTTCCCTAACTGTAGTGTAGGCCTTTCAATGTGAGGGGATTGGCTGTCGGGAATGCAGTGTTTTTATGAGCATTGTGTGACAGTTCTCTTCTATCCAGTCTCCCCCCCCACCCCCCCACCCCCCCTCTCTCTCTCTCTGTACCTGGCTGATTCTAACACTGCTTGACACTTCTGCTGATGCATAATTCAGCGAGGAACTAATTACCCTGGCAGCTGGCACAAAGAAATTTCCTCCCTGCCCTACTGTTGCAGCAGCTCCTCACACTTTGTCAACACAGAATTTCCTGCTGCCGGGCACGGAACCATTCACTGCAAAGTAAACCACATCCCTGTAAACCATCCGCTGTTGGAACTGAAGTGAAATGGAGTCGCTTTCTGTAATATTTGAATGAACACTGACAAGCTAGACATCCACACGTGAGACGCGGATGGATAAAATATTCATGCTGTCTCCACCTCCAAAGTGTATCAGTGCTATCTGCACCTCATTGAGCCTTACTTATGGAGGAGATATGCACTGCAGCAAACAAGGACAATCTCTGTGTTTACCTGTTGATTTTTTTCAGGATTTTGTTGAAACTTAATTAGCACTGCATTTGTTTAATCTTACTGTGGAAATCACACAGCTGTGGTGCCAGTGGAGGAACATACTGAAGCTTCCCTCACTTAGAAAAAAGAAAAAAATATCATTAGCATGGGAATCAATGCCTTTGGAGAGATTAAAGTTTGCCGCCTCCACTGACTCACAAAAACTATTCAACCAAAGACGCAGAAGATGTTTGCTACTCAAACTGCTCCGCTTGTGAAACCTGTGCGATGTTCGCATTAAGAAAAGCATGTCTTCGCTGTCTTGAAGGACAGAATGTGGGTCAAGGATCGCAACGTTTGTCGACTTCTTGCACACTGCAACACAACTGCTCGTCTGAGGACCCCTGAAGCTACCACCACAGCAGCTCTAACTGCAATGTTCAGGGTCTTTATAATCAGGCAGCTCATTTGGATATTCATCAGTCATGCTTCAGGCTGTGTTTAGAAACACTCCTCCTCCTGTGGAAAGCAACATTTTTGGTTTAACACTCAAATTAGAAATGAAATTAAACAAAAAGGAAATCAACAGATTTAAGATTTTATGGCGGGGGTGGGTTCCACCAACATAAGGAATATATTAGAAACTCTGTCCTATAGTGCTTTGCCATGGTATTAATTGTTATATAATGACTTGTTCATAATGACGACTCACTATCTCTCTTTCAATGATAGAGTAAATATATGGCTTACCCTTGTGTCTCCGAGGAGAAAATGTGATGTGTATTGACTCTTAATGCAACATTAAGTTAATGTATGTTGCGGTGAAACACATTCGGGACATGCTGAGGGGGTGAAAGCTTTCCACTGATTTGAGTTTGATAGATAACTTATTCAAATGTTGATATAATTAGACTTCATATATTTCAAAACGGGATCGCCTCGAGATTCTCCATCAGGCCCCCTAAAGAGATTGTGCAGCAGCAGTGCCCTCTGTGAGTTTCAGCATTAATAACTCTGTCAGTTGGTAAGCCGAAATCAAATGGAGAGCATATAAGTCATTACAAGTCACAGAAGTTATTTCCCATCCAGACATATTATAATTTATTACGTAAAACCCCACTGATGAAAAGTGACTCCAAAGTATGAGTTTGTCCGCACTTTATATTATGTAGTCAAATATTTTCCCATGCAATAACCCCCTGAGTCTTGCAGCTAATTAAGCAGTAATATTCAATATATGTACCATTTATTCAATAAAATGAAGATTAAAGATTTTGGGGGTAAAATTGTGTGTTTGGTCATATAGTAAAAATCGTTCTTTGCTCACATAAAATTGGAGATTTCTTCCCTTTTCACTTCGTGCTTTTAACATTTCAAACCACACACGCACTCATGCACGCACCACACACAAATAAAATAAAAGCATCACAAATGTTAACTCAACAACAAAGCCTTCCAGAAACAATCGGGGATCAAATAAAAAATATACGTACAATAAATTATTTGTCAAGCCTTCAGTCAACACAAATTGTTCACTGCCACACAAGTGTGAAAAAAATAAAGCTATCAAGAATTTAAACAAGTGATATTGACAAAAACGTTGCAACACTGTAAAATTATGGTGCAGCTCTTAAAACCTATATGACGTAAAAACAAAACGAAAGCTTGATTATGTGACACTGAATTCTCCACTTCACCTCCAGTTACCACACTGATGACAATATCAGGCTGATGTTTTTCACTGTGCATTGAATAAGCAGGCAGAGTTGTTTTTATTCATTCACAAAAATGTGTCTCAGTGGATGGATTTGGCTTCGTTCACTGGACAGACAAAGAAAAAAGAAAGAAAGGTCAAGAAGTGAGAGTGTTTGATAGCAGTCTGAGAGCAGATGGGAGTGCATGGACTCGTGGTTGACTGTGGAGGTTAATTGTTTATTTGCTCCAGTGGCCGTAGTCTGTTTAGATTATTGTTATCAGGAGGGTTTGAAAATTCAGCAGCCAAGGCCTGTAAGAGCCTGGCTGTGTGCAGACAGGGCATATTGCAATATCTTGAAATGTAATGGGATGGTTTCTATTAGAGGCGCGGTGATACTTTGAGACACCAGAGGCATTAGCAAATGTGACATGGAGAGAGTGTGATGCTCTCACTCTTTGCCAAAAGAGATTTTGACTGCGTATAGACCCGCAGGCTCGGCACAATGATGTGATGAGAGTGACAGCTGACAGTTTGTCGAGCATGTGGGTTTCACTTGCCTTAAACGTAACAGCGCCAAGGAAATTTCTTACCAGCATAGATGGAGGTGGATGATTTTAAGATAAATGGAAAAGCTTTCAGACCAACAGAGCGCCATCATAATGAGCAAGGTGCAAGTTAAGGTGAGACAGCCAAATCAACTTTTGTAAGATTCTGACTTAAAATCTAACCTTAAGTGTCCAGTGGAAAAGTAAATGTGGTTTCTGATTTTATAAAACTTTTAAATAATACTTTATCCATCACCCGAGCTGCTCGGTCTCTTTTAGAGGACAGAGTTCTTGGACAGTCTGCTTCACTTGGATGGGTGTGAAAGCGCATCTGATCATGCAAAATTGATTCAGAGGAGTAAAGATGAACAATTCGCGATAAGCATAATTTTTTAGCCTTTGTCATTTTAGTTTTTATCATTAGCGCCACACATACCGGGTGGCAGCATGAGTGTGTTCACAAGAGAGCATGTTTGTTCTGAAACTATCAGTCTTCGTAGCTCCTGCCGGCTTCATAACTCTGCATGACATTGTCACATTTTGCGTCGATCACTAGGATCCAATTAATCTTGGTTATATCCACATAAAACCCTCCTGCTATTTCATCTAATGAAGTCAGGCAGCTCTCTCATTTCTAACCCGCCCTGCACTGTGTTCTCATGACAACAGGCCCTCCTTGTCCAATACCACCAACTGTTTTGTTGCCATTAGATGTGGTGCATGTCAGACTCTCACAGTTCCTTCAAAGCCCCCGATTGGAGGCAAAGGATCAAAACAGTTCAGTTATACTACTCGTATAGTAGCCACTTTGTTGTAGTGGGTGATTTAAGTGGATGGATGGGAAATCTTGATACTGCTGAAAAGCCTCCTGACTCTGAGCATTAATTGCAGATGATTGGGGTTATCCTAAATACCATAAGAATTCCTGCCTGCTGGAATGTCTTGTTCAAGATGAAAGGGTTTAAACCTACTTCATATACTCCCTTTCCTCCGGATGGTAGATGAGCTTAGTAAACAAAGGGGCATTAAACCCATCATGTGTCTGCTGGACCAGATTAGGCGGTCCCCGCTTCACTGCAGAAGATCGGCCCAGATGCAGAGCCCCTTGTTTTCACAGAGTGAGCTAAGAGGCAACACATCATTTGACAAGGACAAAAGGCTTTATGGAGAACAAGGTCGTTTCCAATCAAAGTGAAAACACTGTGTAATTGTAGACTCGCACACAGTGGAAACTACCCAGCCAAACCCCTATAATGAAGTCCTCCACCGGCTTCATTGATATTTGGGCAGACGAGGAGGAGGAGGATCCATCCCTCAGTGGTGTTTTGACACACAAAGTTTTCCTAGAGCACGAGCCGCGAGCTTATAAATCCTCAGAATTCGAGAGCCTCCCTATAAAAAAGTTTCCCTCCTAAATTGAAAGTGAGCATTTTCTTCAGTGCCACTGACAGAGCAGTGACAGCCCGGCACCAACTGTTTATGAAGCCCACTCTGCCTCTGTGGAGTGAAAGCTTTTACAGGGACACATCCACTCCATTAAGGCAGGACCATGACATCCCTGAAGGACGTCCAAGGACAGTCAAGTTGCTGCGGCTCTTTTGGCTTCTGCACTGTTGGGGGGTCTCTGTGTGCAGAAATGTCTCTCTGTGATTGTCGATCTGCATGTTCGTTTTAGTTCATAGACGCTTTTGTTTTCTGAATGTTGAATAAAAAAAAAATTGAGTGTTCAGCTTTTATGGAGCTGAAACAATTAAAAAACATGTATGCGCGCTGTGTCGGTGTCACTCTGCATCGGTATCAGTGCAGGGGAGCTGCAGCACTCGCAAAGCATGCAAGCGTCTTACATACATAATTCAAGATCACATCCACTCTCCATCTGAATGTCCCTCAGTTGGACTATCCATTGCACTAATCCGCCCTCATTCAAACCTCGTCTCCTCTCATGGCGTTTTCCCTGTAGCCACACACAAGCCCGAGCTTTGCACTGTCAGCTTTAAGTAGGATCACACGTCATTGTGAAGATGTGATCAAAGCGGCTTGCAGCAGGCCCAGATGCACCATGCCAAAAGCATACCTTCAGTTTGACTTTACCGTGAAGGACCCCAGAACAGCAGGGGAATGCCAAATCCACCTCATTCATAATACAGCGGATGGCCTCTCAACAACGAGCAGCAGGCAGCGGATGTTCTCATACAGGCAGCTTGCGTGTCGGAAGTCCGATCACTTACAATGACACAGAAAAGCAAGTGGACCCTTTGGTATCGCCTGCATTTATTGAATAACTTGTCTTGAAATTTGACAAAAA
>JAUESE010000018.1:8284817-8295232 GCA_032274725.1 Malacoctenus triangulatus | reverse complement strand
AATACAACACTTTGCAAATCTTTTGTTTTGAAAGCCCAACCTTTTGTATTGTGTTTGTCTTCACTGTGCTGTTTTGGCATATCAACCACTGCTGTGGACAGCAATTAGTAATAATTCCTTAAAACAACCAAATTCCAAAAGGATTTTTATGTTTTTTTTGTCACTATAATTTTTCCTGACGTGCTTTTGTACAGTTTAAAAAGAGCACCATTTATCCATAGGTGAGGATAGATATCACACGCGCAGTCACAAAGCGCTGGTTAACTGCACAAGTGCTAATTTGAGCTGGGAGTGGTGGCCCATAGCAAACATATGGAGGAGCAGGAAATTATTTGTGCAAATCGCAGCCTATAAAAAGAAAAACTAATAAGGGGGGCTTAGTGAAGCAAGCTCCATTTTACAGTACATTACACCTTGAGACAGTGACAGAGAGAGCAGGGGAGATAGGGTAGAGTAGCAATTGTGTTGTCGATGAATGTACCCAACTTCCTCAGTTCATCATTTATCTTGTTCCAAATGGCGCACACAGACTCTGCTCCTGCAGCCTGGATCAGAAGATGCATCCACACGCTGTGTATATATATACACGCACACCCTACTGCACCTTCTGATAACAGAAAACGGTGCAGAGTAAAGCAGACAACACTTACAACTGTATTCAAACTGTTCGCCTGAGCAGACTTTTTTTGGCCCACATTGTGCACTGGCTGGGATCTGTGTGCATCCTCACATGTACACACACTCCCTGGTGATCCAGAGGTCGTGTCACGCAGCATATGGAGGTGAGTGTTAAAGGAACATCCTTGCTGGATGTGGTGCACCTTCCCACTGCTTGTTTTTTTTCTTCTCCTGAATACCCAAACACCACGCGAAGACCTTGAGATCATATGAAAAGCTCAAATGTATGTGCATACGTTTACATGGGGAAATAAACCTTGACTCGCGCATTCACTCGAAGCTTTGCCTCGGTAACTAACACTGGTTGATTAATGGCGATATCCAGTCTAGCCCAAGGAGCAGATAAGCAGCCCTATCGCTGCTCTAATGCCTTTCTGTGCGACCTTGAGAGAAAACACTGTACATGGAAAGAGACTGCTATTAGCTCAGCCACCCCCCCCTCATTTGGCCTCGCTACAGCACAAAAAGTACATTCTGCTCAAATTCCTGTTTGCAGCCTCAGAGCCAGCCGCCAAGTAATAACACTGCAGATGTACTTAATGTAACCTGAAAATCAATCTCAGCATGAGTAAGTTATTTGTGATGAGTCAATACACATAATGCTGGCAAAGGAATGAAGCTATCGCCTTTTTAACAGTACAACACGTTGAAAGTCAAAAAAAATTACATGTTATTATTCTGAAACTTTCTCAAGAGCAATTTTTGGGGAGTTCACCAATATGACAGCTGATGAGAAACTGCATAATTTTGTGTAATTTTATTGCCACAAGTGGTTTAGCTTTTTGATGATGGGGTTTGAAAAATAGTTATTTCCACAAATGATGTGGCAGCACATGCAGCCTGGTTCCATGATGCGTACGACTGGACTGAAACGTGAAAAAATAAAAGTGTCTGGCACACATGTCAGTTTAACCTTTTCTAAACAGTCTCTGTGTCCACAAGGAAAATTCTTGTTCTTCTTGCCTCAGAAGCTTTTTAGTTGTAGCAGGAATATGGATTTTGATCCCTTAACCACCTTAAAAAAGTACTTCACAGAGGTGAGTGCAAGTAAAAGCACCCACAAGCAGAAATTACACTGTTCTACAAAATGCTCGCTTCTGACAGGAAAAATAAATAGTGACATAACAGAAAATTCACAGCGGTATTCTGCTTCACTACATAGCTGATTTGAGCTAATGTGATATTTGTAGCTGCACATTGTCATTTTTCTTACTACTTGTCATTCGATTATTAGGTTAGTTCAGAAATGCATGATGGCAAAGAGCGTGGAATAAGCAGACTTCCAAGACTAAATGCCAATAATGCAACATTACCAATGAATGTGAAGGGAATTTGTCAGCAGTAGTTAAGCCCACACATTTGCACGCAGTTATCTCTGCCAATGTGTCACAGTAACACTGAAATAATACAGCTACGAGTTGTTGTTGTTTTTTCAATGTTTTGGCACATTTTCCAAAAAAAGTGTTCACAGTAATTACAATTGTCCCAACGGGTGTCACGAATCATCACAACACTGGCACATCTGTGAAAGGTAAGTACCTCTACTAAAACACTCGATCCACGTGTTTACAGGCCAAAGTTGCAGTTTAGTCGGCCAGTCCTGAAAAAATGTTTCCTGTCAACTCGCCGATGATGCTTTCACTCAATTTCACACATGTTTCAGATTGTTGCTTGTATTGAGAGTGAAAGCAGGTGCACTTGATAGTCATCACGTGTTGCAGGTCAAATATAGAAAATATATATCTATATATCTCATTCAACAATCGAACAAACACAAATTGATAAATTGTTATCAAGCAAACAATTAAAACTATTCAGATCAATGCAGGTTGTTTTTCTGTTTTTGATGAGTCATAACTACTAAAGTCAGTCCACTCCTTCACAAAAAAGAGGGCCAGCTAACTAATTATTTATCTTTGGTAAATTTCTGGTAATTTTCAAGGTTAAAGCATCTTATCAGGTTCCAACAGCAGAATTTAAAGTAAAATGTCCAATGATCTCTGACTACATAAACACATTACCATTCAGCATTTCTACTCAGAATAATGAGGTTCAAAATATGCGTTTCATTGCAATTATGAGGTGCTGTCTTAGCAGGTGTGACACGACAGGTTTACAGCATCATCGCTTCACTTCAAATTAACTCTGCTACATATTTTCTACATTCAGACCTTTCGATGCATTTTACTCGTTGAACTAAGTAGATTGCCAGAAACTCATCAGGAAGGTTACGTCCACACAACTTGCATTCGATTTTATTGACATGAAAAACTTTCAGCATTTGTAGGGAGCGAGTGGAACACTGCTATTGGCGTTGCTATTCAGCCGTCTCCTACACAAAAGGTTTGCCATGCACCCTGGCAGAGCTCTGTTGGCTCCCAACAGCAGAGTGACTGAAAGGTCAGCCTGTCTGTTCATCTCGCAGCGTGAAAGAGCTGCAGCGAGGTAATATCACGTGAACAAGCTGCGCTCCACACAGCACACAATGGACGCACACAATGGAAAGTGTAAGGTCTTATCATTAATCAGTGAATGGAAAGATAAGACTAAAGTGTCCTAAATGTTAGTGTGTGCTTATCTAAACAGTTCCAGTGGTATAATGCCGTTCAGTATGAATGGATACAAGCAGAAAATATTCCTCCGGTTGCTGTGACACGCAGGGAGCCAAAGACCACGGATTTTTTTTTTTTTCGTAAGCTGTGTGTGACATCTCTAATGTGTCCGATGGCTAAAAGTGGTGCGATATTAGGAATGCACAGTTACTCAGTCAAAGCGAGCGTTTTCTGTTAAACTGTCATCATGTAACACGCAAACTAGGCATGCCTGTTATTTCTGTTGTGCTACGGACAAAGAGCCCCCCCACAGGAGTATCATCTGTTTGCTGCTGCTGCACATACAAAGAAGGGTCCTGAATACAGAATATATTCGCTCCGTCTGTTTCAGCACATACTGTGAATTTAGTGCGAAAACAGGCAATAAAAGCTCAGCTCGGACCACTCAGATCAATATGGTCAGGAAGCATTATTAAAGTGAGTCATTTTTGTTGTTTTGACGCAGTTCTTCAGGACAATGAATTAGAAACCATCAATGGATGTAAAGGCAAATCCTTTCCCATCTATCTTTAATTGGAGAATCTTCTTTTTTTTCTCCAATCATTAACTCACAATAATTCTTAATTGAGACGTATTTGCTATATTGGTACTTGAACCAAACTGCAGCAGCATTGCTTTGGGAGATGTCCCTTATAATTGGACCAGAATACCCACCGGCACTTTGCGTAAGCTTTTTACATTCATAGCAAAGTTTGAATCACATACTCACGATTAGAAAAGCTGATTTCATTCTACAATGACAAAACTGAGTTAAAATGAAACTTTCTTTCTTTCCTGTGACACAAGAGCATTACATGAGGCACTATGCTTTAATGTTTCACGTTTGTTATTTGCATCCTAACGTTACAGGACACATCAAACCAAAGATATCGACGTTCCCATTTGCTAATAGCTCATCCACCCTGTATGCAGCAATAGCAAGACAAAAAGTGCCCAGCACAGAGAAAAAAAATTGCCTCTGCATCTCCCTCTGCTCCACCCATTCCGAGAACACGACGGGAGGAGAAGGCGGTGTTGTCACGTCAGAAGCAGGAACACAGTAAATGGTTTACAGTGTAAGAGTGGCTGATTCTGCCTGACAGAGTCGAATTGTCAGCTGAACAGTGTCTGCTCATACGGCTGCGACTCTTGTTTCTAAGTTCAGGAGCTTCCTGGTGATTTTTCAGTTCGTGTTTCCTGGTTCAGTTCTTCCTTTTGGATCACAGTAATACGACTGGACTGTATCTGAAGATATTTTAATCATTTCAAATAAGCTGCAATTTGGTGATTGCAAGTGATATTTGCTGCGTTGCTTCAGCATCACCTGAACATAAAAAGTCAAGTGGGTTTTAAGCAGAGAGTATATTACTTCTTTGCCAGTATAAAACTGGGCATTTATCATTTTAAAGCACATTATCTCCTGGTGCTGTGTGTTCATTAAAACATTAATTACCCTAATGAGTCTGAATGTGAGTCTAAAAACTAAAACATTCCTTTTTTTTTTAATTACTCCATTACAAAGAGGTTGGATTTCTTTCAGGCCATTAATAAAGCCATTACAAGAGTTTCAACGGCCACGTCCCCATAGGGATGTTCTTATCAGAGCCTCGCCCTGATGGCAAAAGGGAGGACAGCAGTGTCTGCGTCTGCGGCGTGGGCTTCGGTGAAAAGGGAGAGAGATGAAAGAGGACAGCGGAGTCGGTCAGAGATACCTCTCGTCAGCCTCGGGCTATGCCCTCAGCTCTGTTCTGATGGCCCCCTGCTCCGTCTGACTCCTACAAGCATCACCCACATCTCTAATATCCTCTGCTTCACTTTCTTGTTTTAGTCACTGAGCAAAGATTCAGTTCCAAACCAGGCTTTATGATTCAGTAGAAAATGTACAGTTTTTCTCTCACACCTCATTTATAGTTGCAGCGGTTTATTTTTGAAATGATGAAGTGGGCTCCCACACTCACTACATTTCTCTAGTTAATTGTACATTGTAGATTTAAAGGCCTTTTGAAGGCCAAGTTTGACCGTCTCATTTTCACTGTAGACATTTCTGTTTCCACAGACAGGATGGAATAATTCTCGGGCCTGAAAGGTTGAATCAACAGCTGTGACAGTTAACATCAACCAGCATCACGTTTCATGTGCCCCAAATAAAAAAAGCAGGAAAGAGTCCAATGTTCCAACTCTCACTATCCAGGGACACTGAGCCTGTTTACATGCACACAGAATTGGATGAGTGATCAATTTCTGGAGTTATATTTGCTGAAAAATCAGACGAACAGCTAGATTTCTCATCTCATCCTCTGATGTGGCTGTGCATGTATACCTTAGTTAAAGCTACATTAAACCAAGCACGTTTAGGAAGTCTCTGCAGTGTTGATGTGCGACAATAGAAGTGAAGAAAGACAAGACGAGCCTGCTTAAAGTCAAGACTTAATAAAAAAAACAAAAAGGATAACACAACAGGTTGATATTAAACCTTACTTATCAAAACTTCCTTCACAGCATTATTTTGACTTCTTACAGCCTGGTTCTTTGTTTTAGTTTGAGGCCTGGTAACTACACAGGTCGAAAGTTTTTATGCCAAATATGTTTAATTAAAGGCCAGAAGTCCATCTGCCCATTACAACAACAAAAAAACCTCAATTCGTCTAAAGATTTGAAGAGAACAGTTCTGGATTGCTGTCCTCTCACTGAACCTTCATCTCACACGCACTTCCACACTGACGTAGCTGCCATATGTTCATTAATTTTAACCATCTCAGTTTACGCTGCATCACTGACCTCGGCAAATGCGTTTCGACAACAGTGGGAAGGAAAAGTGACTCGCCAGTCGAAGAAAAAAAAACGTGGGAATGATTGTGACGTAGATTCAGGCAGAGCGAGTGAACAGCAGCTGCCCTCTTGCGTGTTTAGTGGGAGGGGGGGCGAGATAGTGACAGGTGCCTGAGAGTTAATTAGGATAGGCAAATAATTAGCAGGGAATTTTGGGGGAATGACATATTTTCACAAAATTACTCCCACGTCCACGAGGCACGACCTGCAACTGATTAGTGTCTTAAAAGTAGAAGTGTGATTTGCAGACTTTGGCTGCTCTTGTAAACAACACCTTCCTCAGTCTTACTGTCAATCTCCTATCAGCCTGCTGCTGAACCTGTATTCCCCCGACTTCCGAAACATCAGAGGAGACATATTTGTTTGTGCTCCCGCGTCTGTTGGTTCTGCTACAGAGCGCGAGATTTGGAATATTAACTAATGTTTTGGTATCGTTCCAGACATCAATTACAGATCATCTGTGCTAATGAGCTTCAGTTTCCGTCTGCTCGGAGAGTGCGGCGTGCAAGGTGTGCTGAAAGAACATCAACAGGCACAAGAAGCTGATTGCATAATTGAACTTAGATGTGTGGTTATTTTTCCCTGAATCAATAATGTAGATGGCGCTGTGTCTTTTCTTTTTCACACCTGTTCTTGGAGGGATTTGCAGAAATCAGCGTAAAAGCTGTTTTAGCATGTGGACTGATGCTTTCAGGCTGTAGTGCAGCAAAACATGTTTGAATCTTAACGTGAAACACCTAAAAAATTGTTCTCTTTTTTCATTTCAACTGAGTTCACTGGTGAGCCCAGGCATTTGTAGATTTAGATTAAATTTTCCAAAGTCTGAACCTTCCCGATCATCATATCATATTTTATTATTATGTCAAACTTTATTGAACATTGCAGTCGTGAGATCTGACTCAGGCTTAACACAAAAGTAGAGTCTCGTCTCACTGTGGCTCCAATGAGAAGGGTTTACTGTATTTCATAAAGGGAGACCTCGGCAGGATCATGTTCGTCTCTGAATTACGGTGAAGTGGTTGTGAAGAGTTGCAGCTCTGACGCAGAACAATCAAACTTCCATAGCTCAGAGATGCAGTACAAACATTAAGCAGGCAAATCCATGAGAATGATTCATATGAGAAGGAAGCAATTATCTTAATTTTCCAAAAGTGTTAAAACTTTTCTCCAAGCACAACAAAGATGACAAAAATATTGCAATAAACTAGTATCAGTAATTGATTAAAAAAAGACAGTGTAAGACTATATTTTGTCTTATGTGATGTCACAGGCTTCAAGAATTTTTGGCCAAAAGGAGTCAAAAATCCTTTTGATTCCACAAATTCAAAGGGCCTAAAGAAAAACAATGAAAATAAAATTTAAGTGCTGGTCGAGTCTGGCCTGAAATAGCCTCATAAAGTAGAAGAGCATCGAAAGTATTTCATTTGAGAGAATGCTACATAAAGGTTACCCAACTTGTGGCTTTTTTCAAAGAAAGAAGACCAGTAAGGCATATCTCTGAGTTCACCCTGAAGCACTTAAAGTAATAATCAAGGAAGGCTCAGATAATCCATGTAAGGACAAACAATAATGTCAGAGGAGGAAACACATAATATAGATCAGGAGGAACCAGGTTCAAACGCATTATGTCACACTCACTTATCAGAGATGGATTTTCTTAAAAATGGCAGGAGAGAAATGCAAAAGCAGGTAAACAAAAGAGAAAACTATATTAAAATTATACCACAAAAATAGAAAAAAATGACACAAATACAATTAAAATGAGAAGCTCCTAAAACAAGCAGGCTGGGTCACAGAGTGAAACATGGGAAGACTCTGGCTTGTTCAATCAGGAATGAGACACTTCTGGGATAATCAGGGACAAGACTAATTAACAAGAGGGAGGTGCAAACATCTACATACACAGTGAGATGACAGAATGGGACACAGGTGTGACATGAGACCGTCAGACAGAGACAAAATGGAAAAGAAGAGGTGATGCTCAGAGTAAGACAACCAGATTACCGTACACAAAAGATTCCAGGAAACACAAAAGGTCTAATAAGACATACCACAGGCGCAGTAGGAGCGAGTTACACTGGCAACAGGGTGAAAATGGAGACAAATGCGAAAACACAGATAACCACAGGACTAAACACCAGGGTTGTGACACTATCTCCCAGGAATTCAGTTATTCTGTGAAGCCACACTTGAAACAAACAAAAGGAATTTCCTTTATTTTGGGCCAAATATAATATATCTCATGAAGGAAAACGATTAAGAAATGATTCCCACAACTTTTTATTGTGGAATACTGCAGGCGAGCTCGACTGGTTCAGGGCATCCTCGATAGAGGATCCAAGAGCGAACAGCTATAACATACCAGAGTGGAGCAGACTGTTTCTGAATAGCAAAACACTGCAAGTCAACCTGCAGAAATTACGAGAAAGTGTGTTTCTAAATATATCTTGAGAGGCAACGAGCTGAGAAATTTCAACGACGACACTGCAATGTGAACAGCCAAAAACAAACAAAGGTAAAAGGTTAGCAGCCATTTGTTTAGGGTTTAGTGCCCCCTCCCCAAGAGAAAGGTCTCTATGATCATCTGACAGACCAACAAACAGCTTTACCAACATAAACTACCAACTTAGAAACTGATCCAATGAATGTGAGCTTATTTAGGGACACACACAGCTTAAATGTAGGCTGCAGTCTTAAAGAAGTGTCTGCTAATGCAGAAGAGAGACAGCAGCTTTTCAGCTGTTTTCATGTACAAAAAAAGCTTACCAAAACATCAGTAAATGTAATTGCTACATGCGAGGAAAGTATTCAATTCAAAGTGTTATTGGCAGACAAAGTGTCATGACAGCAATGTTCTACTTTACACTACAGAAAGGTTTATCGATTTAGGAAAGAAAATCATTTAAACTTATACATTTGAATTTAGCCAAGCTTGTGTTGATGATTCTTTCACCTCTCAGTGCAGTGAGGCGAACATCAACGAAAAGCAATTGCGACTGTATTCCATTTCCAAAGCGAGCTCAAATGTTTTGCATTGTTTCCATTGGCATTGTTTCATCCACTGCGCCATTTTTGCAAGGCTTTGAAGGATCACTCCTCTCAGTAAACAGTCTACCAGAAAGCATAGGTGAAAGTTTGGAATAAAGTAGGAGGAGCTAAATCCCGCTCATCATCCTCAGTGTCTCAGGACAGAGGCCAAGATGTCCCACAGGCTCCTAAAAAAAAAACCCCAGCAGAAATCAAAAGTAAAATTGGCCCGTCCTCAAAGGCTCGTGAAGACGGGGCTCAGCAGGCACGAACGCAAGAATACCCATTGCAGCGAAGGATGTGTGCTTCCATGCCAGAGGGTGGAGTTTGGACGTCGCAATATTGACTCGAGAGAAAAATCCTAATGGCAAAATCTTTAAGAAAGCATGCCAGAAGATCGAGCTAAAAATAAAATACAGCACACTGGAGAAGCTTGGATGCATGATAATTTAAATGATTACATAAACTGGAGAATAACGATGGCTATTCTGCTCCCTTCTCTTGTTTTTCAAAGGAAGATAAAAACAATTTATTTGTTAGAAACTGTGTGGGAGTGTGGCTGTGGGTGTAGTGTATAATTTCTCTGCAATATATGATAAACAGGAGTTTGTTCCACCCACAATATTTCTACAATATTTGTTACAAGATGCAAAAAAAACAACAAACAAATAAAGAAACTAAGTTGTCACCCATTAGGTTGGAGAGTTGAAGCAACTTTTTGACACTTGAAAAAGTCTGCCAACTCTTCCTGCTCTGCAATGGTGGTGAAGTCAACCAGCAACAACAAGAAGAGCTGAGGGCAGCGAGGGATGGATGATCTAGATCATCAGGCATAATTAATCACCAACAGATCAATCCAACAATGAATTCCCACAGATCCGGTTTTGTCCACCTGCGCTATCCAGACTAAATGAATCTAAAAGTTGAATAACTCTTTCCCATTGGTGGCCTTTATTTAATCCTAAATGTGCATAAATTAAACATGTTGCTCGTAAGAGAACGTAGATGCCAAAGTCCAGAAAAACACTGTTTTTATATTTGTTACACAATTCATTCATGTGCTGATATTAGTCAGGTGCAACAGCATGTTATTTGTTTGCTTTTCAAGACGTGCAAACACTCCTCCTACACACCTCTAAAGCTTCCAGAAATGACAGCAAGGCCAGTAAAGAATATTTTGCATCTTTTCAGCTGTTAAATAGTAAATGCTTTGCTAAGGAAGGAAGGAAGGAAGGAAGGAAGGAAGGAAGGAAGGAAGGAAGGAAGGAAGGAAGGAAGGAAGGAAGGAAG
>JAUESE010000018.1:8235703-8263928 GCA_032274725.1 Malacoctenus triangulatus | reverse complement strand
GTGCCAGTTCCTGTCATTCACAGCCTCCTCCAGTGGAACAGGCAGCAGAAGCTTCCCATATCACTTCAATATTTCTCTGGCTTTGACATGCAGAGATACTTGAGCAACTCCCAGCTCAAGAAATCATTGTCATCTGGGTTGAGCTTGCCAATCTCACTTGCACTTGTAGTTGGAAACACAGTGTCACGCCCAGCGAATGGCTACGAGGTTTGCCAGAAGGGACGGCATTAAACCAGCTCTGTGATAATTGGGGGGGATCAGAGATGAGATCAGTGTTGTGTTGAACACTGTTGATGTGAAACTTTAAGCTATCTTTAAATCAGCAATTCAAAACAAGTCAAATCATGGATTCCCTGAGAAAAACGGTGCGCTTCAGGCGAAACGATATTCCCTAATGTCCATCAGGATCATAATTAAGACACAGAGGACAGACAGAAGAGCAGAAAAAATGAGGGCACAGCATAGTTGTGTGCTCAGTTTTCTCTACTAATGAAGGGGTTGCTTCAATGCTGACCTCTCCTCAAATTAGGGCAGACTTTTTAATTAATATCTTACAATGTAACAGAGGGAGAAGGAGAAAAAGGAGAGTGATGTGAATCTCTCATCTCGAGTTGCCCCTGGAGAGATGATGCTGCCTCCACACTCTATACAAGAGAAGCACAGCAGGAATTGGTGGATTGGAAATATTAGTCTGCTTGAAGCTTGAGTTCACTGCGACTCTCTCAATTGCAACTATGTTGAAATATAACTGTGGTTCAGACATGCGTACACACAAAAAAGGGGTCTATTTTGTGGCTGCAGTCTCAAAAAAAAGATACAATGCCACTAAAGTAGGTTTTGTCTATTTTCAGCTGGTCTGACCAACATGACCACAGAAACCAACTAACAATTTGAAGATCCCCTTGTGTTTTCCTTTGTTCCTGGGTTGTCGTGTATGTCATGTGCCGTTTGTAGATTCCCCTTTAAGGTTGGTGTCAGCATACGCAGGTTTTCTGTTGATATTTTCAATACCTTCCTTTGCTTTTGGTTTCTGGTCTCATTTACGTTCCCTCCATGACCGAGCTGCTTTCAAGTTTTTGGTCTGTGGTTCTGTTCATTGTTATTCTCCTTGTAGTTACTTGTGTTACGTGTCAAGTTGTTCAAGTCAACTTGTGTTTTATGTTCATTCTTTCTCACGGATTCTCCATCTGTACTTCTCCCTCTGATCTTAAGTAGGTGCTCCCCCTCACCGTGTCCCACCCACTCATTTACCTCGACTGTCTTCACCTGTGTCTCATAAAGTCCCCCTGCCTGGTGTGAACTTGTGAGCCTCAATCTGTCTTTGCTTCTTTGTTGCATCACCTGTTTCCCTGCCACATTCGTTACAATTCACCCGCCCCTATGCAAAGCACCCGCTTCATGTGCTTTCAAACGCTTACCTTACCAATACACTCAAAAATAAACAAATAAATTAAAAAAATATAACTGGAAGATTCAGATTTCCTAAAAATCTTTCAGTGTTTTGAATACCAATAATGACAACATGACTCAGTCATAAATGTTGTGCTCCAAATACAAAAATACATTTTGCCATCCATTTAGGTCCAGAAATATTCTATCCTGATTCAAGGGACTTTAGGTGCTAATGAAGTCAATGAAGTGAGTTGGTTGAAGTTATTCTGTTCGATGTTTCTGATATTAGACTGGGTTAAAATCTCCCAGAAAAAAAACCCAACATTGACTTGTTTGCTTAATGTTGAGATAATTGTAGCTCACTATAATTTCATAGGTATCCCCGATTATAGTGGTTCTCAGTGGTTGGGAAGGCTCCAGGGGAAAGAGTACCTCCTCCTCAATTACACAACTATTTTCTTGAATGTACTGTCCATTTAACGGCTTACAAGTGCTTAATTCCTTTGGATGAAATGCAACATAACTGTACTGCGATGTCTTCGCTGAAAAATTAGCACTCTAATTCCAGGCGCACGTCATGTGGCGATGCACGGGCTTAGCCTGTAACATGCAGAGATGAAACAAAAAGAAAGCTACGGGGAGAGTGTGTGATTCAGTGTCCCACTGGTACAATATCAGAATGTGGATGAGGACAGTCCTCAAAGGATCCTCCAGAGGCAGGAGATGTACCATACAAGAGGGGAGCGTTCAAGGGCTTCCGAGAGCAGCCACTGAGTGAGTGCCACAAACCAAGATCTGCCTTTTTCCCCGACGATCAGACCCGACACCTGCTGTCTACACAGCAGATCCACCAGTGACAGCAGGGCAGTCCAGTACCATGTTTGAGGGATGCAAAAGCACCAAAAATATCAGTTTTTTCAGCAATACAGCAACAATCTAAGTGAACTCTACAGGCTGGCAGCAAGATCTCCCTATTCGAGCACACAAGCACATGAAAGAAGCTCTATGTGAATAACAAAGAAGTTAAAATAAATACATGATAATCCAAGAGATGATTGACTAATTGGTGCATTAGTTTAAGTGTTAAAAGCTGCGCAAATGAATAGCTGTTGCTGTACAGTGAGTATCCAACAGCTGCCACATTTGTTAGGGAAGCCACCAGACAAGGTGAAAGTTTGGAAATGGTTCCTGTTGAGTGGTCATTGTGATGTAGTTTACAAAGCGCTTTCTTCTCTATCGACAGAATTTTCATTACATGGAGATCCTGTCACTGCCTTCTGCTTTTAGTTGCTTAAGAGGAAAATCTGGAGTCTGCAGAGAAATCAGCAGTGAGTGGGGAAAGTCACTTTCCTCCCCCTCCACACTCTCACTTATCAGAGAGGAAAATTACCATGTGAAAAAATGCAGCAGCAGCCTAAAACTTTGCAAGATAATACTTTTGAGAGCAACATCCATCACCTTCACTTTACCCTCCATAAGGCTCTCTGTTGGCTTGACGGACTAAAAGTGCAGTGGTCACAGCAGAAAGGACGAACAGCCAGTGCTGCCGCTGCTCCTTCTGTCCCTTCAGCTGTCCTTTCCCATGGTAAAGCAAAGAGACTGACCCAACAAATAAACACAGGAGCATATTCAAAGTAATCACAACAATTTCTTCAGCTCAATACTATCTCGAAAAAAGTTTTCTCTTTGATGTGGTGATAGGTTAAGACTGGTCAACAATCATGAATTTGTAACACATGCACTGTATGGCCTTTTCCTTCTTTATGCAAGCTGATGTAGGTCTCCTTTGAAAATTCGGAAGCAGATAAGATTGACGAGAAATAAGAAATGCCGAGAGCAGACAGCAGAGGTAAAAGCAGGCATTAGTGTTTGAATATCTTCCTGAGTGAAATGTCTCCACTCACACTATTTCTGGGAATAGAAAGGCAGACTTTCATGGCAGTTCCCAGATTTAATTTCGAATTTAAAATACATCGCTACAGTTGACCTTTGCCAAAGATTTAAATCGAGGAGACAGAGTTTAATTCATCAACCTTCAACTTCAGACCACAGTTTTATCTCTTCTGCCCCAGCATGTCACAATTCCCACAGACAATTCAATTTCTAGTTTTTCAGCAAAACTGAAACTATGC
This sequence comes from Malacoctenus triangulatus, assembly GCA_032274725.1. Lineage (NCBI taxonomy): Eukaryota > Metazoa > Chordata > Actinopteri > Blenniiformes > Labrisomidae > Malacoctenus > Malacoctenus triangulatus. Next base: position 8,260,404 of record JAUESE010000018.1, on the reverse strand, counting down.
TGGTATTAAGGTTGAGATCAAGACATTTTGGTATCGTGCAAATGTAAAAAGTACAACCTACATAACTGACATTTTTCATTAACACACGTTAAATGGTGAGAAGCACTTAAAGATCCAAGTCAAGCTTTTGCAAATATGAAATTGAATTTCATGTCAGGCAGACATGCAACATCTTTGCCAGAAAAACTCATCACTTCTGTAAATCAGGTTTGGAGTACACTGACAAAACCCTCTGGTTTTAGGGAGTTACACCATCAAGGGAGCAGGTGAAAACTGCCCAAGGCTTTTAGTGTTTTTGCTTTATAAACAAGGATCAAATCAATTTTACATGAGATCGACAGAAATCAGTTATCTGAAAATTAAAACTGTGGACCATGAATGTTTGATTCCTTCGATAAATCGAATGCAGCACTTTACTTTCCTTGTTTGTCAAAGTCTTTCCAGTGTTTGATTTTTTCAAACGAGTACGAGCCGGCCTGACTTGGGTGCGTTTCTCTAAAGCATGTATACTGCAGGTCAGGGAGACTGCCCTGGGCTGACAGTGCAGCCCAGCTACTTTCACATAAATCTATAGAGAAAGATTACTCCCCGATAGGAAATGACATTTCTTATACCTCTTACAGTTATCATTTTTCTCCCTCTCTCTTTCCAACCTCACTTTATTATCTTTTTTCCTAAAAAGAGCCAGGCCTCTGTAAATATTAAAGACTTTGCACGAGAGATTTGTTGCCTTATACCCACAGACTCTGTGTAAATAGTACGAGGATGTTTTCCCAACTATTCCTCACCTTTTTGTCATCCTGTTTGACTTTAGTGACCCTGTCCTCTTCACTAAGACTACGCAGGGACGTAAAAAACCTAATATTTACTTTATTTGTCAGTGATACTGAAGTACAATTTGGGGCGCTCTCGCAGTCATTTGTTTTTTTCGGCAAAGTGCCATCACTGACCTACAAAGAGTTTGATGACAAGGTAAGGCTGGGTGAGACAGAGCCAAAAAATTTGACTTTTTTGTTGAATGGCAATATACGGCATATATCTACATTGATTTTCTGTCAAGTAGCAAAAAACCCCCAAAACAGTTCAATAGCAAAGCTACAGGTGTCGAATGCCATGCAATAAATTATCACCGTGTACATAGAAGCCTGATCATGAAACTGATGGCTTTCTTTAACAACCTTTTTCAAAAAATGCTCAATGTGTCAGTCTATGTTGCTCTAAATTGGGGAAGACCTTTGAGATCGAAATAGAAATTCTATTGGAAAAAAATAAATAAAAAGGTGACTGCTTTAAAATTCTCAAGACTTACATTCATTGACTTCACTGAAGTTCTAATACCATATTCTTAGTCCACTATTCCTTTTTTAAGTCAAACCAGTTTTGTCTGTTATTCTTCTTTCTTCTCATGATGACAAAAAAGATGCATAGATATGTTCTCAAAAATTATGTGAGCAAGTACAAGGACAAGAGAAACTCATGATGGAGTTTCCAGGGACATATAAGGAAGAACAACAAACAGTCATGTGCTGTGCCAGGTGAGGAGGTCCTGCAAACAAAACACACCATGGGAATATTCCTGGGGATAGAAATAAATAGGGCATGCAAACACCTCTGCTGAATGTCACGGGCAAGTAGGATGTTTGCACTTTACATTCTTCACCAATGAAAAAAGCATATGTCATGAAAATGCGTATTTCATTCATTTCACATAAATAATATCTGCAGAATGAAGGATTAAAGACACTGATCAAAATGCTGCGCATTTATCTGTTTGAAATTGTTGTGTTTTCAAAACCGTCATGCCTGTTTGATTTGTTTGACAGAGCGTGGGACAAAAGATTGGCCCTAATAAGTGACCTCATGTCCAGGTCACGGGAAATCAAACGCCACATCTGACTTTCACCCAGCTGCCATCGTGATTCATGTTGATGGCAACAGGTCACACGTCAATGCTAATTTGTTCAGTTAAATCACTTAATGAACCCTTTGAACGAATTAACAAAGCAAATTAGAATTTATGAATTACCCATCAGCAGTGTGGAACAGGAGGATTAAATACAACAGGAGGATATTCATAGTCAGCCCAGCAAAATGGATTTTGCCAAGATTAAGTCACAAAAACTAGAGAAGAATTACAAATGAAAATAGTGCACGCTTAAATTGTTATGAAATCACTTCGGTGTCCTCTTGACAAAACAAACAGGTACTTAAATAGCAGACATTAATCACAGTTACTTTTCCAGGGAGAGATCATGCAAACCTGCCCTGCTCTCCTGTGGTTCCACTGTGCACCTTGAGGGAACTATTCTTTGCTGTTTCCAGATGCTTAGTTCTGCTCCATTTCACCTCTCTCCAAGTTTTTGATCAAACGCTGCCTTCATTACACACCGGTGTATGATTCTGAGATGGCATGAAGAGTGAATCTCCCCATGTTGTATTCAAGCACTTTATCACTTTACTTTTCTTTGACTTCATGATAATTTCCTTAAAAAAAAAAAAGAAAGATTATTTTTCATAGAATTGACACGGTTTGCTGAGGTTATTATAGCTTTTCTGATTGATCATATACAGTGAAGGACATCGGGTCGTTCATCGTGTTTGGAGAATGTGCAAATCTCAGATTCTGCCTCAACAAAGACACAATGTGTTAGCTGGTGTCTAGCTTTCCCTATTGTGTTTCTGATTGCATTTGAGATGTGGCAAGTGACAGAAGTATGGATTGCCTAGTTGCATGAGCAATTTCTCTGTGCTCCGTAATTGCACTATATTGATGCAAGAAGGAGGGGGTTTCATTTCATATCTTACAATTCCACAGTTGGCTGACGAAAATGGGCCACTCTGCTCTTTGTGAGCCATGACATTTTCATTCAGTAAAGCAGCCTGCCCTGCTTTATTCGTGTGTGTGTGTGTGTGTGTGTGTGTGTGTGTGTGTGTGTGTGTGTGTGTGTGTGTGTGTGTGTGTGTGTGTGTGGCAAAGACTGGATTTAGCTGTGTGTTGTGAAGATGCATGATAGCTTTCTTGATTAGGTACTGCATGTGCCTTTTTATTTGCAGCCCTGATGGAAACGAAGCATCAAGAAAAAGCTTCTTCTTCAGAAGAAAAACTGAAAACATCAATCTTGATAGTAATATGGTGCAGTTACAACTGTTAACAACTACTCCCCTGCTCCAAAAAAAAAGATCAAATGCAACTTTGTGAAAATGACAGGCACTCTCAACTGTGCTGTGACAAAACAAGTAGGTGAACGACACTGTAAATCCCTGAACTGCATGATAACACAGACACATCGCATGTTTTATCAATTATTAACAGCTTGTGAATTTGGGGAAATAATGAGCAGTATCTAATTGCTGAGCACTCTCTTCAAACCCCACGATGCGAGTTTCTAGAAAATCTTTTAATTGAATTGTTGCCGGAGATGCTTGAAAGCACTTCACACTATCTTTTTTTCTCCACCTTTTAACTGTCTTTTTAAAATTAACCCTGCTGTTACAAAAAAAAAAGAATCATTTATAAAACATGAGCCGCTCTTCAGATTTGTAACTTTTACTAAACACAGTGAAATGGCAACAGCCACTGTCTTGGGGGATTTTGTAAGATGTCCTTTATTGCGAATACAAGCAGGTAGATAATGGAGAAATCAAACCATAAGATTTGTCAGCTGGAGCAACTCCAGCAACAGTATGTCCCTGCAATGTTTGAGAGCAGTGTCTCACTGGAGCTTCGTCCATGACAGAAACAGTAAAGAAAAGTACTGTACTCCTTTACACTTTTTAATTTAACAGAGCAAAAGTAGGCTGTAAAGAGGACAGGAAAAGTTTCAGACTTTTGGACGCGAGTATTTTGCATATTTTCTAAAGTCTTAATTGTATAGCTTCCATAAAGTGCTATAGTTATGATTGCCTGGAGCTGTGAACGCCACATGTGATCAGCAGTCATAGCGAGCAGCTGCTGTAAGCCATATGGCCCTTTGAGCTATGGAGGAAGAATCCTCTCGTCCTCATTAAACAGCTCATGGACCATTGGCCCAAAGACCTGGCTGCTTCTCTGACGCTCTGCATTATCGCTGATATATTCCTACATCGTAAATGCTACAGTCCCCTTCTCACTGTAAAATAAATTGCTGACAAAATTTTGTTTTCCTGGCAAGTCTGCAGCTAAACTTAAATGGGGCATTCTCATGCTAATTAAAGGATCCTTGCATGCAAACTGATATGCGCTCGCCTCACCAAGCAGGCATCGTTTGTTCGTTGTTTAAGGTAGGTTTACTCCTCAAAACTTTGGTTTTAATGACATTTTTATTGTCCACTCATAAAAATCCAATAAGAGAATATTCAAGGTGTTCAACGTGGATGATGAAATGTTAATCTGATTTGCCTCTGGTCAGTCCTTGGAGAAGAGATGGATGCCCACCAGTCTTTTTGCCTGGGGTTAGCCCCTCTGTCCACTAGCTGCCCTAATTGTTGGAGGTTATTAGCACTGAAAGCTGCCTGAAGGAAGATCTGTGAGAAGTAATCGAGGCGAAAAAGCATTTTTCTGCAAAATCCAAAGTGTAAACAAGAATGTAAATGTAAAGTTGTGAAAATATACGTCTATTCTCATTTTGAATTGTGTATTGATTAAGTTTTTGTCTTGTTTGTGCACAACAATGTGGAGACAGGTTTATCCTCTTTACAAGGTAGAAAATATCAGTACTTTTCACTGTTTATATGAACACTAAACGGTTCTTGTGCTAAAATATACAATCCTGCCTGTGACAATGGAATTCCACAAAACAAGAGTGGAATATCGATTATGTAACACCGTCATGAGTATGCATTGTTGTCTCACCTTTTTTAAAACCACTGCATTTGAATAATTCAGCAAGAAAAAAATTTACTGAGAACAATACAATTTGTGCTAAATGTAACATTTGTTTTCTTTTTAGGACAGGATCGTTACAAATCCATCAAAAAAAACCTTGATTTCAAGCTATTTCCAACATTTTTCCATTTTAACACATAAGACAGTCATTCAAATGTTTTGTGTCCTTGAGCAACATCGGGAGACTGCCTTCCTCCCCTCTTCTCTTGTTCAGCAAAGACGTGATTTATCAGGAACTCATTGATATTCAGCAGCACGATGGGTAGTGAAGTGACAACGCATAACAATGAGTGCAATTAGGTTCCATGTTTTTGGTAATCAAACTGAATGCATACTGAAAGTAAAGCGTCCTCACTTGAATGCTGAGGACCTGTTGACCAGACACTTTTGACTGAAGCATCAGCAATGAGTTACTTGAAAGAAAATTAAGAGAAGAGACCTCTGAGAATCACCACCAAGTGATTTGACAAGCATTTTCGAGATTGTCTGAACTATAATTATGGGTATTTCTTCATACTGTTATTTTCTTTTAATATTAGGAAATGCTTTTGGATTTTTGGACCTATTTGGACTTGCAAATATTGCATATCTGCATGTATCAGATAAAAGTGGGAGACTTTTTAATGCTTTCCAACCAGTTTCATGCATCTAAGACATTAACAGTTTTGGATAAAATGACTGTATTTGATGCTCCGTGGATGAGACTGGAATAAAATGTCACAGGTTTAAAGGTCATACCTGTCACTACCTCGTCATTGTCACCTCAATGGAGTTTACATTCATTAATTTGAATGGGAGATAGAAGCAGGAGTGTTTCAGTGTTTTTTCCACATGATTGCAGCTTCAACAGAAATCAAATTAATACTTGTTTGTTAATTCACATGTGACCATAATCACCCTGATTGCTGCCTCGCTCACTATTTATACCTCAACCACTCCATAAGTCAAATTTAACACAACACATGTCAAAGCATAAGCTTTATGATAGAGCGTGTTTTTCGGATTGTTTTGCTGTCTTACGATAATATGTTTGCTTTCTATTTGTTGATGAAATGTGCCAGAAAAAAAAGCATTTGGAATTTTCTTTTACAGTTTCAAAAACCTATTTGAGCTGCTTATTCATCCAAACCAGCATGGGCTAACAAAAACTATTAATGATCATTACTTGTATTGATTTGCCATAATTCATCGGTGCATAGTGCTGGTCTTGATAAATTGGATAAATTATGTATCAGCCACAAGGGGTAAACTTTTCCAGAACAATAAATGGGAATGAAGAATCACCACTTAGTTATAGTGGGAAACTACAATAAATAAATAAAATAAATTATGCATTACTAATAAGTGTAATTCACTATATAAAGATTTGACTGTTTAATTAGAAATAATTGCGCATTTTATGGGAACAGACAAGAAATGTTCATGTAAAATACTCACCCTCCTGCTCTTGTGTCGTAACATTTGAAAAAGAAATTAACAGTGAATATGTCATCCAAAGATGTGATGCCCTCTTTTGATGGCTGAGCAGACAAATTGACTCTTTTGTTGTTCGTTTGCATCATACTGGGAAGAATTACACAAGAAATAAACACACAAATTACAACCACTTTCAAGAATCAATTCCGAAAATTCGAGACACTTTGTTTCAGCTAAATGTAGAAATTTGACTTAATTGCGTCACAAATCAAAAACGAGCGACAAGCTCAAATAAAACTATTGCTTTTGGATCTTGTTTATGTCCTCTCACGGTTTCAACACTGTAATCACATCATTAGGATGCCATTATCTAAATAATACTAATCACAGGAGCAAACAACATCTGCCCTGAGACCACAATCTGACACAGACACAGGCACTTTTCTCCCTAAACACACCGCCAATGACCGTGGCTGTTATATAATCCCAGATGTCAAACTTCGCGAAGCATACTTATATGTCAGCCCTGTCCATTAACAGCATGTCTATGGAAATATTACTGCAAAGGTCATTGCCTGGAAGGAACAGCGAGACAGAGGGGAGAGAAATGTGCGTGAAATAGCTGTGGCTAGTTGCCTCGCTGGCACAGCTCTCTGCCTTGCTTGCCATTTAAAAGCCAGCGAGCTCGGCTGATAATCCCTGTCAAAGGAGTGGGCCTGATCCCCCAGCTTCACTCGCTATTGATTGCCTGTTTTATTGTTCTTTGATTTCCATTTTAGTTATTTAACAAGCGCAAGATGGATTGGTGACCTTCAGTTCTGCCCTGTCTGGCCTCACTCTCGCTTCCTAAACTTATTTGTCCGCCTTGACTAAAGAGTATTGTTTACTAGCATCCTCTGTGTTTTCCTGAAATTGGCTATTTCTCTCCTTTCTTCTTGAAGGCACTAATTCAAACGCAAATATTAACACCTCGCTCATGAAACACTGAGCTGTATAGCATCCATTTAAAGAGCCTGAACAGAAAGGCTCGGCATGAATAGCAGAAATGAAACGAAGGTGATAAGAAATGTTTCATGCACCAATAGTCCTCCAGTGTGATAGTGAGCTCAGGGGTGCAGCGCCTAATCCATTGGATTTTAGGTGTGTGATGGAGAAGATTAGAAGGAAAACTGGTTCTGGGGTCTTTCCCTCGCTTTTTATTCCCCTCTTGATTTCTTTGCAGCTCATTGTAATGTCAGAGAAGCTGATGTGCTCTTAAATCAAAACTGAAGTGAGCTCAACAGTTGGCAAATTGCATCAACCACCAAAAACAGAAACAACATCCAACAGCAACAATACTGAACTTTTCGATGAATTTTCAGTATTTTCACCCAGGGATGACTTCTTCCCCTCCTGGTGTTCTATCTGAACATACAGCGCATGGCAGAGCACAGTCAGATAGACATGGGCAGTAATTAGCAGTAATCTGACTGAGTTTATTTGATTCTGATTCATGTTTACACAGAGAGGCAGCAGAGAGAATTATGCATAAGACTTCATTTGAGAGACAACTAATAACACATTAAAGACAGCCTAGCAAAATTTTCCCAACTCTTGTACGGCATATTCATTAGGCCTGCTTTCATGATTTATTCAGGCTGTCATTTCAAAATAAAAGCCTTCTTTGGGAGGCTTTGACTTCCCTGAAGGAAAAGTATTCATTTGGGGTTAGTGGTCCAAGTTTTTTAAAGCTTCCTGGGGGATGCCACAGGTAAGAAAAAGGAGGGTTGTTTGATCGGCATTTAGTGTCATGACATGTGTGTCATGACACCAAATGAGCTGCAGCTGCCTTCAAAACAGCCCACAGCACAACAGACGAAGAATATTTCATACTAAACACAGAGAAAATCTTGATTTTCTTTTTGCATCCCTTTGGGAATGAGACATTCTGCTGCCATGCGTGTCATGATCACTGAGGCTCCGCTGTATCCATCTGACACCTAGCGAGATTTCGCCTGCAGACACGAGTAGAGTTTCACAATTTGGTTGCCAGCTCTGCAGCTGGTTGCCAGGTTTAGTGCGACCGAAATGAAAACATCTAATAATTCATTGGGCGTCCCCACCCTTCAGCCTCCCCTGTCAAAATCTTGCTGCTGTACACCTCATTGCCTCCCTGTGGGAGCAGCAGCAGGGCAGTCTCTGTCACATTTGATTATGGCCTTGAAGGCAAAGAGCAACAACATAATAACCTTATCAGTAACAGATGATTGAGATCTTCAAAGGCCCTGTTCTGCCTCAGTGCCTGTTCATCTGACTGTCCAGGGATGCGGGCTGATCAAAGGCCTCCAGAACATGGTGGCTCCGCTCTCCGCTTCTCAAAGGCCGCAACTTAGAAGCAGTCAGCCACTGACGGTGCTCAGGCATTGGCACTGACAGGTGTCACATCCCAGCTTCCTGGGTGGTGCATTCTGCCCTCTGATCAAGAAGGGTCCCGTCATTGCTATTTGATTTGAAATGTCCTTGAGCATTGAATTTCAGAGCCCAAGTCATAAAGACATAAATTATTTATTGATAATCTGAAACAATTCAAGAGTGAAAGAGCAGCATTTTTCCCCATTTGACTTTATTTCACTGAGGTTCCTCACCTTGAAATTTTTTTGTTTGTGGTCAAAATCGAGTTCGACTTCTCGATATCAACAACCGAGACTCTGCAGTGGACTGGCAACTCATCTGGGATTGACAGCATTTCTGCATGACCCTTAATCACAAGTAAAGTAATTAGCAGGTAAAGACAGTGACAGCACGAATAAATGAATGTGTAATGAACTGAAACTGGGTAATTAAAATTATTCACAGTCCTGTAGTTTAACACAGTTCTTGAATACATTCAAAGATTGTTTGTGTTGAAAGGTGCGACATGAACTCCATTTCCTGTTGATTCGAAATTAGGACACAGGCCACGAGTCTAAAAAGGGCAATGCAGCGATGGGAGCGATCCTTTTCAGATATTGAGTTTACAGAAAACGTCACATGTAGTAAAAAAAATATATATTGGACACATTTGGTCCATAATTTTCAGGAGTGAGACAAATCAGAGCGACAGCAGTTCACATGTTGCAAGTCAAGGTAACAATGTGAATGCAAAATGTGTTCATACCAAATGTAATGCAAACTTACAATTAGCATATTTTTCGTCATTTTGTCATTTGGTTTTAAACAAAGTTTAACTATATGAAATGTTTGAGCTGCAATCTGTCTTTTTGGTTGTTTGCTAATTTTATGCCATCAAACTGTGACAGATTATATTCAATCAAGTTCAAGTAGGGATATTTCCAGTTCTTTATAAAGGAAACCAACGTTCCTATCTTCCCGGCTTTTCTGACGACTTTGCTGCCGAGTGAAAGAAAGAAAAAAGTCGAGTCAGTTCAAACACCTTTCATATCAGCAAAGATTCATCCATTCCCTTTCAAAACCTCCTTTATACAGACTAGGGCAACAAGCATTCATATTAAAAATATTAAAAATGCATCTCTACATTTTAAATGGTATTTTTTTAAACAGCATATCATGATTTTGCTGAATTCATCTCTTACACAGGCAGACAAACTCTGTAGTCTGCAGGAAGAAAATGTCTTTTTTTTTTTTTATATTCGATTAGTAAACGAGCATCAGTGTTAGAATCTGGCGATCACATGTAACGTTCATTTTTTCTGACATGTCTTTATTACGCATCACCACACACATTGCCTCTGCAGCCCACACTGCAGCAACTCTCCTCGCAAAAGCTGGTCTTTGCCAGTGGCTCCATCTCTCTGTGTCACTACACTTTGAAAACATAAAGGTTAGTAGTGCACAAGTTTCTGTCCAAAAAGACCAATTCTGCAGCCGCTTGCCTAAGTGTTTGTACTGACGCGACTGTTTTTTAGCAAAGCAATGCAGGAAAATCATCGTTTAAAATGTCTGTTTTGTTTGTTCAGTTTAGTCTTTTAAAGCCTTTTAAACCAAAAGCAGAGCGAGAATGGAAGCGTCAAAAGACAGTAATCTTTGTTCTTAAGTTACATGTCACAACTTACAGGAACCAATCCAGATATTATTAAAAAAAATATAATAAATCAATACCATGACTTCTAAACACATAGGGGATTATTTTGTAGCAACTATTTCTTTTAGAGATCATGTTTACCTGCAGTCAAAAGCCGTCAAAGTATAACATGAAAACAGAACATACACTATCGCTGGCAAAACATACTGCATGGAATGCCGCCTGTTTTTTATGCGATTTGCGGTACATTTAGTTGGTCTTCCATCAAATAACTTTTTTCTCATTTTGAATCATTTGTGGCTGTTCAGCTGAGGTCTCGGCCGCCACGAACCCAAAGTGAACCCCATATTCCGCTTTAAAGTCTAAGCTGTAATTCATTGCCGTCTGGCTCTCAGACAGACCTTTAAGAATCGCTCGCCCCCTCCCATCATCGAGCGCTCTCTGCCACAGCCATCTCACACGTAAGAGCTCCACTGATCTGAAGCTGTGAAAAGCAGTTATTGCTCTTCCATTGCCTGTGCGTCACAGGGGAATTTCCAACAGTCAAATAACAAAATACAAGAACACATTTGGGCCCCTTGAGAGTCCATCCACAGCAGTCATTAAGGTTATGCTAATTGCTTGAAGCCGGGGTCCTTCCATTCAGATTGAATTAATCTTGGTTTGCAGTCGTTGTCTCTCAGTTGTTTACAGTTGCTCTTTGCATTCAGCGCCATCACATTATTACCGTTTGGTCAGTTTAATTTGCGCATTGAGCGAAGAAAAGTGAATGTTAATGTGCGTTTGTGTCTATGTGCAACATTTCTGAGATTTATAAAATGGAAAGCTGATCATGTTCCTTGTGCTCTATTTTTGGGGCTGCCATCGTATTTCCTGTCTTAATGCGAGTAGGCTGCCTGCAGGGGACCGACCCCACACAGTCATGTTTACTGGGAGTCTGCTGCCATCCTGCCTGCTGCTGAAACCTTCATCCAAAAAGATATGCCATGCTAAAGTGGTTGCATTAGATGGACCAAGTCAGAGCCTGCGGACAGCATTTCTCCTGTTCCTGCAAAAGCCCATTTCCTCAACCTGAACGCTGTGACTGCCAAGAACATGCAAAGAAAAAGATCTCAATTTAATACTGAGGAGGGTTTCAGGTGGTTTTAGATCTCAATGCTATGATTCAAACATTTAAAAAGAAAAGGTTTTCTCATAGATATGTGATATGGTAAGCGTCCTCTCAGATTTTTTCCAACTACACGTCAAGTATTGCAGTGAGAGACACAGCTGGGTAAGATGCTTCCTTCTGTGTTTAAGTGGAGTGCAAATACCAGGTGCTACTTCATCCTGTTGGTCATCGAAAGGGTAAAAATATTCTGAACACTTGGACCAAACTCCCAATATCAGCACAACATGACTCCAGTTTGGTATTTCAGCATAAAAACTAGTGTATGCATTTCTTATTATTCACTGATAGGATGTTAGAAAAAAAAGTCATTGTGTGCAAAAATTTCAGCTTTTTTTTGGAAAGACTAAGCATTTGAAAATCCCACAATAAACCCTCCATATGCACAGCTGTCTTTTTTTAGCATCAATCTACAATCTGTGAATGCCCCACTAAGCTTTATTTTCATTATACGGCCCCTTAATTCAACTTAGTTTGTGAATCACAAATGGAGTCTTTTGATTACTTATCTATATTTAATATCCCTTCAGCACTTTATAACTGCAATGCCGAAGTCTTAATTGTGCATTTAATTAGATGTAAAGTTTCTCGAAAAGTAAAATCATCTGTTCCTGAAGACTTGACTGCCTCAGAGTATAATGATTTCTCACAACTCTCCTTAATGACAGAGGAGGACAAAAATGCAAAAGAGCAATAATTGGACTCTGTCTTGATAACAACTTTTCAATTATAGAAAGTATTACTTAATGTGAAACTCAATCTTACACATTTTGAATAGAGCAGCAACACGTGGCCTTGAGAGACCACAACTAAAAGTCAAACTTTGTGGAACCTTTAAGAAGTTCCTTGCGAAAAGCTTCCCCTGTGAAGCTATTTGTGTATCCACCTTGTGCAAGTAACACATCTGAAAATACTCTTAAAAACATACAACTTGTTATCAAATTGCATGTTGTTTTGTGCCCCGCCGCAGATCTCCATCATCCTGCAAGCCAGTAGGACCACATCCATCTGGGTGTTGCATGTTGCATAAGGTGCGTGATGCAGCATTGTTTCTCATTAGTATCCAGCGTGTTAAGATGCCAACTGACAGCAGTCCTGGGGGATAGCTTTGTGCTGCTCCCTTATTTATGTGCCCAGTGCAGCTCAGGAACGTCTCATCCTACATGCTCTCCACATCCCCCATCTTTATACATTAAGCTCAACCTCAGGAGCACCTCTGGCAATGCAGAGGTTGGGTATATTTGTCTACCCACTCAGAGAGGAGACAGCGAGGTCGGGAAGGTTTTCAGACATTTCAGTTTTATGTAAATGTAATTCATGACATGCAGAAACATTCGTTTGAGCTCGTCTTAAAATAACAGCAGATACTGTTTGAACAACACACAAAATCTGATTATGGAGACGTGACAAAATTAAAAGTACATTCATTGCACCGCTTAAGCTGCCTTGGAAGTCATGTTCCCCAAATAGCTGGGTCGAATCTGTCGCTGATTGCTACGCCACTGGATGCTCGCATGTGATTGGTGCTGATCGGATATGGAGGCTGGAAGGCCTCATGGAGAGGCTAAAGAAATAAGGCTGATTCATTCCTGATTGCTTTGAGAGTATCAGCTGAATTTCTTGCATTCGCTCTGACTGAACCAAATGAAGCTATATGCTAGCAGTCAGGTGGCCTAAAATATTCCACAATTCCTTGTGGCTGTTGTGCCGGCGATGCAACAGACAGGTGATTATACACACTCTACATCAGCCTCTGGCTCCCGCTATGGTAATTCTAGCTGTCACGCATATAGTTTACTTGTTCTGCTTTGCAAGCAACAGATGATACCAGAATTTACAACTCAGATAGCATTTAAAGGTTTTCTCACAACAAGACTTTGTTGCTTAAGTAGCAAACATGTTTCTTGTTAAAGCGTAATAATCAAACCTCAGCAGGAAAACACATTCTTGGCACTTTTGAAATCGAAGCCTTATTTATCATGTCATGTATGAAAAAAGACCTGCTCAAGCCAACGTTTGTCAGAGTTAAGATGATAATATATGGCAGCTGTGTACTCGAAAGTTCAGCTCCTTTCAACATCATCACTCATCAGCTACCTTTATTACTCAAAGTGAAAATTACAATCCTAACATGCTGCATTTCCTGCTCCCCCTCTTCTCACATTGAACCTGACAAACATTCATCTTGTTTATTAAAAAGCTGTGAACATGAAATGGAACCGTGTGATTTCTTACCATCTGCCACTTTATAGGAAAGCTGTTTGACATTAAAAGATGAATTTAACTTCAAAAAGGTCTGAAATATTCAGGTTTTTTTGTTTATTCCATAATAGCATGATGGCGATGTAACATGTTTATTGTTTCAGCTCCATCTCTCCAGTTTGAGGTCCTTTTGAGACTCATCTCCTAAAATCTCCACAATACTTTGAAACTCTGCCACAATAAATACACAAAGCATTTTATCAAGGTATCTCTAGGCTGTCTACACATGCCTGTAATAAGAACTTTCACTTATTTTGCCTTTTTCCTGAACCAGCGCTGTTCCGAGCTGTTGATCATGATAGAAACTCCCTGAAATCTTAAATATAAAAAAGTTGTCAATGTTGACCACCTAAAGTGCAAGACAGATAAATGTTTGATTGCTGATTGATTGCCGTCCGTGAAACTGGTTGGAGATCTGATTTGTCAAAGGCAGATCATTGATCATTCTGATGTGGCGCGACTGGTTGTCCAGATGCTCCTTGTTGGGCCTGGCCACAGTCCACTGACAGTGCTGACGCAGCAGCGAGGAGCTCTGAGGATACTGCCGGGCTGCTCGCCGGCCCTTCAGCAGATGACTGTGCTTGCTCTGTAATTTGCTCGATTTAGAGACTGTCAGAGGGCCCTCTGCTCACCAGTGCTGCGAGGACTGCCGCAAGACAAATGCCACCACGAACAGCCAGCGATATCGGATCAACGGTTGTGAGTAATCCCCGTGATCCATACCAGTCTGAACATATGAACACGATGTGTAAAATGAAGAGCAATCCTAATGTAAAGAGAACTGAATTAGCCTCCAGATGGAATTATGGCAAACATGTAATCAGGCATAGTTAGTGTCTGAATCTGAATAGGTCAAATTGGCCGCATTTTCCCGACATTGGACGTGCCCGAATTGTGACACCCACGTGATAACAGATAAGCATTTGTGATGCTGCATCTATTCTTTGCAGACTCCTCCTGTGCATCGCTGTGGGCCCTGTGTCTGGATCTGACAGGGAGGTCCTAAGTTTATGTGGCGTGGCACCAGGGTAGACACACACCATTACTCCAAAGCCCCAGGTTCACGCATGAACATCACACACAGCCCTCATCCCACCTCTCCTTTCTGATGGCCTCCCGGCTTGCCAAAGAGAGGGGGCTGTCCTGCTTTCCTGGCCTCATTGATTCTGGAGGGTCTCCATCAATTAAATCTGATAGACTTTCAACTCCAGTGAACCCAACACGGCAGCTCTTCAGCAAAGCACGAGGGTCACACGCACCTGGGAGACTAACCAACCACGGGCTCCCTCACATGAATGTAAAGAGACACATCATTGCCTATGAGCACATACTAACCAAAGGCAGGAGCAGGGACTGCATTTTGTCTCATAGAGTGAATCAAGAACTGCTAATGCAGAGCAGCAGCATTACTCCTCACAAACACGACGACTTGTTTGGGATTTTTTTTTTCTTTTTCTAATTGTTGACATGTTGACAAACTTTTTATTCTTCAGATGAACTGTGCTGCCTGGAGGCAAAATAAGACAGTATTCAGCTCACAGCCTCCACCTTAGTTGAGATAAAAGTGAATGTTTCTTCTTTTTGAAACCTGTTTGCGCCTGTATTGTGCTTTGGAAAATGTGTGAGTTAGAAAGAACAGACTGGAAGATAGAACTGGCGTGTTTGGTTGATTAAGTTAGAAGCAGATGGCCAATATTACTCTACTAATCCTCCACTGATACCTCCCTTCATCTATTCAACCAGTCAATATTTCTATTTCTCTTTACAAATTAACAAAATGACTTTGTGAACATTAGTGACAACTTCGTGAATTTACAAATTGATGAATAACTTTAAAGCATTGTGATTTGCTTATTAATGTTAAAGAGTCAGTGGGAAGTCCCATGTGAACACACCAATGGACGATGAAATAGTGTTGACGAATGCAAAATGATTATTAACACTGAGTTTAATATTGTTGATGTTTTGTCATCTTAATGTTTCAATAGCTTTCAGATAAGTTAAACTAAATTGGGAAAATCATCATCTTTATTCTGTTTTTTTACTCATAGTCAAACAAAAGCACAACAGCATCATTTTCATGTTATTATTGCCTGTTGGAGCTCATTCCTCTGATCCACTGGCATCCAAACACACAATTGAGCCCCACTGTCTTGAATAATATGTCTTATTATCATGAATATGCCCACTGCGGCATACTTTGGATCACTTCCTGCTACTGTAATACCCACATGTATAACCTATTTCTATTAATCTGCCATTGAAGCCGCTTTTGAACAAACACTCTGTTTACTATTTTGAAGTCATATTTTCTGAGTGACACAGAGGGAGGCAAAGTAGTGTATTGTGAAGAAACCAGCTAAATGACAGTATTTAATCACACTTGCTGATAGTGTCAAAAACGGTGTAACACCAGTCTTGTCTTTTGAGAATAAATGACAGAATAAGAATTTGTGAAAGCAAATAAACACAGTTGGTATGTGGCTTTTTGTTTGCAGTTAACAAGTGTGATCATTGCTGAACTGCACGTGGATAATGGTGTCATTCTCACACCAGGTGATTTTATTTAGGCAAAAGCTTGAGATCCAAAGTGTTTCACTTCAGACAGAACAAAGTAAAATGTTTGAAATTTGAGCAAACGAGTGGGACTGATGTGACATTACTCAGGCTGAGAATTACTAATCTATAACTATAGACAAAAAAGAAAGAAAGAAAACAAATTGGCCGGGATGATAAAAAGAAAACAAAAAACTTTGGGGCTAAAGGACAGAAACTCGCGTTTCAAGAACATGCAAGTTTAAATGCCAGTGAGTTTTAACACCTACTTTTTTCCTGGTGTGAGATAAATTAGCTGTAAGATTGCTTTATTTTTTGCATGATTGAGGTTAAAAAGGGGACTTAAAAAACCTGCAGTGAGATTTGAAGGAATGAATTGAAAACACCTGTCAGATAAATTTGCCTTGGCCTTTTTTGTGCATTTTCAGATGATAACACCGTGATGATAAACATTTGTTGTTTTTGTCTTTTTGTTCTTATAAGTATATATGGTTCAACAGTTGGGACTATCATCAGTGAGGCAGTAAACAGACATGAGGAGTGATGGGTTATTCATGTGTAAACAAACATGGCATGTTTGCTCAGGGGCAATCTTTTGGAAGAAATGTCATTCTGAATCGCGACGACTGTAGATGACACGTTCATTCCCCTGGCAGCGGCGCGCCACAGCTCGGTTTTTGGAGTACGTGTATTCAGAGTGATCCCCGTCGTTCAGATTGTGCTGAAAGTGGTAATGTGGCCAAAACAAGCAAAGCAGGAGGCTAAACCAACAGCTTACCAACATCTCACCAAAGCCATTTCTGACAGTTACGATTCACATGAAGGAGCATGTTTCCCCCCTGGTGAGCTGAGGCAGGAGAAAAAGGAGCTATAGTGCGAGGCAATCAAAGAGCCATCGATCGGGTCTGCTGCTCTTGGAGCCCAGCGGAACTGAGCCTCCTCCTCCTCCTACCGTTCTACGTGGAGCGCTGCCACAGCACTACCAAGTGATTTCCGAATGTTCACGTATGGATTCAGAAACCTTCTTGTATTGAACCCTGGTTTTGTTCACTTTTCTTCTTGGTTATTGTTTGTCAGAAAAACATCACCAACCAGCACGTAGCAAGTTGAAAACAAGCACTCGGTTACTGTCCCACAGTACAAGATGTTCAGCTGCAACGTGCTCAGCAGTTGTAAAACAATTTGACAGAAACAAAATAGGCTGCTGATATTTTGTGTGCGCGTTTTGAAAACCTGAAATGACCTTCACGTCTTTTGTAAAGAGACACACACGATGCAAATAGCTTTGGGCATACAGGTAAACTTTAAAGATCATTTTTCATTCAAGGGAAACGATCCTACTTGTGTGTGAAGTGAAAGTGATGAAGGCCTAGACTTTGAACCACCAGTGTATGAAAAATAAATAGTTTAGCCGTCTCCAGGTAAACCGGTAAAAAAGTAAACAGTCCAATTCACTGCTGAATCCTGACACATCCAGTGAACTTGAACATTAGGAGGCTACACTGTCAAAATGAGCCACGAGTGGCTATAATTTGCATCAACAAGGTTAGTGGTTTGAAGTTCACAGCTTCTCTATGGACACAAGGAGGAGAGGATGTTATGAGAGTAGCTGAGCAGCTGTAAGAAATGACTATGCACATTTCTTTCATCTTTGTCAAATATAAAGCTGGTGTGTGGTTGGACCAGTGTTCATATGGAGCCAGTGGCAGAGGGGAGTTGTAAAGTGGAACTAAATGTAAACTGTCAGCAGCAGTTACAAACAAATAAATGCTGCAAAGCTTTAAATCACAAGCAGTGATCTGTGTTTTGCTTCATGACTGCTGAGTAAACAAAGATAGCTAGCCTGAAGGTAACATTGGCTTTGACTCTAAAGAGGTAGACCGTCTTCCTTAAAGGGTCAGATGGATCTGGAGTGTGGTGAGGACACAGCAGCTGGACTTTAAAGAGGTATGCTTGCAATTCTTTCTTCAGAAAGTATGGCACCACCCACAGGCTGTCCATATACATTTTAGACAGATGACAAACATCATTTTAGGCTCCCAAAGACCCACAACTGTGTTACCTTTTAGATGAAAAAAATTGCTCTTCTACAATCTGCTTTTCCTGGAAAAACTTGATGAGACAGCTCGCTAGTAAACTCTGGGCAGTAGTACGTGTAACTAATGGCTGGCAAGCATCAATAGCCATGAACAAGGGATTCATTAACACTTTCAAATGTCAGCAAGCATTTACTGCATAAAGTGAGAACATTAACTGTGCCAAAAACTGGTCTTCACCACTCATCACTTTCAATTTAACTTTCATGTCTTTCCATTTCCTTTATGTATTGAAGCAACTGAGATTTTGTAAATCTACATCTTCCAATCAGGTGCTTTGATCTCACTGCTTCATTTGGATAGAAACTACAGTTTTTACAAATTCGACAAACAACTTCACCTTTTTTGATACTTTTTCTGTGTGCAATGATAAATTTGGAACTTTTTCATAGATTTTTTGCAACGCTTGTTTGTTTACTTTACTCAGGATTATTCACGGCTTAAACCAATTCACCTTTAGTCTCTGGAGATTATCTGTTATTTAGCACCATTCAAACATTATTATGAATTATAAAGCAGCATTCCATGTTATCACAACCTATTTTTTCACACCTCAGATGTAAAAACAGTTGGTGCAGTCTTTTAGTTACTGAGGAGTGCTGACTGGTTTCTTGGTCTTAATATTTCAAACATTACATAAGTTTAATTCATTCTTGTTGCATGTTGTTCAAAGTAAGCCTCCATTACCAAAATGTGAAAGCTTCCTCTGACTTTGGGCGTCACTGTGTGATTCGACTAAGCCTGATTATGTATTACTTGCTGTAGCTACTTGTAACAGAGTGTGGGAGCAGATTGTCGAGGAGCTTTATGAAAATGTCATGCAAGCATGTTCCCCTCTACCTCAGCAACACGCTGATGCCAGAGAGTGACAATGGCTGCTGGTGCAGAGAGCTTTGATCTTGACAGGTTTTAAGCACAATACCAGAGTGTTTCTTGCGAGCAGCTGCAGCTCAGTGAGTCTTCGACTTCATTTTTTTTGGTTAAAACAGACAACTTTTGCCACCACCAACACTGTTAAACATGAGAATTGTAACACTTTCTCTTCTGTCACCGCTTAGCCTCTCCAGGCAGATTGACTGATGAAACCCATCTTTACAAACTTAAATTGTCCTGTTGCAGTTTTTTCACAACAGGAATTCAACAGTCAGTCTGAAAATGTTGAATTTATACTGATATTGAACTTTAAACAGTTCAGAAGCAACTATTCAGCACTAAAATCACCCAGGATTATAATTTCAAAGTGGAATCACTCCTGACATTCACATCACTTGAAGATTACTGTCGTCTTGTATTTTTCTTAACAGTCAAACTGTGTCTTTGTGGCTACGGTGGTTTCAATGAACACATTCTCTGACACAATGTTTAGTTAGAAGCAAACAAATTTCAACATTTTGAAGTGTCTTATGGAGTAGAATATGAATAAAACAAGCCAGTGGAAACTTTGAGTTTTCAAAGAGGTAACCTCAAAGCTCCTCCTAATCAGTAAATAATTCTGTTAGGGATAATAAACAATAGAATAGCTGAACTTGTCAGGATTTTCCCTGTTTTCCGTCAACCCTGATGTCAACCCTGTGATCTGAATTATATCTCCTTTCTGTGATATGACACCCCAAAAGCACTGAAAGCAATCCAGTAAGTTGAGATAAGGCTGCTTTGTACCACGCAGACCCTCAGGATACTCCCCTGATTTTTGGTCAGCGATCTGCTTTTTGCGTTCTTTGATAGAGATTAAATGGAGGCACGATTCAGTCTGACAGGAAAAGGCAGCCTCTCATCCCGCGTGGTTCACCACACATCAAACGGATAGATATGCTATCAAAGACGAAGGCAGGGTTCATGAAGAAATAGGCGAGGTTTCACGTACCATGTCTTGCGGATGAATGGAGATTGTTTTATCCAAGATGACCATATATTCAAGGTTTTTCCATTTTTCAGTCGAGCTGTGATGTTATTTGAGCCTAATTTCAAAGCAGAGGGAGTAACCATGCCCCGCGTATGTTAACGTAAAGCACAAGGGTCTCTGAAATTGACAGTAACACAGAAAAACAATGCTGAATAATTTATGAAAGTGTGGTGTAAATATCACAGTAATAATGTCTGTTTATTGGAGCCAATCACAACAGACAGCTCTGAGGGCCTTGAGGGTTTTTCCCCTGAAACACTGATTTATATTTTCCCTCGTTCCCCAATCCCACTCTGTTTTTCTGAAGGCGAGCCGTTCCTCAGAGAATATAAAAAGCAGTTACATGTGAAAATTGGTTTTTGACATAAGTAGAACTTTTCAAAGTTTAGTCCTTAAATGAACTGCTTCAGAGCACAGTAGCTCCATTGTGTATTCTTTGTATGAAACAGGCACATTGACAGAACCTACGACACACACACACACAATCAGCTCTTCTGTGGGAATGCTGTTTTTTTTTTTCTAAAGTGACTTGAATCAAAAGTTCAAAACACTCAAATGCTCCTTTTCATTCATATATAGTGAATATTTTCTCTGCAAGATCATGTATATTTCAATTACGATCAATGAGCACAAGATCTTTTGACCCTTATGAAGGCTGCTTTTTAGACACTTTCACTCCTCATATATTATCTTAAAGCGGCCCTATTATACACATTTTGGCTGTCTTTGTCTTCGTATGCAAGTCCACAATGACAGAAATTCATCAAGCTCTTTTTCTCAAACACCGTTACTCATTTTATCTCGGTCGTCTCCTTCAGCCCTAATAGGAGCCTTTTTAGAGCTGAGCAGAATGAGGCTCTTCCGCATTAAGCCCCGCCCCTACAATGATGCAGGATGCCTCTGATTGGGCCGTTGTTGGGAGTGTGCATATAGACGTTCTCGCCACAGACACCGGCATTACTTGTAAACAAACCGAGGCTGATGGCTACGTCTGTTAGCATCCCACCGTCCACAGCCATCGTTTAGTGTGGGTTATCGCCTGCTGTATGTAGCTGTTTATGAAGTCAGTGTAAGTTATTTCTTCTCAGACAGTTTTTTTTTTATCAAATCAGACCCAGGCCGCTTTCAGATGTGGCTGTGAATCGGACACATATCCCATGTTTTCTAAAATAACTTAAGTCATGTCGCTTTTCATCGAATTTTTACGTTGCGGTCCCACAGCTTTTTGCTCCGACTCTGAATTCACACGTCCCTTCATACACAGCCACGACTGCTCCACAAATGGCCACGATCGGATGCTGAGCCTCTTTTGTGCATGCGGGTCAAATTAAGGCTGTGAAACGGTCAACTAAGGCAGTTTGATGGAGGTGTCATTTCACTTATAATATGAACAATCCCCCCCTCCCCCCCAAAAAATCTGATCCGTGCAAGAAGCTGTCACTGGGCTTTAAGGTCTGCGGTGTAAACACAGCCTTTCAGATGCCTGTGCAGAGCTTGATAATCAATCATTTGAGCCAGGTGTGTTGGAGCAAGAAAACACGTCAAACTCGCTGCTTCTTAGTGGACACAGAGCCGATGATAATAGTGTCGGCTCAGAAAACACTGAGAGGAATATTCCTCTAAGCACTGTCAATGGTCCGGCTTGCTTGTGAGAACCTGTCCCACAGTACAAATGCTGTAATGCAGCCAGAAGTGCTTCTAGACTTCTGAGCTTCTGGTATTAATGTATTCATTAATGTGACAAGGTACAAGGAGGGAAAATTTCTCAGAGCTCAGATAAAAGGCAAAAGGATTTTCCAGTGAGATGGAGCGTTGGGGGGCAAACAGAACCACACTGGTAGAATTTACTCTGCTGTTCAAATAAGATTTATTATTTATTGTTCTTTTAATGTCAGAGCCCAATTCAATATCAAGAGAGAGCACATTTCTGGCCGGTGTAATTTCACTGGCATCTCCTTCTTTGCAAAGCCCCCTCCCTTTTTTGCTTTGTTTTCAGGTCGTTTTCAATGAAAACTGAGCTTAGTTTTTGCAGGTGGATCGGTTGGGGTCTTCATTCATAAAGCCCTTTTTAAGGCACAGTGCTCAAGGGAATTACAATATGTGCACTCTATGTCATGCACATTACTTAAAGTTCGGCAGAGAGTGTGCTCGTACACCAGGCGGAGTAGAGGAGGCGTTATTTGGTAGCACAAGCATTAAATATTCTCCTTGCCGGTTCCCTTTGTTATCATTGTGAATCGAAGTGAAGGTTATGTACAGTGTACAATGTATATGATAATTACAAGTACTTGACATGAGTATACAATGAAGGGTTTTGGCTTGTCCCAGATGAAAGATGAGACCTCATGCAGTGGTCTCAGGTCATGTAGTGGAGGCCAACAATCGCCTGAAATGATCCTCTGATGATGTCACAGTGGCTGTCTCATTACACCACAAGCAGTGAATTCGAAAACAACTCGATGCCATTTCCAGCAGCAGAAAAAAGCACAACTACAAAATGCAATAGCAGTCAACAAAAAAACCAGTATACTGATTCTAGTAAAGGTAAAACTACTGAACCACATCCTCAGGATTTATTATGCCTCACCTTCTACAATGCATGAATGCTTGAAGAAAAATGGCTTTAATTACAGTTGGCTTCAATTATTTATATCTATCGAAACAATATACTGCATAACATTTCTATTCTTGCATATTGGCGCCCATAATAGCTGCTGCCAACTCCTTGTCTTGCTATCACGCCAAACTCGTGATGTCAAACGTAAAAATAAACACCTTTAAGACCTTGTTCAACTTTTCTGTGTGTAGATTACTGCTCCCTTCCTGAATCATGTCCACCTGCACCATGTTAAGTCTCCATTTCCTGACATACTATCACAGCATTAAGTGTTGTCTGAGTTAGTTCATTTGGTACCATGAGTCAAGTGATTCAGCCTGTTGTCTAATTTTTTCTAAAATCTGTTTACATGTAGTTTAGCCACCCTGGTTTTACCCTCATGTGCCCCCTCAAAACATCTGCATGTGTGGTTGCTTTCATTGTTGCACACCTGCCTTAGGTTTCAAATAAACTCTGTAGACTGAATCTTTTGAGAGTTCCTCTGTTCCGTATCATCCGGAGGGTCGAAACTGAACTTCACTTGTAACTTTTTCAGACAGCCAGGTTCCCTTTCACGGATAATTGACAAAAATAGATTTGCAAAAGTTAAAGTCAAAATGTCAAGAAGACCAAGGAAAAGACACGGCACACTAGAACCTCAAAGTCCTTCAAAACAGCGAAGCATTCTTTAACTCCAGCAATGCAGTGCCCACTGCCTTCACTGCTGCTTCAACACCCCTGATATTACCCTGATATCAGAGTTCATATCTGAGTCTAAGAGTAGCAAAGTCCACTGAAGTGTGAAGGCGGATAAAGAGTAAGAAAAAGTTGAAGACATGTAGCTGTTGTTTGGTTTCTTATTATCTCCCACAGGAAAGATGTTTCTAAATGTGTGGACTCTGTCCCAAATTGGTCATGAAGTTATCGTTCATGAACTTCACTTGCTACAGTCATAGTTTTGGATTAAAGCTAATTTAACAAAACCCCTCATCAAAACCATTACATATATTTCTAAGATGTGTGAATGGAACATTACATTTCTCTGACTTCCTTCCCGACATGAAGTCTTCTAAAGAGAAATATTAAATGTGGCACTTACCGATTCCCAGGAATGTCAGAAGAGCCTGTTGTTTCGTACCCTGAGTCCAGCAGTGAGCAGCAGGATGAAGACCAGTAGTCCAGAAGCTTCTCTCATGGAGGCAGCGGCCTCACCGGCATGCAGCAAACTCTCAGCACCTTCTGCTGCAGCTTCTTGAAGCCCTCTGACACAACACACACAAACCACAGTTCATTAGAAAATCAGGAATATTCAGTGTTTCTGTTCAGGATATTTTTTTGATCCCAAATTCATTTTCAGAGCAGAGTTTATACTCACTCAGCAACTTGGTGAAATCCCTTCGTGGTGAGCTCTCGGATTCACCGTGGACCGAACAACCCGAGTTAAATATTCAGCTGTAACACGCACGTTTGAAATTATCCTGGAAACTTAGCCTGAATGCCCAGGTACACAGCTACACGCACTAAAATACAATATAAAGGCAACAAAATGTAAAATACTTCACTGAGATATACACTGACGGACGCAAACGTTTCTTCTATTGGGACATGGCGCATTACTTCCAAAACTAATTGCTAATTAGTCACCTGTCAATCACAATATAGCCCCGCCCCCAAAGAGGCGGGATTCTGTCTGTTGACGTAAGATAACCACGGATCAATCATGACTTTTTTTTGGTTGTTGTTTTTTTTTCTTTTTTAAAACGATTTTTCAGCATTTATAATCTTAACATATTCATCTTATTTTATTTAAATGTAAAGC
>JAUESE010000018.1:8223132-8234082 GCA_032274725.1 Malacoctenus triangulatus | reverse complement strand
ATTTACCGGTATTTAGGTCAAAGCACAGCTTTTGTCCGTCTGACTGTAAATTCCAGAATCACACTACATTAGTATGTCGGGGTTGAAACTGTTTTACAACTGTGTTTACGATGTCAAATTCTGACAATATTCATGGTGTTTTTTTAGCTTATAATCGCATGTCTGTTAATGTTGTATTATACTTGTGAAAAATTTTTATATTCACGAATATTACCGTTATTTTCTTTCATAGAGCAGAAAGGACCTTACTGTCACTGTGACCTCAGATGTAGTTACTGAATAAAAACATCAAAGCTTGACCTTCTCAGGTCACGTTTGGGAAGCTTGAAGGAACTTTCACTGTTCTGTTTGTAATAGTATTAAACTTCGAACAATATTCTGAACATTAAAAGTGCCTCTGATGACTCGTTCATAATGTTCAGCTTCCAGTGATTCATCTCTGACAAGCCACATTCATCCCAAGGTCACCTCCTTTCGCCTCGAAAGAATTCCTTTGTCCTTCTCTGTCTGCTCGTGGTTGTTTTTAGATTTTCTGGTAAGCAACATCAACGGGCAAGGTAACCCACCCAGAGTACTGTAAGACGTGAACAGGATATCGTCGTCTTTGTTGCATGGCCTTTGTGTCCCTGTGACATCAGCGGGTGATTATTTCCAGAATAAACCCCTCAGTCTCCACTTCTTTATCAGCTATTCTTCAATGTTCGCCCTTGAAAAAGACTTTCTGTGACTGGTAACAAATGTGGACTCGTCAGATTTAAGAGATGTACCACCGTTTGCGTTGATGAAAAAATACATAATTATCTATCAGTACATTGTTTTTTGCCTCATAGAGTTTCCTTTCAGTGATTTCATTACAGAGCTGTTATTGTTGTTAAAGTATAAATTTCTGACATGTTCACACTCTAACATCTTGAGCCCATAGGGAGTATTTTTTAAACATTTAATTTAACACTGTAGTGATGTCCAGAAGCTTTTACCAATACATGTTTGAATTAAATGGATTCCATGTGTATTCAAGCCATCTTCCGCAAATTTGCTGTACCAAAGATGGCAAAGAGAAATTATGTCCGCTTCCAAGAGGAGCAAGGCATTTTGTGTGCACGATAACAAAGCAATACTAGTTGCAGTATTTGCAGTTCTAAGATGCAATTTGCTTCCCTTTCACCAAGTGTAAAGACTTGTTCGCTGGCTGAGAAGACGAGAGAGGCACCGTGCCACATGGCTCACATTTGGCTAAGTAAGGAGTGTCAGACCACTGTTGGCGGTACTGAAGGAGGCAGCTGTCTTCCAGTCACTCAAGGAACAAAAGTTCCTCCCAGATGTTCAGGCGCTAAGGGCTCAGTCTGAATTAAAGAAATCTAAATATGAATAGGGAGAAAATGAATGGTAAGTTGGTTCATTTCAATAATTGTCGCATTTGTTTTGAAGCATTCGCTTTCAATTTTCAGATTGCTGCATTCAAATGAAAAATTTATTTCGGAATTTCAAATGCTCGATGTGGAGCTGATAAATTCATATTTATACCATGCAAGTTTTATTCTCTACTTATATTGATATCTGTTTATCTTAAATAAAATGTCAGACTATGTTCTGTCATTGAAATAGACAACATTATATCCAAACAACACATTAAACTGTAACTCTACGCAGCAATCAGACACACAGTATAGGTATGATGCTTGGATATGTAACTATGTTTGAAGTTAAATGAGTCAGGAAATAACATATTTGTGAAATAAGTCTCCACTTGTTTTTTTCATTTGCAGCTTTTAACGATATTTCACTGCAATTTGTTATTCTGGTAAACTGGGATTTGACATCTCTTGGAAGAGTAATGCTCAGAGTTTCTAATGCAGGAGACATTAACAAAGGTTTGGTTTAACCCATTGGTGTCAAACATGTGCACTTGCTTTTCCTCACCTACCTAATATTCCACCTAATTTGTCTCCTAAACTTGCATTTGGAGGTGGTCATCATCGACCTGCGATGTTTCTTTTACTTGACATATTGCCCTCTAACAGCCTGCAACCAGGTCTTGAACTACATGGCACCCAGCCACAGATGAGCTGCGTGGGATTGTGACTGAGATGGGAGGAACGTAGTGTAAGAGAGCTGTAACGAGGAGGAGCAACTATGCACTCAAATAATCACAACCCGATATGTGGCTGAACTGCGTTGTTGATTGTTTGAGGCCATTGTCTGATCCTAACGACTCTCCCCTCGTATGCAAAGGATTCCTGGTTTGATGATTTAGCAGATTGTTTCGAAAATGTGCAGTCATCGCTCTGTTTTTTGGAGGTTTTCAAACACATAATTCAGCATCTCATAGTCTCCCCCACTGTGCAGAAACAATACAGACACAGTTTTTAATGCAACGTATAATTGGCTCCAGTTCACAAGAAACATAAACAACCAAAATCATCTCACCCTCAGTTCCAACTGGTTCCCTGAACTTGGTCAAGCGAGAGTTACATGTAATATAATTTGTGGATGCTCCTGCAACAACAGTCGGCTTTGTTGCCGTACATAATACATTATACTGTACGTTTGTATAATGATGGGTGAATCATGAGCTAAAAGTATCTGCGCAGCAGGTCATCTGTCAGGGTTGCTGACAGTACCAGCTGGCCCATTCGTGCTGCCAGGGGCACAGGCAGGTTAGGGGCTGGGCCTCCCACAATCATAGTTCTCCTCTCTGTATTAGGAACTGGAAACGGAGCCAAGCCTCAAGTTGCGGTGTGCCTTGCTCTGGAACAACCACATAACGCATCCAAAACAACAACAGAAGGAAAGGAGGAGCAGATTGCCCACGCAGCCATTCATGTCCAGCACATTATTGCAGGTCCTGAGTTCAAACTGGGTCAAGGATGAACTATAAGAATCAGACAGGATACAAGAGAGCGTGGGTTTGTGTCTTTACGTGTGTTTACGTGTAGATGTGTGTGTGTATTCTTGTTTTACTGTATTTGTAGGGTCCAAAGCATTGAAACAAATCGTTTTTCACACATTTCTAAGGGTTCAGAACTGCTTGAGGGTTCAGGTTACAATTACATTATAGGTTGGGTTCAGGTCAGGAACTCAGTCCAGGATTAAGGACGAGGCAATGAGCAGACACTGAAAAGACAATGTTTGTATGTGTGTGTGTGCATGAGTGAGTATGTGTTTGCATGAGCCGG
This sequence comes from Malacoctenus triangulatus, assembly GCA_032274725.1. Classification (NCBI taxonomy): domain Eukaryota; kingdom Metazoa; phylum Chordata; class Actinopteri; order Blenniiformes; family Labrisomidae; genus Malacoctenus; species Malacoctenus triangulatus. Next base: position 8,230,906 of record JAUESE010000018.1, on the reverse strand, counting down.
TAATGGCCTTTTGTGGTCGGAGAAAACTAGGAAAGTGCAGTGGTGATCAAATAAATAAATAAATAAAGAATTGAAAACCTCCTGCACGTTACTCGCAGGCAGAAGATGTGTGTGTGTGTTTATGGCGTTTTCCTGATTGGTTGTCTGTGGAGATGTCCTCAAATAGTCCCTGCTATCAGCATGTGCGACACAGCAGGATAGAATGGGTAAAACAAACAAACAGGGAGTGACTTTCTTCTGTCCTATACAAAGTTTATTGCTTCAGAACGGTCCAACTCGATAAGGAAAAAACTACACTTGCAAAATACCTTGAAAATTGAGAAATTGTAACACATAAGTCACATGTAAACTTATGACACACAATTTCTTCGACAACAGCTACGTGGTTGTTTGCGCCGCAGGCCGACCACTTGGTTTCCCTCTAACTGTCTCCTGGTTCTTCCTTTATTCAATGTGCTTCTGACTTTCACATCAAAGTTTTTTGGAGAACTTTCACAAAGGCTGCAATTGTGAAGAAGCGCACGCTTAACAATCTATTTCATTTCGCTGTGATATCAGAGGGGATTCGTTCCTCAGCTTCAGAAATTAAATCGTATTGAAATGAGCCGCCCAGCCTCAAGCCCTATCAAGTCAAAATTGTCCCTTTAAAGCAGAAGTCACAGCAAATTCTCACACCTTGTGGGAGGGCATGATTAAGTGTGTCCAAAAGTAATGCTCTAATTTGCTAACAAAATTACCTGCTGTGAGACACTTTCTGGAAGATTTAGGACCTGACAATTAACTTTGAGTGTAATGACACTCTCCATTAGCTTCGGTGTGAGAAGATTTTCTCAATGGATGATTTGCAAAAAAAAGAAAAAAAGTAATTGATTATTATGTTCAGCACATTTGAGTAAAAAAATGAGCAGAAAGGCAAAGAAGAAAGCAGGTGAGTGGAATTGGTGAGCCGGTCAGGGAGGCTGGAGTTTATTTTGGCAGCATATCAGCTGCGTCCCAGCAGCACTGGGGGTGAGAAGCCAGGCAGTCAGCTGTGAGGGGAGCCCAGGTAAAAAAAACTCCAGTTGCATCATTAATTTCTCCCAGTTTACGTTGTGGCAGGAAGTTCAAAGCTTGCGTTTTTTTGTTTCTCTCTGCATGTCTTCTGTCTTCCCTTTGGCTCCAACCGGCCTGGGCTTTCAGGACACTGGAGGCAGGTGGAGTAGCAGGTCAGAGTAGAAGAGGAAACAGCATGGATCCTGCCAGTCACAAAGGACCCAGAAGACTGAGTGGCCAGGCCCTGCTGGACCGACTGGCAGATGGCTGCCTCAGGATAATGACCAGGTGACATCTGCAGAGTGAACAAGCCATCAGGCTAACAGACTCACCTTGACCCACCAGGGAAGCCAAAGCTGCCTGTTCTCCACCGCCTCCTCTTGCAATTCCCCCAGGTTACACCCACAACCTGAGAAGTACAACAGAAGTTTATTGATTCACTAAGTTTCTCAACTGCCCCCCCCACCCCCCACCCCCCACCCCAAAAAAAGGTGTGAGAATGTCCTGGAAAAAAAAACATTAACAGATTTTATGTGGGTGTTTCAATTGAATTTTCCTTTATTCTCAGAAGACTCAGTCTGTGACTGGACTGTGAGTAAAAGTGACTCTTCTTTTTCCTGTTCTGTGATTTGAACCAAAACTACTTCAAACATCAAATAAATCTTATAATCCAACCTCACAGCCGCTGAATCACATCTGGTGGCAGGAATATGCTGAAGTTAAAATGTAAAGCAAAATAAAAATTGCTTATCTTTGTTGTTTTTTCTTTCTTTTTTTCCTTTTCATTATTTTGCTCACATCTGCTGCCGAGTGATGTTTAAAAGCCAAACCTCGGCTTGTCTAAGGACTCATACGTGCTGACTACGTGACGCTGCGCACAAAGGTCATCTTTTGACAGCAGTGAGATCATGAAAAGGTCAGACTTCTCGTGCCATTTGAAAAAGAGGCAGCGTGATTCCAACCTGCCAATATAATTTCAGCATGTCTTTTTCGTCTGAGTGTTAGCAGCCTACGTTGTTTACTGAGTAGTTTACCAGCACGGCGTGGCTGTCGGCAAACTGAGGCTGCAGGGGTGAAGTTGGGTGGGAAACTTTGGAGGCTGTGCAGCTGATTTAAAACGAGCTGAATATAGACCCGCAGCTGCGACAGTTCTGCACATTTAGCCAGAAATAACAGATAAAAATAGAGAGACAGACTTCTATGTTCTCATGTTCAATGTGGAACAAACTAGAAAGTAGGAATATTTGAAGGTAGTCTGTTTCCTCAGGGAAGGACTTGAATAACTTACAAACATTCGTGGCTGCAGCTTGAGACTATGACAGATTTTGTACGATAACCAAATACACCCAAAAGTTTATTCATTTCTTCATTTTGCCTTGATTGGACACGTTTTTGGGGTTTTTTTTGTTCCTTTACAAATGAGGTGTTTTTGTCTTACTAACTGGAAAAATAATTACGAGGTTGGAAATGTTTGCCAATGTTTTTTTTTAATCAAGATCTTCTCTTCAAAATCTCGTTCTTCAGTACAACTCAGGGTTCTTTCAAAGTCTGAAAACATCCCCTGGGGGGCGCTAGAGAAGTTCCAGGGAGGCGTGGCACCATTGGGAAAAAAGTCACAGAGGAAATTTAAAGCAACTTTGGTCCCAGCATCTTGTTCAAAAACACTGTGACATTTGGACAGGGCCAGATGGAGGGATGAAACCTCCAACCTCTGGATTGAAGACCAACCTGCTCCACCAGCTGAGCCACTTCCTGTTAGAAGGTTTTCTGTTTAAAATCGACGGTATTGTCCATATTACCATTTATAATACATAAGCACTGTGGTGTTGTTGCACCTGCATGTATTTGGACTTTGAAGATGTGTGACACATTGAACGATGGCAGAAACCTCATGGATGTTGTCCTTGGTGGTGGAAGTAAGAGACCTATCAGTTATCAGGTCTGGCTCGCTCCTTTTAATCGTCAGGTTGTGGATGTCAGTTTACTATCCAAGTCGCTCTCTTCATTTGTGAAGGCAGCGGGTAGAAAGAACATTAGCACAAAGTGTAATCGAGGAGAATGCTCTGCATAGTCAGTGCAATTATCACTTATTGCTTATACTGTTTGTGGAATGCATACAAATCGGCGCGGTTCATTAAATCTGCAGCAATCAAAGTGGAAACACACAGCAGAGTCTCCGTCAGGTGCTTTTAATGCTCCCTCAACTGAAGAGTAATTAGGAGGCAACACCGGCAGCCGTGGTACCTGCAGTGGCCTCGTGCACTCCATGTAAGATACAGAAGCTGCCAAGCAGGACTTCTGACTCACTGAGTTTTCCCAGTAGGACATGTGGGTTCGAAACGCACGCTCCAAAGTTCCTGCTAATTTGTTGTTTCAATAGGAGCGTTTCTTATGCTGCAGGTGATCTATGCGTCTCGGTGCATAATGAAGGCCACACATGACGCATTAGGCTGTTGCCCCTTCTTGTTTATGCTTGCGAGGTGGTAAACACGAAGTGGTAGATGGTGGACTCGTACATATAATGGAGGAAGCCATCATCGCTCACATATCTCAGCCGATTAAACCCATCTGCGGACCAAATTGGTGCCAATGAAATCTTGCAACTGCATTTAAATGATGATGGATTGTGTAGGGTATCTTTGCATCAATTACCAGAGAGTGGAGTGGAATATAAATGACTCACTCAATGCTACATATACTGTACTCCTAAGCAGGATGAAGAAAAGAGAAAGAAAAAGTGTTTATTTGCTCCGTACGTGGGCAGTCACGAAAAAAATGTCTTGTTACTTATTTAAAGGGATCAATAAAATGACTAATTCATTGAGGTGAAGATTTAGATAAGTTGAGTTTATTATTTACACCTATAAAGTGTTCAGCTGGAAGCGGTGGAGCGAATGGGAGTGGAATCTTGTGCCATCTTTCTCAGTTATGTCACTTACACACTAATCCCGCTCTCAATTTCCCACGTTTCTGTTGAAGTGCTGATATCGATCAGATAACCACAGAAGCTCGGTGTCCATTCTTCGGCCGGCCAGTCCCGAGCTGTGTTCCTCACCTCGCAGCGTTTGTGCCATTCACTGTCACGCTGCAGAGAGACACTAAATGACTTTCTCCCTCCAAGTCTCCCCTAGCTTCACTAAGCTCTTTCAGCTTCTACACACTGCTTAGGGTGCATCTTCAAGTGGGTAACCCACTTTCTGTGCTTGCTTGTAGACAAAAAAAAAGGACACTTCTGGGGCTTCGCTCACTTTTGTGTTCAAGCTTGGTGTCTCAAGGCTCTCTCAAAGAGCTTAAAGTCTCAGACAATGAAAACGCTTATTTACATAAACATCCATGGTCACCTTTGAGAATGGTCATGGTTGGATGTGCAGCTTTAGTTTTGAAAGACGCCGTGTGGAGGCTTTCCAGAACCGGGAGGTTTGAGGGAGGAAAAAAAAATCACATCGCAGGAACAAAATGGGACATCAAACGAAATTTCCAAGATCAAATTCAAACACTCTTCAGGACTGAATCAGCCTCCTCTCTACTTTCTGGACGAGAGTTAACCTGAACATTTGACTGATAAGAGCTTTAGATTATCAGGTCACTGCTTCACGGTACATTCAGGGACTCAGAGATGTTCCCTCCACTGACCTCCTTCTGATATTAGACTGAGAAAAGCCACAGTCACAAACAAATATAGCTGAGAGCAGCGTGAGTGAATATCTGGATCCCATCCAGACCCTTCCAAACAGAAATACTCTCTCATTACCTTCTCTGCAGGGATGTGCAGAGCAGCACTCTCATCCACTGGCACGCTGGAGTCCATTTCTTTCATGTGTCACCGACTTCTTGTTTTTCTCTTCTTTGCAATGTCTTTTTCAAGTCGTCGTCCCTCACGGCTTTCAGTTTGACTGGAAGACAACAGGTGCTAAAACGACAACTGTGTCCTCGCAAAACAAACAGAATTTGGAGAGTTTGCTTGAGCAAGCTTTAAAGTGCGAACATTTGTTGTGGTCCAGTAATTTGCTGGGGTTTTTTTTCCACTCATAAATGTTGTAGTTTTCTCAAATTCTAAAGCCATTTCGTATCTTTGAACTCTCAGTTTTTTCAAAGACATTGAGGAGAAAAGCATGGAGCTGATTTAACATGATTCAGATTCTTATGAATAAACCGCAAACAACTGATTTGAACAGTTGAGGCCAGTCTCATAAGAAAAACATTACATGTAGGCGGGGTGCAATTTGTGGGGGAACCAGAAGGAGGGACGTTGGAGGGAGCGTGGAGGTGGCAGCCTCACCGCGCCTTCATCATGCTTTCTGCCTCGTTGATTTTGAGCAATAATCATAGTTTAAAAAAAAATAGACAAATACTGGTAAAAGTTATATTTGTTTTTATAAAAACACAATTTTGGCTGAACTTATTCTCAGCGTAACAAAGACAAATAAATGAAAACACAAGTCAGGCAGCAGCCCACAAATGTAACTTGTACAGTTTCCATTGATATTTAGAGGCCAATTCCATCTTCAGACCACCGTGGCCCTCAATTCAAAAACTAGATTATGGATAGATGTTGTCATCTATGATGTTCATGTCGATATTTACAACTGAATCACATTCTAACTAAATTTTTTTTTCCCAATATAAGTAACATCAATGGTTGTATGGCTAAAAAAAAGACCCAAGTTAACTAAAAATATGTATTGTTGTTCCAACAATCGTCACATCTGTCTGTTTCTGACATAACGATCAGCTTTTGTCCTTTAGGTGTAATTTCATAATTCTGGTCCTACAGATGGGCTGAGCAGGAAGAAAGGGCTGGAAATCATCAAGAAAATGTTGGCTCAGGTGGTATTCAATGAAGACAATCGAACTAATTTACAGAGTGTCAACATATTGCAAAGTTTCACACAAATCAATGCTAAATGCAATCAGTAACCCCTAACGAAGGGGACCATATTGATTTGACGTCTGACACCGTCTGTGCACGTTTTTATTTGACAGCTCAGGAGATATCTTAATCTTTGCTGGAGACCTTCAAATGCCAGGATTCATTTCTCTCTGCTCCCTTTGGAATGATGTTATTACGGTTGGGGAGATGACAGTTGTATCAATTATGCATAAGGTGAGGGTGTATGGGAGGCATCTATGCAAATCAAGTTCACCCCTCGGATGACAGTGAAATAAATGAAAATGCTCATTTCAAAGTGGTGAGTTCAGAGAAGTTCCCAGCAGACGGGCTCCAGAAAAGTCTGTTAACAACCAGAGGAGGAGACGTCGGACAACCTTTGACTCACTTTCATATACAGGCTGTGTTGTTGGGTTTCTGCATTCTATGTTATATCACCTCCCTCTTTCTGTCAGTCCGTCTGTCTGTCTCGACATGCACATGGACACAGGTGTGAGTAGAAACTGTGTATGTATAAGCCGAAGAGGAGGAGGAGGAGGAGGAGGAGGTGTTGCAGCAGGTGGATGATCCAATGACGTGTTCTCTTGCTTGTATCACCCCCCCCCCCCTTCCTCCAACCTTTCCCTCCTAATCCTCTCCCTCTTTGTCTCAAAATCTCACTTTCAATCTCCTTCCTTTCCAGCCACATTTGTACATCAACAGCTCCACCAACAGGTGGAACACTGCCTGTCCTTGAGTTTTACGCTGCCTGTGCCCATCATCATCAATCCGAGGCGGCGTCCACATTCCCTCCCTGACAGTGAAATGTAAGGCTGCATATTTTCAGGGCCTGTGTTTTAAATTGTCTGCTAACTGGGAGCTGTTTCCTTCAACTGAAGGGTCGAGTTATTTATTGTCTTTCCACACACAAGCAGTGCTGAATCAACAGAGTCACAGCAGTGAGGACACTGAACACACATCCGCTGTGGACTTTGCCTCGATATAAGTCAGCCAAAAATGATAACCGTGAAATGTTCGGTGAATCATCCTCTTGACAGGATCTATGACTTTTCTCCTCAGGACTAATAAAACAGGATTGTGAGACATGATCTGTTTTCATTCTGCATGCATTTAAATTACCTGATTTCTCCACTAGGAGGCAGTCTGACCTCATTTTGTGTGATCCAGGAAACCTCTCGAGCTTTTACACGTTTTCCTCATGCCACACAACACAACTCACCAGACAATTCAAACAAATTAGTTCTAAACAATTACTTGGCCTTTTTTCTTTAAGCAATCCGTTTTCATTCAGTTTCAATGCAGAGCATTTTGCAAATACTTCAGTTCCCACCTGCAGAACAGTTTGCTCAATAATCTCAAGCATATGTGGATTATGACATGGAGTTTAAATCTATTTATCATAATCATGAATGCAATGAAATAATCTCTGTGTCAGGGCTGAGAAATCTTTGATCTGAAATGTTTGTGAGATCTGCTGCATTAGTGATTGACTGATGAGAGGAGAGAAATTAAACTAAAGCAACCAAAAAAGTTAAAATCCACAATATGCATGAGTTTGCCTATTTGTCCTTGGTTGGTTGGCCAGTTTTTTCATTCAAAGAAGTTTTTTGTAATGCTTTGTTGTCTTTTTTTGCATGACTGCTATTTTGTGATGGATTTTCATTTGAAGCACATTTCCCTGCCAGTCCCTGGCAGATCAGGGGCGATCAGGGATGTTGTCACGTCTCTGTCAGCATGCATGCAAGGGATTGTCCATGTGAATGGGAAAACCAGGCATCACTACACACACACACACACACACACACACACACACACACACACACACACACACACACACACACACACACACACACA
>JAUESE010000018.1:8194741-8208784 GCA_032274725.1 Malacoctenus triangulatus | reverse complement strand
CACACACACACACACACACACACACACACACACACGTCAGAGAGACAACCCAGTGAGCTGAGTGGCTCTGCAGCACACGGACCGTCTCCCCTCTGTGGATAGGTTCATTTTTAGCTGCTCGCCTCCTTACCAGCAGAGGGGATGGTGTCTACTGTGGCGCCAAGCTCCCGCTTCCTCTTTTTTGGCAGGCGAGTCTTGCAGAGAGCCTCGAAATGTGCCTGCATGGGAGCGTCCATGGACAGGAAGTTGCACTGAAGGAATCCGCTCAGCGTGGTGGCGGCCATTTCTCGGACCTACGGAACAAAGACGAGACAGATGAGACGGGAATTTAAAGCATCAGAACAAAAAACACTGAAAACAGCTGTGAGCCTGGGTGTGAGCTGCAGATCAAAGAACTGAGGCAAAGGACTGAAACGTTACCGAGACATCGAGTGTCCGAAGCTTTACTCCGACAACACGTTGTTTTGCTGGCTTCATTTGAATAAAAGCATCATGTCACTACATGCCATCATTATACAGAAAGTGTCATGAAAAACAAAAAGGCTACGAAAAACCTGCCGTTCCATCAGGTGAAAGAAACACTGTAAACCAGCTATTGGAGTCCTTCTACATACAGACCGCCTCTTGCTGCAATCGACCAGATTCACTGGTGCAGCATTATTTTACACGCAAGGATTCACACCTGGATAGAAGCAGCAGTAGGCTCAGACGACGTGCACGTCTGTGTACGTGCTTTATGATGCTTCTCTCTCTCTGTTTTGGCCTCTGTAGTATTTTTATGTCCGTGCCTCAGATTCACTCCACAAAAAGAAAAAAAAAACAGCCTGCTGAGCCGACGTGTGAGCGCAGGAAAGACGGCTTTTTTGGAAGGAAACAGGACAAAGGTGTCACACGGGCAGCGGCACGGAAAATTGGGCCGAGGTTACTTTAAGAGTCTGAAAAAAATGGCTACTTCCATCCCCCACTCCTTTGTCTCTACTCCATCCCTCTCCCTCTCGTCCTCCTTCAATCTGAACGTTATCTCCATGGCAACAGATTACTGCAGCCTGTGGTTTCCACAGCAACAGCTCGAGGACTACGGGGGGAGGGGAGGGGGAGATGATGAGTGAGCCAAGAGGAGAGTGCTGAATCACGACAGTGGAGCTGGTAGACAGCAAAGGGGCCTGCTAGCATGAAGGGCCACGTACTGACCGGCAGCTCGACCGTCATAAGGCGCAATAAGTTGTAATTCGGTGTTTTGGTCGGGTTGTGATGGTAACCGGCGGCGGTTCTCACCTCCAGCTGCTCGTCCTCCAGCAGCTGGATCACCAGCGTCCTGACGTCCGTCACCAACGTCTGGTCGCTCATGAAGGTGAACAGGTTGTAGAACACCATAATCTGGAGGTATGTGAGCACCGTGTAGCGGGCGTGCCACGAGCTGCTGCCAGCAATCTGTAACAAACAACAACGACGACGACCACAACAGGCCCAGCCCACGTCAATAACACATTAGCATTTGTTTCACATGACGAAGCGCCTGAACGCGGCGCGGAGAAGCGGCGAGCCGGACTGTAACGGTCCCTGCTGCTTCAGGGGATTTCTACTTATCCATATTGTTCTATAAACTGACAAAACAATCACATCTCAGCACATCAAGTGAGCACTTCACAGCTTCACACACAGTTTATCATCAATATGTTTTCATTTTTCTCCCTCGTTATTTTACATGCTACATAAATGTATTTGTGCTGTTTTGGGAGCTGTACAATAAAACCCTCCCAAACGTAATGCAATGTAACAACTGTTCATTTGTTCAATGACAAATACAGACTGAGTGTAAATTATTACATAATTTATGTCAACTTTCAAACTGATAAAACCAGCCTTGCTTGATTCATCAGTTCAACACAAGATTCCTTTTATTTTTCGGTTTACTGATCTGATCTTTGAGGAAGTAAGATGGTGTGAGTGTGTAAAAAAAGAAAAAAAGCCCAGTCATAAGTGATGCAGGTGAGAAGTGGAAGAGCAGCTGCAGCTCGTGGATGACTCACCTCCTGCAGGGCGCTGAGGACCATGGGAATCTGCTCAGAATAGAGGAGTTCCTGAGACATCAGAGACAGGCAGGTCTTTGCGTCTCTCTTCAGTTCGTCGTAGCTGTCGTCATTCTCCACCGGGGCGATCTGGAGGAGGAGGAGGAGGAGGAGACACAAGTTAGAGGGCAAACGGGTCATCCTGACAGACGACGGAGCTGGTGGAGAAAAAGCCGAAAGAGACGAGCGTGTGTCACCTTGAAGAGCAGGGGGAGCAGGCGGAGCTGTTCTGGGACAGCGGTGGAGAAGGAGCGACCGGCACTTGCAATCAGCCACTTCAGCACTGCAGACAGGAGGAGGCAGGATTAGAATGTCAAATTAGACGAGTTAAGTTACAAGTTTACTGCTTTCCTCCAAATTCCCTTACGAAAAACTACATGATTGACGATCAGAAGGTGGACCCACCAGTTTTCAGGAGCTTGATGGCCTGCGTCCTCTCGTCCTGCTCCCCCACCTCGTTCTCCTCCACCACGTGGTTCTGGATCTCCTCGTCGCCCTCCGTCAGCGGCTTCAGCTGCAGCAGGATGCGCTCGATGAAGTCGGAGATGCGGGGGGAGGTGGTGGGCTGAGTGTACGGCAGGCTCACATCGATCATGAAGATGTATGTGAGGACGCTGTGAGGACGCCATATGGGAGAAGACAGAGGGAGTCACAACAGGTTAAAACAAGCTCGGTATTGATGGACGATCTCTTTACACACACACAAAAAAAAAGCGCCCCCACCTGCCGATGCGTTCTCGTACGTTCTTGTAGACCTGTGTGAGTTTGGGCTCCAGGTATTGGAGGAGCCGGTGCAGGAGCTCAGGTACGCGCCACTCCTGCTGAGCGAGGCCTCCCTGCAGCACGTACAGACGACTGGAGAGGAAACGGAGCACAGTCACTTGTTAGCTTCAAAAGACAAACAGCAACATCTGTTTAGGGTAAACTCAGCTTTCCCTTACCATGCATCAACAAAAGAGCCCCCCTCTCCGTTTACAGGAGACTCCATGAGCATCTCGAACAGCCAGTGAAGCTTGCGTGGGTCTCGGCTCTCCTGTGAAAGCCAGAGAACGAGATGAGCGAGGAGGGACACGGGTTCAACAACGTCAGGGACAGTCGTAGACAGTGATGAGGGCGGGGCTTACGCAGGCTGTGGCGATGCAGGTGCCCCAGTCGGCGTACGTTTCTATCGTGATGTTTGACAGGGCAGTACGGAGCAGCGGACACAACAGCTCCCACAGGTTCTCCACCTGAGATTGCAAAAGAGAGTCAGCATCGTAGAATTCCCACAGCTCAAGTTGTTGCCCTGAATCTATATTGTTGGATAAATGAAATGAAGGTAAAGTCTAGAACATCGATGCACAGCTTCCTGGCTTGATGTTTGTACCTTGATGTAGCTCCAGTGTTTGCATCCTCTGATCAGTCCGGAGATGATCTCTGCCACACAGCGCTGCTTGCTCTCGTGGGAGTCCTCCACCAGGCGCTCCATATGTGGCCTCATGAGAGGCAGGAAGGCGTCGCTGAAGTTACGGAACAATCCCTGAAACATCGGCAAATCAACTTCAGTCGCCATCCATTGGAACTGGCTCCAATTCTCTCTTGTTCCGTGTCTGGAAGTCTCACCTTGAACAAACAGAACCTGCGAGGGCTGAACTTGTCTTTTCCCTTGCGGTCCTCCAGAGAGAGGAACTCGATGAACTGGTTGATGAAGACGGGGTCGGAGAAATGATCGAAGATGATCTGCTCTCGCTGTGAGGAGAAAACAAACGATGAACTTTATACAGGATATCATCGGGGTTTCACAAAACTGCATGTGTTGTGTTGTTCCTGTGCAGCGACCTCGGTCATCTCCTCTCTGCTCAAGTTCTGTTTGGGCTGCTCCTCCAGTGGGGCGTACATCAACAGTTTTCTACAGAACAGTCACATGAGAGAGGATTAGGAAACACTTTAAATATTATCTAAGCTATACAAGAGTAAATAAGTACATAAACACTGAAGGTGGCTGTAGAGAAACATTGCTGAAGAACCTTGGCCAGCTGTAATATCCCCAGTGAGTCTTCTCCACAAACACGCAGTGATCCCAGTCCTGCTGTGTCCGCGGCAGGTTGCTGCTGTTGTACTGGAGCCACTGGTTGTCGGGACGGTCGCCTGCTACAATCTCACCAGGCTGCTTCACTTTACCTACAAAACAGGGGGTGTGGATTTTTGTGAGTACCTTAATTATCCGTATTTACAGTACAAGTGAAAAAAACAAAGTCATTGCACGTAGAACATTCAGAAACCATGTTGCTTACAAAGCTCTGATGGGCTGACAGGGACTTTCTTGTGTGGTCTCTTTATCTGCTTCATGATCCCTGCCACGGCTGATATTGCCACCTAGTGGAAGAAAAGAGACATTTCAGCTAAAATCCTAACAACTAATCTTGGATTTAACTCGGGGTTTTTAAATAGAATCACAACACTGCCTCAGTCAGCGTGTGAGCCGCACCTTCCGCACACACAGCGAGTCGTGGTTGAGGCTTTTCACAAAGAACGTCACGGCAGGTGGTGGGAGCTGATGGTCGTCCCGCAGCAGCAGCGACATGAAGCCGATGGCGATGTGCTCAAACTTCCAGGGCCTGTGGGGTCAGACAGAGCAGATCTGACAGGCTGCCATACAAAACTGTAAACATGATACAGTATGCGTTGTAGTACTGCAAGATTGAAAAAACTGTAAAATCAACGTACAAGTTCCTGTTGCCGAGGCAGTCCAGAAGATCACTGATGAGCTGCTTGTAGTTCCTACAGAAACGGGGAAAATGATCAACCTTCGTTACGTATTATGGTACAATGTGCAAAAGCAAACAAATCAAACACAACACTTCATCTTTAGGTTTGTTTATGTGTCTGATCAGAGAAAAAGAAGCAGTTAGCAGCTCTGTTGCTAACACAGTGATGGTTTTCCTCTCTTGCAGGTATAAAACTTACGTGACAGAGTCGCTGTTTTTGAGCTCCTTCCTTTTCCAGCCGTCCTCGGCTTCTTCGTCTGATGGGACGGGATCCACTGGGAAAGGCTTCTCAGCAATCATGAGTTGTTTGGCCACAGCACAGCATGCATCAGGGATCTAAAGCAATGGAGATAGAAGAAGGTGCATCAGAGACAATCTGTCCAATTTTGCAGAATGGGATGAAGCCTGAAAAAAACACAACCCACAAAGAAGAAAAGAAACGTCTAATGTAACAACTTGTTTTTTTTACTTCCAGAAAGCAATGGAAGTATCTCTGTGGGTCCTGTGATGCATCCTGAGGGAGTGGTGCTGCTGGTCTACTCACAGAGAAGTCGATGCCGATGGTCTCATATTGCCGATGGATTTTGTCTGCAAGGTCGTCGAAGAGCCGCACGATGGAGGGCTTCTCCAGAGACATGGCTGAGCTGAGGCCCGAGCGCACGATGGCGGGCCACGTCAGCGCGATGCACTCCCAGTCGTGCAGATTAGCGAGGCACACTCCGTTGTGATTCCCCAGGAGACAGTACAAGGCACCCTGGGAACACACAGCGCACAGTGAAAGACCTCGCCAAGTATAAACATCTCCAGGTAAATACTGTCAGAACTGTTTGGCAGTTTTAACAGCAGAGCAGAGAAGACGGTCATACTTTGAACTGCTGCTGAGTGACGCTGCTGTTGTCCGGGTTGAGAAACCGAAGGACGTGAGGGATGAGATCCCTGCAGCAGAAGTTGTAGGTTCCCAGTGCAGTGAACAGCACGTTTTGAGCTTTGCTGCGAACCTGCAAAAAACATTTTAGAAAATTAAAAAACTCCGGCTATTTTCCTAACATATAGAGAAACACAAATGAAAAGTTTACTTCAAGTGTGATGGCCAAAAAGAGAGCGCGCAATGACAGACAAACAATTAGAAACTAATAAGTTCTGTTTATGGGTGGAAATAAATAAAAAAATTTGCTGACACTGCTGGTTAAGAAGGAGTTTTGTTTGAAAATTGTTGAAGTCACCTTGAGTTTGCCCTTTACAAAACTACATTTCAGACTTTGTTCTGTTTTTGGAGCCTTTACTTCAAAAAAAAAAATGGAAGTATAAACACCTACCCCCCAAAAACAGTTGCCTTTCTTTCTTAAGTAGAGTTTATTGTTGTCTTTCTCTGTGACACTCACCTGACTGTAGGTGCTTGTGGAAAGCCTCAGCAGGTCTCTCATGAGCTCCTGGTGGATGCTCCTGTACTGACATCCTTCCACCGTCAACTTTCGCAGCTGAAATAAAGATTCAATGAAAGGAATACGATTTTAATTTTCCACACAGTATCATGCGGGAATAAGATAAAAACTCGGCGCCATGTGGGCGCCTTTTCCTGCGTGATGCCTGGCCAGAACTCAACAGCCCATGAATTTATCAATTTCAACCTTTATATGAGGCCCAAATGAAATCCCTTCAGGCCTTGTGGATTGCTCTCATAAAGCTGCGATGTTAGGCAATTTATGGAATTATAATGAATTAATATTTGTACTTGAGACCTACCTCATGCTGGAGCATGACTCTGTCGATTAACAGAGCCCTTATGTGCTGCTTCCTGCCGTGGAGCTGCGAACACAACGACAGAACTTTAACCACATTGAAGACCTGGTTTAATACGATCACTGAACTCAAGCTCCAGGAGGAACTTCTGATGGAGATACAGTTTGCTGCCATGGAAATGTAAAAGCGGAAGAAAATGTCTCACTCTGTTTTCCATCGACTTCTTCACCAGGTTGAAGCTCTTCCAGCGGGAGTCGAACTCGTGCTTGTGAGACCCTTTGAAGTGCAAAAGATCGCTGATGATCTGAAAATATGGCAGACAAGAATATTGATTAGAGTCAGGCGATGAGATCAACCTGCCAACAGTTGATGACTGGAACATAAAACTGTAAAATGTAAAGAAGGCCAAGCTGGAGAAAACCTGAATCAACACAGCTGAATCAACACTTGCACTGTGGTAACTTTTGAAAAGATGTCAGATTGCTATTCGTGACATTCACACTTGCCCACCTTGATGATGGAGAAAAGCGACTTGGTGTCATCTTCAGAGTTCTCCAGGATATAATCTGCAGAAAGAAGTGAGAAAGAGTGAACAGGCTGTGAACCTCTGCAGCCACACACATAACCAAGGTGTAGCAGAATAACACAACGCAGGAATACAGTGGAAGTGACTGAACACATACGTAGCAGCTGCCTCATCACGCGACAGATCACGTCTCTGTAGTTTTCTCTGGATTTATCTGCAGGTAAAAACAAAAAGAAAAGATACAGTAAACCACACATTCATCAGTCATACTGATCAATTATACAGCAGCTCCTAAAACATGGTCAGCTTACCGTACTCCATTCCTGTGTAGAGTGTTGTCTCATCAAGATTCACCATGCTATGAACTCTGGGAGAGAAAGCAAACAAGATTGAAGCAGGAGACAAACTTTCTTGAATATATTGATTGATTCCGTTTCAGGACCTCTATGTTTACAAGCCAACATTTTTTCTGACAGTGCGTGGAGCTGCTCACAGTTTAGGGATGGGTTCTCCTTTCAGGGGGGGCATCAGACTCCCGGCTCCCAGAAGGCAGTGCTGAACGATGGTCAGACTCTGGAGGACATCGTCTCTGTGAAACACAGCACCATGTGATCAAGACTCAGCAACTCGCTGATGGCAGGAAATGAACGACATTTGAGTGACGCTTAAGAGTCGCTCACCTGCTCATGTCCTGATCTCCTTGCGCATATCGTTGAAGGCGCTGAAGCTCGGGCTGGAGGATCAGGTCCAGGAGATAAAAAGCAAAGGAGATCTCTTCCACGCTGGGCACATGCCAGCGAATGTCCAAGTTCCACAAGTCGCCGGGCCGCCCCCAATCCTGAGTGAACAGAACATCAAGAAATTTGAAAAAAGTTACAACAAATATAAAACACTAAGTTATCTCATTGAGAGAACTTCTAGAGTTCAGGTACAAGTTTCAAATTATACAGCTGGAGGTCAATACAGCCGCTTAGAACTAAGAGAGTAAAAAAGATTGATCTTCGTGCTGCAGGACTCAGTATATTCTCAGGCGACCAATAACCACATCAAGGATGAAACTTAATGGAATCAAACTAAAGCGTCCTTGTCTCTCTAAAGGTCTAAAGAGACGAGTGGACCATCAATCACACAAAGTCACAGTGGAAGCAGGAGATTCATTTCTGGCCAGAAACCACCTGCATGAAAGTCACCAGATCTAACGTTGTCTTCTCTTTAAAAGAGCCACTGCGCAAAACTCAATTACTGTGAATACATTACTGGCTTTGACACATTGTCTCTTTAAGTCATCAGAATAAATTCTTTTAGCTTTTTGTTTTATGGAAAAAAAGAATCCTACTGGTATGTTAGAGCTGAATAAAACAAAACTACTGAGCATTAAGAATGACAAAGTGAATGCATACAATCAATCAGCATCAGTACCTTGATGGGCAAGTAGTCACTGATTGGTTGGTGGAAGCCCCCCGGCACACTGCAGTACTCTGTGGGGTAGATGAGGGCGGTGGAGCGGAGAATGTGGTGCAGCAGGTTGCAAGCCAGCGTATATCCCTGCTTACACTTTAGGTGGAGAGTCAACTGCAAAATCGGCACCAGGTCGGATCGATAGGGCAGTATCTTGTCTCCGTCCACCCGGGACACCTACGGTGCACACGATGAAAGGATTACAGCCTCACATGTCACACAGGGGGCGAAGCTGGAGGCTGGAGTGCACCAGAGTTAAGTGAAGTACTTCACCTCCGAAAGGAGCTGGAGATTCCACAGCAACTCTTTGTCAAGCTCCTCTTCATTCAACACTTCCTCATCTGAGGGGGAAAAAGTGAGTGATTATGGTGAATAATGTGAGTCATGCATGTGGGAAACCTGTTTTCACAAGTCTTTATCTGAGCGGTGATCACTTACTGACAGCAATCTGGTTTATGGCGTTGCAGCAGTGCGGCACAAACATCTTGAGAGACTCTGCAGGATGACACTGAACAACAGAACCGCCAGGATGAGGAGAGGGAACTCAACAAACCACAGAAGCTGAAATGTGACTGAACGGTCCGTGTGGGGAGGACTGACCTTGGCAGTCGCTCTGCACATGTCTGCCACCATCCTCCCAGACACGCGCGTCTCAAAGATGTTGGTGGTAGCAAAGTTGAAGACCTTCTCCAGAGCCACCTATTGAAACGGTCAAGCAACATGACAAATTTGTTAATCTGTCATACATCAGGTAAACACAATACGCTTACAAGCACACGCAGGCCCGTAGTTTTGACTATAATGTTTATAGTAGGGTGAAAAAGTAAGTCTGCACTTCACGCTGTATGTTTATGTTTGTATCCGTCCAGCATTACTAAAAAAGACAAGAGACAGTCTCACTAATGAAACTGTTACAAGCTCTCTGCAATGAATAAAGCTATCTCTGTGTTAAATATATCCAATATGGGCATGTGGCTCTTGGTGAATGGCTGCTGTTTGAAAGGGTCAAACTTCTGAACAGAACAGTTCTGTCTGTGGGAGCAGTCCTCACCTTGAAAATGTCCAATGAGCACTGTGTGAGGATGGTGCTGAAGGTAGAGGACAGTCCCAGCTCCACCAGACTCTCCAGATGAGTCATTTTCTCCGTTTCTGTTTCCTCTCGAGTTTGTTCCAGAGTGCTGCTGTCTATCAGGGCGAAGCATCTGGGCAGGAAGTAAAAAAAAAGCATGTTGGGTTAAAATCAAACTGTGGCAAAACAGACTTTTTAACAAGACAAAGACAACTTAACTTGAGCTATACTTTATTTCATTTGATGGGAAGTGTTTGTTGCTAGTATGTTAACTCAAAACTACAATTGGTTTCAGCTGAATTCACACACCTGTCCATGAACTGCAGCACAAAGTCTTCAAACTCAGCTGAGGCCGAACACATTTCTCTTTCCACCTGGAAGTCGAACAACAGTCACGGAAAAAGCTTCATCAGAGACATTGTCTTTGGATGAAATATGAAACAGGGAGGACTGAGAACAGCTTTCTACCTCCGTTAGGTCGGTTCTTTCATGTAGGGCAGACGAGCAGTCCACCAAAGGCACGAGAGTCACAAACGTAGCAATAAACTGGAATGTGATCTGTAGACGGAGGAGGGACGGTTGAACCAGCATCAACAGGTTCACCACAAACAAGGTCACTCAAAGCACAGATGGGATTACAGCAAGAATATAAGCATGAAAAACAATTGGCGCGCACCATGCACTTGCTGAAGTCATTGGGATCTACGCCTGGCAGCGCCCTCATAAGCAGGGGCAGCATGTGAGTGGGCCCCTCAGGAAAGTGCTGCCCACCTGACACCAGGCTCCGTGCCACTCCAATCATGCAGCTCAGAGTGGCTGTCAGCTGGTGGGGCTCTGTTAGAGTCTCCAGAGCGGGGTATGTTCTGTGGCAGACGGGGAGAACAATCAGGCCTTTTGTCCTTGTTTCAAAACATGACCTTGTTTCTAATCTTCGGCAGGAAGAAAAAAACAAAACAACACTCACAACAGCGAGTTGAGTGTAAACTTACTTCTCCAGCACAGGAGGGATGACCAGCTCAGGCCTCATCAGAGCCAGGTTTTGCAAGGCCTGCGCAGCGTCCAGGCTGCCCGTCTTGCTGAACATGGCCAGCAGAACTGGCTGCATCATGCTCTTCACAAAGGCCGTGATGTCGTCCTCCGTCAGCTTGTGGCTGTCAGGTATGGGCGTGAGCCACGTGGGCTTCCTGTAGCGCTCCCGGTGCAGCCGCCGAACCACGCTGGCTGGGAGGCGCTGGAGCAGCTTCATGAGCTTCATCTGGACACGAGAACAAAGAGACAAAAAAAATAAAGACTGCAGCAAAGTGCTTTCAAATACTCTGGATAAATGTAGAAATGACGGTGATGTATAGAAATAAAGGACGTAAGCTTTAACAAAAACACTGTTAACGATTATCTGTTCATGTTTGTTTTGGGATGACTAATTAGGTTAAATAACGACAAACACATAATAAAAGGACGCCTTGTGTAAATAACAGGTTCGATGCCATATCTTGTTTACTTTCTCTTATGATTGCAAAACACTGTTGATATGCAATCGTACTCAAACTGACTGAGTGAACCTCTCACATGCAACCATGTGAACTCATCCTCGTTCGAGTATGAGGACACGCTGCCGCCTGTGGTGTTCCACATCCACCAGAGGAGGGGTCCTCAAAACAGAAAGGCATGCAGCGAAATGGTGCCATGGTGCCAGTGACTTTTAATAGCATGACAGCCACCTCGCTCACATGGCCTGCCGCTATTGCTGAACTTGATACCAGTGCAAACGGCAGCCAACAAGACCCCAGAGCTTTCTAGAAAATGATGACTCGTGATTTTGTCATGATAAATGCTGATCCTGTCTCCTCCAGTTTGTGGTGTTAACATGATGCAGGAATTATAGCTGGAACACACTGTGTGAATGACTCCGAATGCGGAGGGGGGGGCGGGGGGGCGGGGGGGTCAGGTCCAAACGTTATGACACATGATTTCCTGACCCAGAAAAGTGTCAAAACAATTTTGACACTTTTCTATTTCAAGATTGTGTCAAAGTTTGAAATGAATCTTCATGAAGTTGTGTACTAAGTCTGAATAGTTTTATTTTGTCACACTGGAAAGAATTTGGTGCTGATAGTGCTCCACAGGCTCTAAAAGCGACTTCCGGTGGTGACTGACAGCAAAACAAAAACTTGAAGAGTTTTGATTGTTTGTTTTGTCTGGCTGCCAACCAGTTTGCTCTGAATGGGCAGCCATTAGCTGGGGACATGGGGACATGCATTTTGGTGGAGCAATGACAAAGTCAGAGTGTGGCGACATCTGAATCAATGCGTGACGACAGCTGGGAGAGTTATTTACTTAACGCTGCCAACAATGTCAATCACAGGGAATCAAAATAAACCCACACGGCTCCGATGAAGCAAAGTTTTGCACTTCAGAGAGTTTAAGCTACTAATAAATACTCATCAAGGATCCTTTTGGGCTTTACCTTTGACAAGACTTTTGATTATAAAACATTCTTTTATTGTTTTAGATTCGACGTTAAACCCCAAAAGTATAATGACTTGCTGTCCCTTTTAAACATGATTATTAATGAATTCCTACGTAAATCAAATCAGTTTTCGAATTCTTTACATTACTGCTGTTATCCTTTGTAAACGAGAGGTGACTCACCAACCAGCGCCCGTGGTTTGAGGGGTGAAAGAAGGATGTAATACTGCTGAAAAGGCCACTGAGCTGCGCTTGAGCTTGTTTGCTGGGTCCTCCCTGGAAGAAGCACATCATACACACAGATATGTGTACAGTCACCATATATATAAACGTTTTACAAAACGTACATATAATTGTGATGTAAGAGGAACTAACCAGAAGGGATGACACCCAAAGCACGACATGACTGATGTCGTAGGCATTGGTGATGTACCGAGGTACCATCATCTGACTGGTTCCCACAGGGAGATTCAAACTCCTTAGAATCCGTGTAAATATCTATGAAAGATAAAAAACCAAACATATCTGATAACACTGATGGGGCTACGTTTGCTGATCATTCATTTAGGGTCATTTAGTCAATCGGTGTTTGGTAATCTGTATCAAATCGAGCGGTCACTTCCTGGAAACTGACATGATTTCAACCGCTTCTTTCCAGTGGCAGGGGAAACTCCACAAAGACACATGATAGCTTGTTTCTTTCACAAGAAGTGATGACCATGAAACTGAATCTCTGTAAACACGTCGGAGCACGAGCCACCGACTTCAAAAACAAACAAGCGCAAGATTGTGTAATGGCTGGTGGAAAAGTGAAAGTCATCCGAGGGAACACAAACCTTCGGAATATAAGGGTCCCAGTCAATGTAGCCGATGTTGTCGTTTGCCAAGCGAGCAAAAAGGTTGACCAGATGCTGCAGGGACATCAGAAGACATGTTACAGAGGCTGTGCAGGAATACCTGCAGACTGTCGTTTGGAAATATTCATGACAATTGTACTCACTAGTTCCCAGCTCGGGAGGTTTTGCACCGACATCCACAGACTGATGAACTCATCAAACCACAACCTGACAGATGAGGAAAATGGTCACAAACACAGAAGGTCGTCGCACACAGCAAAAGAAATTAAATGCAACATTCAACAGACGGGCCCAAAAATACGGGTAAGTAGTGCTGGAATTCTGAGTCAAGAACTCCATAAAAAAATTGGTAGAATTGGACAGGTGCCTTTTGATCCCTTTGTCAGTCAGTGCAGTGTATGCTGAGACAGACAGACCTTGGACACAAAGGGATGCATCTGCTCATCATTTTGGAGCGTTGCTCAAGAGTTGGATTAGTCGATGCCACGTAAGGAATGAGCTCCAAAGCAGCCACCAATATAATGCTTCCAAATCTCAGTGTCAGTGTGGGATACACCCCCTGTGCATATTCACAATGGCACTTATTCCAATGTGCCTGCCAACTGCGGCAGACAGTCATGACGTCTGTCTGGGTGCCCTCAACCTTTGTGCACGACTGACACGAGTCACACTCCATTCTTTGACTTCTTGTTTCTGAATTACGGCTTTTATCCACTCCGTCTCACTGAACTGTCTCAGTCTTGGGGCTACAATGTCATTTTTAGGAGCGTGCGCCAGACGATGCTTACTTAAACCCCTTGTCATGCAGCTCTGGGGGGAGAGTTGTTGGTAGAAAGAGCTCAAAGTAGCTGATGGCTCTCTGCATGGTGACATCAAAGGGACACAGCAGTGGCCTCCACTCATCCAGCATCTCTTGAGTAGCAGACTCCGAAAAGTATCTGCAGAAAGAGAATGAATAAGACTGTTATGTTGGAAATGTGACCAATGACAAATGCTCAGAACAGTGGTAAAGCGTGAATGATTACAGACGAGCATATATGGACACTTCACAATCATCTGAACCAGCAGAGCTGCTTAGAAGGTGCTGCAAAGATGGACAAGCCTCTTAGGT
>JAUESE010000018.1:8175557-8194641 GCA_032274725.1 Malacoctenus triangulatus | reverse complement strand
AAAAATACACCAAACATTGGCCTGTGAATTGGTGCGTAACATCGCAACAAAATTTGGGAGATCCCGAGTCGTTCACTGAGGACAAGTAGCTGTTGGGTAAGTCCCAATAGTTTCAGTGGGGTCAAAGGTCCAAGAGGGATTTTCACAGTCCATTACATGCTTGAGTAAACCCAACAGGTTATTTTAGTTTGCCTTTCTTCCTCAGGGGATTCCGGGTCCACTGGAGGACTTAGAGTAAAGAAACGTATACTTCCAACCGGGGTGACTTCCCCCTGCTCAGCTGCTGATCCAAAGTGTCTCAGCAGCTGAACACAAATCACTCTCCCTTCTCACAGCAACAGGAAACTCACTCACAAGACAGAATTAGATGAGATAATAGGATTATCTGCCTAAGTGTAAACCGACGGACAGTCCGAGTGCCCGCTTTAGATAGCCGCAGGCCAAGCAGTGTGGTGAACGCAGTCACAGCCCTGCTTTGTGATGATGCATCCCTTCAGAGACCCTCTTCACCAATTACCTCCCACATGTAACATTTAAACAGGAAGGCTGATTGTCTATCAGTTCTGCGTCATGCATCAGACATTTCACATGAGATCATGTTCAGTCAGCAAAATTTGGTCAATTATATTGTACAGATAAAGTTGTTGGAATCATATACTTGCACAGCTAAATTTCGAAAATATGTAGTTTTGAGACAAACTTTCCCCAACATGCAGAAATGATCAGATAAACTGACAAGTGTAAGAATATGTACTTACGGTCTGCAACTTTTCACCAGAGTTTTCAACACACCCTCCACGGAGCTACAAAAAGAAGATTGAAGTTGTCAGTAACGTGCCATTGACATGCTGATGTTAGTTACAGTTAAACAGCCCCTCACACCAATGCAATATGACTTGGACTGCATGCATACTGAAAAAGGTCTTTACACATCTTAATGGAGAACTGTGAGGGAGGAACTTTTTACAAGCTGGATTATAGCGATGAGAATGTCATAAATTTGTATTAATGACCTGGAGAGATCAGAGTCATCGTTGGTGATTTTATTTCCTGGTCTACTTGGCTGGTTTTATAGCAACACAAACATTTATGGGGTGATTGTTTGCGAGCTGTTCATAACATAACAGACCCTCACATAAAATACGTCTATGAGAAAAAGTTGTTGGAGGTGGCGTTGGCTTTATTACTAATTATAAATCATCCTATGCATCACGGCTTCCTGACATGATTCTCTGTATATATAGAGAGGGAATGGAGGACTTTGGTCACATAAGAGTGTTGAAAGCTTGGGACCAATATAACCACAGCTTTGGACCTCCCTACCCCCCCCACCACCACCTCACACGCCCCCCCTTCCAACTTCTCAATCTGCTCACATGCAAGCTAAAGCCATGCCGGGTTGGAACTGCCCTGCCAATCCCACTGAACAACTGGCTGTTTACCTCCACATCCTGCGCGAAGACAGCTGACAAACTACATTTACGAAATCATGGGCGACACTGACAGCCAAACCGCTATGATCGAACAGCATCAATCTAGCCCAGAGTTTGTTTGTTTTTTGCACAGTAAGCCCACCACA
Source organism: Malacoctenus triangulatus (assembly GCA_032274725.1). NCBI lineage: Eukaryota > Metazoa > Chordata > Actinopteri > Blenniiformes > Labrisomidae > Malacoctenus > Malacoctenus triangulatus. The sequence continues at coordinate 8,193,062 of JAUESE010000018.1, read as the reverse complement.
CACAGGCCTCTGGCCGGGGTCAAACACATGCAAATCTTCACCCAGGCAAGGATGCCCGGGGGCAAGGAAACCCCCCCCGGCGAAAACGAAACTACTTGACCTTCATAAAATGAACTGTCACGTTCACCCCATCACATTCCAAGAGGGAGAGGAGGAGGAGGGTGGGGGGTGGGGGGTGGCAAGCAGTTGGGTGTCTAAGTGACTTTTAAGTGGCTGCTGGTTGTAAATTCAGGGAAGACCAAGTTCACAGCAAGTTTAGAGGGGAGGTATAGATAATAAGACCCTCGATGACTCCAGAGAGATTGTTCTGTAAACACCACTATTTTTGGCTGAATCTGTTGATACACGAGTTAAGTTAAACTAATATTACTTATTCCATCAGTTTCATTTCCTGTACTGCTGAACTGTAATCTAGTCTACACATAAAACTGAGAGCTACAGTCCCATAGATTACAAGGATAGATGATAAATTACACAGGGTGTAACAATTTTCTCATGGTTGATATGAGGGAAAGGAGGAGGATAAAAAAAAAAAAATTGTTAGCTGCAGTGCGACAGTCTCCAGTATGAGTGAAATGTTAACATTGATCAAGTTTCGACTTTTTTATCTGTCACGAGCTGCTTGTGGGGTGTCCAGTTTTGGTTTGCACATGCAATGTATATAAATATTTATATATTTATAAAATAGAAATAAAAAAACAAGTGCCTCAAAGGATGAATTCAAAGTAAAACACAAAAAGAAGTATTGTCCTTACCACCTCTGAACCAATTTTAGCATTATGAGTTTAGAGGATGAACGAGGCCGTGGAGAACTGAATGTAAAAGGAGACAAAGGCATAAAGAACACATTCAGCACACGACAAAGTGCCAATCATTCCAAATATGAACATACTATGCAGCAACTTACACAATCAATAAAGTAATCAGAGGATCCTGATTTGTGCATGAGTATGGTTTTTGTCATTTTGAATAAGAGGTGAGCGGGCAATCAGCAGCCAAAGCAGCTTGCTTTCATCAGCTGAGATGAAAAAAAAAAAGAGGGGGATGTGCTCGCAAGGCAGCCTGAGATAAACATACAATGTTCCCATAGCACCATAAAAGAGCACCTCGCACTGCTCGCTAAGACCTTCTCAGGGTATTTCACAGGTTGTTGCACAGGACACACAAACGTTTATTCTCCTCTTTGAAACCATGCAAGCATCACAGCAGACATTGGAAAGAATACCGCTGTAAAAGTTACGTCCCATGAAAAATATTCTCCTTGTTCCAATTCACTTTGTGGATTTAAGCTATTTACACGACCAAAAACTTATAACTTACATGAAACTTTTTATCCGGCAAAATAAAAGTATTCATTCATGAAGACAAATATTGTGTGTTACGGATCGCATGCAAATGAAGCTGTCAGAGGCAAGTGTTACCAACAAGACCAACGTAAATTTCCAGAACTACTTAGTTTTGTCGTCTTAATTGCAAAATTAACTGGAGTTTCAACAAAATCACATTGAATGAGGCTTTATGTGGGTGAGTTACAGCCCAGCTGTCAATATCAGCCAGACAAACTGGGGGAAAAAAAGGGAAGGGAAACTGGCAGGGGAAGATGATGCCATCCCATTTTAAGCTGTTATAAGGCACATAACAGGACAACCTCAATATGGTGAAAATGACAGCACAGTGACTCACTGTACACATGATAGGTGCTACAAATAAAAAAGGTGAAGAGACAAACTAGTTCCTATCATCTGAGCATAGCTGATCAATCGGTGATAAAAAGTGAACGTAACAAGGTTTAATGTGCCAGAGAAGGGCTGGTACAGTGACCATCAGGTGACAAATGTGTAGCAGGACAGGGTCTATGGCGTTAAACAGCTGTTTAACATGCTGTTTTAAGCAAACGGTAAATGTTAGAAAGAACCGGTGCACATTATTTATTCAATGGTAAATTTGTATAATCAAATGTGCGTGAAAAACCATTAACAAAACATATATCCTGAGCTTAAACACACTTTGAATTATTAAAACCATTAGAAGTGTCAGTAAGAAGAGGAAGCCTACTTTGGAAACCAGTTCAGGCCCAGATGCTCCGTCTTGGAGAAAAGTATCCTGTCGTGTAGCTCGTACAGTGGTCTCCACGGCAACTCCAGGTCCTCCCTTGAAAGCAGCTCTCTTTTCCTATTGGGAAAAAGGAGTCGTCTATGTATATTACACTAAACAAACCAACAACAGCTCTTCATACAACCTCAAGCAATACACACACTCAAAAACATCTCAAAGTGATGGAGCAGTGATGGGTTTTTAATCAGTTTCCCCACCTAATACAATACTTGAAAAAGAACAGACTAAGAATGAAATATCTGCATTTTGTAGATTATCACATGTGTTCTTGAGTAAAACAGATAAGACACGTTCTTACTTGAGGAGGTTGATAAGGAGCCGAGCGAGGCCCTGCATCATGCTGATCTCCAGCTTGGGGATGGTGACTAGCTCATACAACAACTTGATGAACAGTACATGGTCTTCTTTGCTGAATTTCCTCCCGTACAGCCTCATGTACCTTAAAAAAAAAAAAACACATCGAGATTGTGGGATAATCGTTGTGGTTTGAACATACAAACAGAGGTCAGAGTTTCAATGAGGAACAAAAACCCTTCCCAACACAAAGTGCTTTTGTAATGAGCGATCTCAGACATCAATAAAATGAAATTCAAAAACAAAAGTTAGTGTAAATACTTAATCTCTTTCAAATGACAATTTAACAAAAAAACAACCTTTACACCACTTGTAAACATGCCAAAATGCCAAAAGCAGGAACCTGGGTTTAACACAGTACTTCCTATCTGTCTGATCCGGCAGTAAGTCATTGTTGAAGGCAGCAGTGCACTGGCACAGGAGAGTGCAATGGATTAAAGACAACCCGGCAACCGGGTACAACAACATGAAACAACACTGTGATAAGTAATCCTTTCATGTTGTCCAGAGTTTGGCAAGTTCAATGTGACGCATCACAGAATGACTCAAAGATTAAATAAAATGGAGACAATAAACAGGTTTCAAAACTGATATGGATATTAAAAAACTATGGCGTTTCAGATTGTGTGGAAACTGTTAGGACACTAAAAGCAGATTAATTTCTGCAAATATGACATTCTACATAAACACTAAGCTGCTTATTTTCGAACAGCCCAGGAAACCCTTAAAACATGCATCTACTTTAAAAAAATAAACAATAATTTTGTGGAAAAAGTGCTGAGTTATCATCTGACCCACTATTTCAGAAACAGACTGCCATGAGTTTGTCACAAACAGGACAGTCATGGCAATGACCTGCTACAGTGGTGCTGCACAGCCTGGGTCAGGTTGTGTGTTACACACTGGTTATGAAACCCGTGGTCAGCCTCACAAAGCGGGCTTCTGGGAAGATTACCGCCATAAACAGGTCATAAAAAACACACATATACACACACACACACAAGGTGATGAAATTGTGTTGGTCTCCATTTAAGTTTGCTCAAGGAACAGTGCGACAGGTCCCTCGGCCGCTCTTTGATCCACCCGGTGTGAGCAACAACGTATCATCTTTAACCAAAAACATAATGCAAACAAGAAATGCTGTGTACCGTAAGCCAATGTTAAATATTTGCTGAGTTCAAATATGAGTAAGCTAAGACATCATACAACAAAGAGCAACTGTGAACGTTGCGTTAAGGGACCCAAGATTAGTGCTACTTACGTAGAAAGTTTCCTCGTCCAAAACAGGACACCGGGCCATAGCTCCCTGAGCTGAACCGCTCGGCCTAAGTTTCCTTTTATTTTGCTCAGAATATCATTGGACTCCTCATCTAGTCTGTCCGAGTACGGCAAAAGTTTGTTGTATACGATGTCTTTTTGTGGAACAAAATCCAATGTGGGAGACTGTGTCCTTTTCATATTACGGATCCTTACCGGCTAGCTTCACTAGGCTAGCAATATTTAACTTCTGGTTCCCGGTGCACGCCGTTTGCGCTGCCCGGCTAATACACTAGCGAGCTAACCTCCGGCTAGCAACCGTCCCTGATGAATAATCAGTTTGTTGTGGCCCACGCACAGACTAAGTTACGAGATTCACAAGTTGATGACACGCTAGCTACCCATCTAGCTTAAGTTAAATTAGCTTCCTTTACCAGAAAACAATACCGCTATCGGCGTCATCATCAAGATTTTAAGGCTAACGGAAAACACGAACTTATCCCCGAAAAAACGCCTTGGCAAGGAAATTACTCTCTTTCGGCTAACGCGAATCTAAAACCCCGACAATCTGCTAACGATCTAGCTAAACTTAGCACTGTACTACAAAAGCACTGTCATATCCCAAGGACTGTCAACGTCGACTGATTCATCCAACTACGGCAAAGGAGACTGCAGACGACACCCAGCTACACAACACGGACGTCACTTCCACTGGCGGCCGGTAGAACTACGTTTCCCAGCATGTCCCCATCGCCTTCGTGCTTTTTTTAAACCTTTAGCCATTCAAACAGGATGACTGAAAATCCACTTAGGAACTCGTGTCCTGTCATGCCTTTTCTACACCACAAATGGACTACTTCTTTCGTCCAAAAATAACCTCTCAAAAATCATCTCATGTTTTCTCATAGACTGTCAAACCTTTGTTTAACTTGGCTCGTGTAACTTTTTTTTATACAGACACAACAAATGACAGCATAATATATTTCAAAATAGTGAATTGACATAAAGTACAAATACGGAAATGAAGTGTTGGATGAATGAGAGCATGAATAAAACAATCGATGAGAAAAAAAATCATTGAATGAGTGATTGATCTGTAATCAATGAGGGTTTTTTTTAACCTTGGAGAGGGAGCATATACGAAAAAACGTATATGCACACTAAATGAATGCTGTTTATTCATAATAACATTCACATATTTTTTGTGCTTTAAAAAAAATATGAACTCGGTTTGTGAAACAGTAGTATGTTTGACGCTCCTCTGTTGGCGGAAATTGGAGTGGTATCCTAGCAACTAGTTGTAGCTGTCCTAAAACTTCCGATAGAGTGCGCGTGGAGTTAGCTAACCATAGCTCAGCATTATTTACCGAATATGTCCTTTTGCAATTCCCTTAAATAGCCCCTTCTGGTTATTACTACACTATCTCAAAGGTTTGAGGCGGGTGGACCTGCAGAAACAGGACCGAGATGAAGGAGAAGCTCAGCGTGAATTGTGACCGACTCTTGTCGCTCCAGCAGCTCGCTTGTTGCCGCTCCTACTGCGGCATCCCCCTGCACGGCAAGGACCTGCTGATTTACTCTAACTTGGACCTACAGCAGAAGGTAAGTTCACAACGTGCTGGAAAGAAATGAAATGACCTATTTGAGGAAGTTGATAAACATCCTCGTAAATATATTTAAATGTTTTTTTTCCCCACAGCCTGTCTTGCTCACTGGCCACCACGGTAGCATCAGTGCCTTGACTTTTGGACGTGGAAACAACCCTGTGCTCCTCTGCTCTGCCTCTGAAGATTATATCATCGTCTGGGATATTGAACAGTGCAAGAGGAGATCCCAGAATGGTAAATGGTTTAGCTTTATATGGAGACAAATGGGTGTCACGTTGACCTCTCATAGTTTATTCTCACACTACTGAAAAATAGAACTCTGGACGTTTTCTCCTGTGAGTCCTTGAGCTGACAAGTTTAACAAGACTGCCATCTAGCGAAACTATAGCGGAACTGTTTCCAATGTCTGCTTTGCAAAAACTACGCAGTGTTTTGCCTTGGAAATGAGCAAACGAACTCATTTGTTTTGCAGGCCAGGTTGCAGCAGGAACAGTCATTGGGACTTTACTAGGGAAAGTTGTCCACCTCACGTTTTGCTTCTCTGATGAACGAGTGGCTGCATGCGTGGGAGCAACAACATATGTTCTCTGTTCAAAGGTAGCAACAAGATGAAATACATTATCGTTTATTATCGTGCCCAAAACACTCACTCAAGCTGGCTGAGATGATTACTTTTAGTTATTGATATTGATTGCAAAGTGTTGTTTCTTTTTTTTTTAATCTTATTTTGAAGTGTCTCTGTTAAGACAGATAAGGGGAACAGATGTGTTTGTGCTTCTTATCTGTTTGTATGTTTTATTATGCAATCTTAGCGGCAGGAAGTGATCTCAAGCTTGACTGGACATCTTGGACCTTTAACATCAGCAGAATTTTGTCCCTGGAACAAAGACATTCTTGTCACCACATCTGAGGATCGCACTTTCAAGGTATTCCTTGAGGATAGAAACTGTATATAATGTGTGTTCATTTTTGAATAGACACTCAACCATGATCCTGACAAAATATAGTTATCTAAAGCTTTACTTTTGTCAGGTTTGGGATTTGAAAACTGAAGCTGCTGTATTCCAGTCATTTGTGCTCTCAGGTATGATTCCAACATTTGACGATTGAGCCTGTTGCTATTCAAGGATGTCAGTTAGTGATCATCACACATAAATTGAGTATGTACTTTGTAGCTCACAAATACAAAAGAAAAGTAATTCTGAATCATGTGTAAAATATATAAAAGTGCGATTACAAACAATTTCCTGAACTGATTGTTATGGAGGTGCCAAATGACAGAAACTTTCACATTAAACTCTTTAGGCTCTCCACTTCTCACTGTGTTGTTCTTGGAGGAAGACAGGCACCTCATCACCGGCTCCTCTGATGGACAGGTTAGCAAAGGACACTGCAACCCCTCAAAAGATCAAAAATCCTCAAAAGAGGCCCAAATCCCCCCAGTTGTAAGACATCTGTTTGTGGCAGGTGTGGTGCTTTTCTGTTGATGATGACCACAAATGCCACCTGGTGACCAAAATGGACCTCCAGAAGATGGAAAAAAGGCATAAATTGTACAAGGAAACAGTAAACCATCATCAAGCAGGTGATGTGACCAACAGGCTGCAGTGCAGTGAGCTATGAGCATCCTCAGCTATGTAGTCAGGAAAAAGTCTTTTGAATTACAATGACTTTATTCTTTCTTTTAGGGATTCCTGAAAAAATCAATGAAGTGGAAACTTTGAAACCTGTCCTCCAAATTGCTTCAAGTGTCCCATTTACAGACAGCACTGCTCACCATCGAAAGTAAGCAGAGAACAGCAGTGGAGTGATGAATATGCAAGAGTGACAACTGGTGGCAAAAGGCCACGTGCTGTCTGACTTCCAAAAGCTCCTGGTATGAATCGGTTGACCTACATAGCTCTATTAAAGAGCAGACAGTAAAAATGGGTCACATGATGTTTCAGAACTCTGCTTTACTTAATTAGTTGCAGGGGATTATAAATGTGTTGTAATCTCAGATTTGCATTCTTTCTGATTTATTCACTCTCACATTTTTAATGGGTTAATCAACCTTATAATTGGACTTGGACACAAGGGGGCACATTTTTTCCCCTGTCTGTGCATGTGAGGCATGACACTGACAGTAATGCAGCTGCTTTTATGCAACATAAAAGAAAGAAAAACATTCTGTTCCATTGACTTTTCATGGATGTCATGCTGTCACAAAAGTCTGGAAGAACTCCTCAAGGAAGCACCACATGTTTGTGTACTAATTGCTGCATGTGTCCAGACAGACAGAAAAGAAACACATCTCACGAAACGTTCACAGCACAAACTGTCTCAGTCTGTTCAAACATTGGATGTTATGACAGGAAGCCGGTACTTAAAAGCACTGGCAGAACTCTCTTTGTATTTCATGGACCACTTGGATGAAATGGACATTGACAAAAGAAAAGCATATGATCACAGAGCACTTCTTTCACCATCTTTACACCAAGTTGTAGCTTCAGTTTAGAGTTTGTTTCATCTGAGGTAGAGGTGCCTGTCTGTTTTTCTCCTTTGCATTCAGTGCAGAAATGTGCATCCCGATGTTTTACTCGAATACCACCCCACAGAAGCAGACAATTTTTTTTGTAATTGTTTAAAAATGACTGGTGACATCAATGTTTGGGAGTTTGTGCATGTGCGAATGATAAAAAAAAAAAGCTGTCAAAGTAGTTCAAAATCAGTCATTTTTATGGTAGTTTTTGGCACTCTGTTGTGGACCCGCTACACATTTCTCCAAATGCTGTCTTTGTTTCTGCAGGTCTTACAAATTTATATCTTCAATACTTAGAAAATAAAAAAAATGCACGTTTTGGCGCCCTCTTGCAGGGCGATCGAAGAAGACACTGTGCCATACAAATACATATAGACATAGCCAGCTTTTATGAAATTTATGAAATTGCATTTGAATTTCGATAACTAAATGCAACAGCTACATTGTTTCCTCATGTTGGTTGGTTGATTTAATTTACTCTATCATGTGCAAAGCAAATGATGTTACCAGTCATGTAAACAGAGAAGAGTAGAGTAAAGAGAAGTGAAGGTCCCTTTACTCTGTGTGGCAGAGGCAGTAGTTTCCATCGTGCTGGGGGTACATAGTTTAGGCTACAAGAAGTCAAAGGAAACTTGAAAAAAATCCTCGAGTCCTATGGTGCGCATACCTCACCACTCCACCGCACCAGTATGTTTTTCTTTAGTATGTGGTTTCGTTGCGTTTCCCCAAATGATCTGAAAAAATGCTTTTAAGGGAAATCCTGTAACACTGATTTTCCATATGCAGCTCTGTGAGCCCCAGCAGGGACAGCAGCTGGTTTTGTATTGGAAGCTCTGATGGCCTGTATGTGGTGGACCTGGCTACCTCCGAACTGCGAACAGCAATGTATTTTGAAGGTAGGCTGCTGGTTGTGGTGTGATTTACTCTTGTGTTTTTCTAAGACCCTCAGTGATTTACTTGGAACTTTATTGGACAATCACACAGTTCCCCCTAAAAGGCAGTAAAATATTTCCCAATGTATAAATGCCCTACATTTGAAAGCCACAGCAGTCCTACGCTCAGATTCATCACAGCTTGTTGCTCTGCCTAACAGCAGCAGCCATTCACCCAAGTAGGGAACACTGTGGGTGCTTTTTTTTTCCTTAGTGAAAAGTCACACTGACAGTTTAAGCTTGCAGTTTACTACTCTAGATGTTTAGGTATAACCTTAAATGAAGGTTTTATCAGGTAAGCTGTTAAAAGATCAGTTTGGAGGCAGGAAAAGGACGGAACGAACCGTGCAATATTCTAATTTGCAAGAAATTCTTCAAGGTTCAAACTTAATTAATAACAGTTTAACACAGTTCTTTTAACTGATCAAAAATGGGCTTAAAACACATCATCTTGAAAAAGATCTGCAAGTTTCTCTTGCACTCTGAGGGAAAAGGTACATAAAACATCCCAACATTTTTTAAACATACTTATGCTGTGGGAATATCCTCACAACAATATCTATTGGTGGCACTTGTTCACACCCATTTTCCATGTGACTTTTTTTTTTCTAGATTACCCTGATCTGAGCATTTCTATGGCAGCTTCATGGTCAGTCTGTCCCAGAAGTGACAACACTGTGAGTAAATACAGCAACGTCTCAATCAACAACAACAAACTGTTGCACCAGTTTGTAATTTCAGCTTGACTTGTACAGCTCAGCTGGTGAGGGATATATTCAACGGGGCCATCGTGTTGTGAATAAATCACTTCTTGGTCCTGTTGCAAGAGTGAGACTGAAATCTTCCCCTCCTGAGAAACTGGGCCAGCAGCAGCAGTCAAACTCAATTTAAAATCCAGGACGAAAAAGCCAAATTTCTCCTTTGCGTGAACATATATTTGGTGAGACTGTTACCTCAAAGTTTCCCAGTTTTCAGACTGCATGAAAGACGGATTGTTAGACTGGTTTACCTCCTGTGTAATGTGATTTTTCAACATTAAGACAATCCTTATATTGTGATGCAGGTAAAATGTCATCCCTGACCTACAATATGTTTCTTTAAGCCTCATTTTATTACCATTTCATACAAAACCTTCTTACACTCCTCCTTTTTAATCTCAATAGAACTTTTTTGATTTGTTTCACAGTTGTGATTGAATTGTCTGTCACACAGATGATCTGTCTGGTCAGCAGTTTGTTCACTCCATGCGTGGTCCTGTTGGCGCTTCGTCTGAGTGACCTTGACGGGATCTGGGCTCGTACTGAGGGCTTTTCTGTGTTTCCAAGGTGAACCTAAGACTCAGAAGGAGTTGGAAATCACGAGATTGTAAATGTTTTTCTTATTCATTGTCAGTGTTGAGTTCAATGCCAATATTAATTTTGTGTTTCTGAATCCAGTTTGTGGAAGATGGATTTATGTAATTTCTCTGCATGTGGACGAAAAATGTTCCATTCTTTCGGTCATGTTTTTGTTCATGTGCATTGCTACATTTTGGGTGGTTGAAAAAACAGCTGCTTTTCTGTGGCTCATGTAATCAGTTGGTTAAAGCCTTGAACGATTTTCATGCGTCCAAACTTTTACAATCGTTCAAATTTTCACCAAGCTGTGTTTTGGATTTACTCCTTAAACCGGACAATTACAGTGATTATCCTCACAATAATGCCACTTATAAATGCTATAAATTCTAAAATGTCCTTTGGGGGAGAAACAGTACTCACTAGAGAGTTACTTACACCTTCATAGATGATATTTACCAAAATCCAGAAGCACAAATCAGCGATTATTTCATTACTTTTAATGTGTTTTATACTTAAACAGATTCACAATTAATGGCCCAAAGTATAGTCAAGTCTGCCTGTTCCAACCTGCAAAAACAATGCAGCCATAGAGTCTTGTAGCTTACTTGCAGAGGTTTTTTTTAATCCTCCCTGACAGTAGGACCCATGAGTGTGGCCTGTTTTTCAGTGAGTCTCCTGCCTGTAATGCTTTTCTGACTCTTGACATTTCCATATTAACTTACTGCTATTAGAACCATTCATGCCATCTGGTCTTTCATGAGTCAACAATATCATGGTACTGAGAAGAAGAAAGCCTAATAATCCATTACAGTGGAAAATGCTGCGCTTCTCCATTTCCAGTAACTGTTTTACCCCGTTTTACCCCTCCCTTGTTTTCAGTTCTCCTCCACTGCTCCAGTCTGTGCTGAATGTCAAGTTAAAGAGAAAGGAGCCCAACCCGGCAAAAAAGAAAGGTGAGGATTCCAGCTGTTGTCTGAACAGTCACCTCTCACTTCTGCCCTTATGGACATGAAATAAAAGCGAGCTACTGTTTTTTGATGACTTACTTTGGATTTTAGAAGTTTGAATCTTTTTATAGTTCATTCTTCTAACTCTCTTCTTATTTTGATTTTTTGTTGCATGACCTTAAATGGTTGTCTTGAATCCTGCATGTAGCTTTAGAAAGTTTTTCTTTGGCTAACAAAAAGTCACAGAGAGCTTTCGCATTATCTTCTGACATATTGCTGGATACGATTATGAATTTGAATTGGGTTTTGTGTTTCAGTATTCACAACTGCCTTCTCAGGTTTTTTTTTGCAAAGTGTCTGTCACTTGGACAGGAACATCAAATAATACAACTGTAAAAGTGCAGCACATTCAAACTGATGGATTCTGTGTTGTACAGCAGTTTCTTGCAGTACTGGTTCAGAGGTAAGCTGAGCCTATTTGTGTTTCTCTGGTGTATCATTAGGACTTGAAAGCTTGAAACTATCCTGCTGGAGAGCTGCTGAGGCTTACATGTTGCTCTAACAGAGAGTTAGTGCTGAGAAAGCCAGTATTAGCTGGACTCCCCACAGCTGAAGTGAAAGGAGCCGCCGGTGCCAGACTTTGTAGGGGATCTCATGCGGAGTCTGGAGGTGGCTTGCGCCTGCAACATCAGACTGAAAACCACAAACATTTACGAACTAACCAAGCTTGTCGGCCCCATGAATCTCTGCATTCTTACAGATATCGTAAGAATTGCATACATCGTACTCCATAAACCTCCTGGAAACTCCTGGAAAGGGAAATGGTGTTCCATTGGGTCTGGCACCAGTCTCAGTGAGCCTTTTCAAAAGAGCTGCGAGAGTATAATAGGTATCTGTTGTCATGTCACATGCTATGTAACATAATCATGAAGGAAACCAGAACTATTGGCTGTTTGACATGACCATATTCTGCTGTCATTTCTTTCGTGTATGTCTTGTGTGGATTAGAATATTTGGGTTTTTTTTGCCAGTTTTAGGAGCAACAGGCAAATCTCAATTGCAGCTTTAAAACTCGCTTTATAATTGTTTTAGGCTTGAAAGAAGAAACGCTTTGAGAAACACCATAAAGATGGAAACACAATACTGGCACGGTGGTCCAGTGATTAGCAGTCTTTCCTCACAGCGAGGAGTACCTTGGTTTGGTTCCTGGCCAGGGCCTTTTTCTGTTGAGTTTTCATCTTTTCTCTGCCCTTTAATGTGTGTCTTAAGGATACGCTGGCTTCTGCACACAGTCACATGCTATTTTCTGTGTTCGTCCTGTGATGGACAGAGAGTATACACTATTTCTCAATCTATTGTTAGCTGACACAGATTCCAGCACACCTGAACCCTAAATTGGACTGAATGCATGAAGGAGATTGACGACTAAATGGATGAATAGATGGAGGGATACATTCAGACAGAACCATGGAACTCCTTGAAAATGTGGCCCTACAAACTACAAATGTACCTGTCAATCCCAGGTCTAAACAGGAATATGCTGAGGATCCTGACATGCAATTCTGTCTGAGTCTTCTGCTACTGTGCCTCCTTTCCACTACTGTATGCTCCTATTTTTTTACAGGTCACCAGTGTAATAAATCATACTTTAGTCAGAGCCAAAACATGAAGTATATACTTCATGCCTTTCATGGTTCATGCACTTTTAAAGCCTGTACTATTTTCTTGGGCAACATTCAGCGGACTCAAAGGGAGGTCTGACCTTGACCAGTAGCTGACAAAAACGTAATTGTTCATTTGAAATAAAAATCAATGTTTAATTTAATATCCTATAGTAAAGAGAAACCAAATTTGACGTGTTTGTCAAGCATATTGTCATTTGCGACAACAACAGCCATCAGTCTCGCAAGTGCGAAGCTGAACAGAGTGGATGGCCCATTGTTAACAGCTGTCCTACTCATAAAGCCTTCACTTCACAATTTAGGCTGCTGTTGCAGAACAAGCGTGATGCAAACAGGAAGATTTTTAGTATTATAAGAAATAGGTGTTATAAGGCTGAAGTGTACATAATGAGCTATAAAAGGAGCACAGGGCAAACTGCTGTGATTTTACGCAGATATAACTCGAGATGGAAATTTGTCTGAAACCCTCACTTTGTTTCAGATCATGTCTGGCGTTAAGTCAGCGTAAATATGAGACTTTTACTGCCCTGTAAAACTAAATGAGCATTATATACCAGCAGGGAGTCAATAGGGCTGTTGAGTAATACGGCGCGCTTGGATTGCCAGGTAATTCAATCGCTCCTTCAAAAAACGCTTTGTGTTTTGTTTTTTTTTGTTTTTTTCAACATTAAATTGATTCTGAATCTTTCAGACTGTTTGTTACTGATTGAAAACACATCACCTATTTCTTATGTAAAATACCCAGTACAATAAAGTTTCATATTGCTTCCTGGGAAACGGGAATTTAAAAAATAACGAGGATGAAAGCACATTTCTTTTGAGGAACCAACACAGCATGAACACTGTTGACTGTATGCTGTTTGGGAAACAGAGTGGGCTGCATGGAGAAACTGAAAAAGTCAAGTAAAAAGGGACTGAATGCTTGTTTGACAGATGTCAAGCATTATTTAAAGAAGAAAAAGCTCCTGTGCTAAAACTGTAGTGACTGTTGGCCCTGCTGATCAAAGTTGAAAACCACTCCCAGACGTGAGACAACTGAAGGAGATCCATATCTAATTCTTTTGTTTACGACACGGTGGTTTCACTCAGTTAAATCCTTTATTTTTTTGCTTTTCGACTTATGACCATAAGGTTTAATAAATCCAGAAAATCAATCAATGAATCAATCCCAGGTAGTTTAGCTTAGTGATAGAAGAAGGTAAAAATACTGTCATGCAGTGATTTTTTTTAAACGATGTGTCTCCAGTCCTACGTTGGCGCTCAGAGATTATGAAACTCTCCCACTTTGCCTGTGTTTGACAGGGGAGCAGTTTTTGGAAAGCCTGACACATTTTAATGGCTATGGAAAAAGTGAGCTCATTGTAATATAGTAAAGGCACTGACAGCGAACAGGGAGCCGAACGAACCATCCCGCAGTTTGTGGCTGATGCACTTAATTCTTACGGCACAGAGTGGTCTCCCAATAATCCTGGATCCTCCTTCTCTTGTATAACCCACCAAAGCCAGACTTGGGTAATGAGGAGCTGCTTTGTGAATATACAAATAATGAACCAGGGTATTTTATTTCCCGTGGCTGTTGACTAATTGTCCCAATGCATCTTTCGAGCGGGTTTTGTCCTCTGAGTATGTAAATCTTTATTTTGTATATTGCCAGTCGATCAGTTATTCTCTTGATTTGCATTCCTCCTGGTTATTATTTATTGCTTTTTTGACACAAAGCAGGTATTAAGGAGCAGCCACTGGTATTCCACTCAAAAGTGAAGTCATCTGGATACACCAGTGCAGGAAGGTAAGTTCCCAGAGCAGGTTTCTGTCAGACAATCTAATCAAAACTTATTAGATTTATTAGGCTAGCAATTAGGCATAGAGCAAGAACCATTCAAGGGATGGAGGGAATAGAAGTTTATTTCTTTCCACATCTTGGATATCTTAAATTTCTTTAAAATAGGCCATCTTCAAGGAGGGGGGGGGGGGGGGGCTGTACAAATATTTTGGTTTTTTTGTCTCCCAGGACTGCCCAGATTAATGTGTATCACACATGTGACTGTAAAACCACTTAAATTAGAAGTGCGTACAAAATGCTCTCTATCATAGCTCATAGCTCTTGACTTTTATAGAGCACTAAATACCTAATCCCTCCTCAAACTCTATAGACAAAAATCTTTGAGAATAAAGTTAAAATCTGATGATTCATATCAACAGTAATATATAACATTGCAGCGGGAATTCAGTTGTCTCCTCTTTTTTTCACTTTTCAGGAAGATTATGTTTACTCCCAAAACAAATGTTCCAAAGGGTTCTTCCTCCAGACTGACGAACAAAACTTCGTAAGCATTCTCAAAGCACATTAGAAACAGTGTT
Source organism: Malacoctenus triangulatus (assembly GCA_032274725.1). Lineage (NCBI taxonomy): Eukaryota > Metazoa > Chordata > Actinopteri > Blenniiformes > Labrisomidae > Malacoctenus > Malacoctenus triangulatus. The sequence goes on along the minus strand of JAUESE010000018.1, from coordinate 8,177,949 downwards.
TGGGGAATGTTTTCTTTAATATCCATCACATGCTTGTTTCTGTATTTTCAGGGGTTGGCTCCAGAGAGATTACCCAGCAGACAGTGCAGCACCGACTGTCCCGTGTATCGATCGAAGCATCGTCAACAAACAAGTCTCATGTCTCCAGTTTTCGGGTGAGTGAAGTCCTCGAACTCAGAGGAAAGAATACTTCTTTTTTCTTTTGCATCATTAAAGCACTTTTTCAACAATTCATCTCTGTGCTTTTATCAGAGGAGCCAAATACACTCCAGCATTTGGATATTTTGAACCACTCTGTTGTTTGAGTCCTAATCTTTAATATCAATATGCTGTATCAAGTTGTTTATGCTGCTGTGGAGTCTATTTAAAGGCACTTTTAAGATAATTTGAGTTCTTCAGACTGTGATTCAACCTTACAAATTTACATGCTATTGACAACAGTCTTTGAATTATTCCTTTGTCTCTCTGTTACCGAATTAAAGGTTAGAATTATTTCTTATTTTTGGTACGTAAAATCCAACTTCTCACTGGCAAATTAAACATTTGTGTGTTTCCTCGTCTCTCCAAGGTGATGGAAAACAAATCCTGTGTGGTCTTGGCGACAATTCAGTGTTATTGTACAAGTCCTGCCTTACTGGCAAGCCCTCTGTCTACATAGGTGCGTGAAACAGGCATGAATATCTCTCTTTTGTCTACCTCTCCTCTGTTTTATATTTCCTTTCAGTGTGTTTGTCAGTACTGCTTTTGCCAGTTTGCTTTCATCAGATGAAAGATGAATCGTGACAAAAAACAGACTCACATTTTATTGTCATTCAAGTTAAGACTTTGAACAACTTTAAACCCTGATGTATTCTGTGAGACAGGGAGGACATTAGTAATAAGAAGTTCATCCTCAGTTTGGACATAGCTTTTCCTTATTTGGGATAATCTGATGAGCTTTGATTCACTCTGAAAGGGCTCCATGGATTAAGATGAAAGATTTAGTGAAAATTTGAATTCACTCACTCGGCTTTCACTGTCAGAAGGGTAGATAAGGCCGTTTTCTCTTCTCAGAAAAAATGTTTTTTTTTTATTTTTCCAAAACGAGAATTGGTTTAATGATTCAGTATTCTCCAATTAAAAAAAGAAAGTACAAGACATATTATTTGGAGACCTTTTTTTTAAATTTCTCAATGCTGTTCACAAAATAAGAAGGTTAAAATGTTGCTAGCGGCAGTATCTCTGCTCTATTATATGCAATATTGAAGGTAATTTCGAAGTCCTCAAACCGTGTCCCATTTTATGACTGAAAAGCAGCTGGAACATAGTGACCACAGGGGGGCAGCAGAGATAAAAAAGACATTAGTGGAGGTGACGTGTAGGTCACCATAAGTCTCCTCACTTCAGTCCTCCTGATTCTCTGAGCAGCACCATAAAAACAAATGTCGCAGCCACACTGTTAAAGCCGCCTCATTTGTAGCTTCTGTTTTGGTGCACAGGACATGACAAACCAGTGAGCTGGGTGAGCTGGAGTCTCAGCAGACAGTGGTGGCTGAGCGCGTCCGATGACCTGTCACTACGAATCTGGACCCACTGCCGTTCAGAACCTGCAATTATGACGGTAAATGTCCCGTGCGTTTGCACACGCCGGTGTTTATGTATTCTCTTTCTTTTTTTATCACGCTGTCATCCCCTTGCTGCCCCACTCTTAGACATCATTCCTCCACGTCCCGCCTCAAGTCGCCGAGAAACTTTCACGCACTCATTCTAGGTCCAAGTACTAACCATAAAAACTGTGAAATGAGGACCAGCCAGCGTGACCTCATATTGCAAATATGTCCTCACTCTGAAGGGCTTAAAAAAAACTCTGATTGGGTTAGAACTGAAACAAACTAACGACACACACATGTTATACACTTCTTTTTGCTTCCGCTTGTGTTTCCAGAGGCAGGTTTGATTGCTTTGACGATTTTGTTTTCCTGTCATTCATATTTGTTACCATAATGTTGTCTTGTCATTTGCTTTTATTCAGTGTTCAGTTTTGTATTTCAGGATTGTCTGGCCTCGAGGCTCCTTTCATGAGATCAGATGAGAATGAATTATGTTCCCCCTGTAGCCTCCTGTGAGCAGCTACTGGCAGCTACTGACAAGCACTTGATTGCTTTTTTGACCTAAATCTGTTTACACACTCACACTGTGGGGACATCTTGTCCATTTGCGAACAAAACCAAGTGTCCCAAAGGAAAATAGAACACTTTTTTGGGTGGATCCTCCCTGGGGTTCTACTGTTTAGGATTAGAGTATTAGTTATTGTTTGATCAGTTGTAGTTATAGTTTGGTTTCCAGTCAGTCTGCAGGAAACAAATGTAGGTCACGACAGTGTCCCCAAAAAACATGAAAACACATGTGCTCG
>JAUESE010000018.1:8155144-8175457 GCA_032274725.1 Malacoctenus triangulatus | reverse complement strand
TGGTTTCCAGTCAGTCTGCAGGAAACAAATGTAGGTCACGACAGTGTCCCCAAAAAACATGAAAACACATGTGCTCGCTCGTGTGTGTGTGCGTGTGTGTGTGTGTGTGTGTGTGTGTGTGTGTGTGTGTGTGTGTGTAAATCGTACAGGAAATGTTTATGTAATGTTCAAAATTTATATTTGGCGTGTGAGTGAAAAGTTGCTTGACCCATATTTTTCTGAAGCTGCCACAATAAAGTTAATAAAATCGAAGGGATTAAAAGAAAAATAGAATGAAAAAAGGTTTTGTTTTCTGGCCCGGTAATGGCATCTTTGTCATCAAAAGCATCTGTGAGACTCAGAGCATCCAAAACTCTGATTATGCGTAGACATTGCTTACTTCACTGGGTATCACATTTAATAGGACAGTAAGAAGTGAGTTTCCGACGCCAAGTTAAATCAAAGGTCTGTCCTTAAATACCAGGGTCTCCCCATCGCAGATGCTAACCATCCATGCTCGGCTTCACTCAGTGAATTTGTTTGGAGCTTGGCTGCATCTTTAAGCTCTGGTGAAACAACTTGGAAACAATTGGAAGTCTTTTCAGGGACAAGCGCAAAGTTGGGGTGAGCCAGACTCACAAATAGCTTTGCTGAGTTACATTTGAAAACTCAATACAAAGAAGAAAATAAATTGAACATTTGACATCTTCAAAATTTGAGTCCCTTTGTATGAACAGTTTGTTTTTAAAAAGTGTGAGGGCCTTACATGGTAGGCTGTCTGGTTTTACCGTATTATCCTAATGATGTAACTTTGTGTCATGTTTCTCTTTTCCTTCAATTAGGGGAACGGGATGTTCTCCAGACCGATTCGAGGTGCTCAGTTTTATTACCTTGACAAATTTTTACTTCTGGCATCGGGACCCTCTATACATCTCTACCTGTATCACGTCGACGTCACACATGATGATATAAAAAGGTGAACACAAGTGGTCCTTCTCTCATCAATGAAGTGGTTCCTACTGATTGTGCTCCCTGTTAGTATGGGTTCGATTGGCCCATGCTGGATAATTTCTGGCACTGACAAAGCAAACAGTTGACTCCCAGAAATCCAACATTTTAATATCTACATTGTTGCACATTGGTTACTTGTTAACCTAAATAATTGGACTGCTTTCCCTATGTTGTTGCATCTCTGTGTTGTTTGGCCTTTAAACAATTCGATTTTTTGGTACTTCTATATTGTGTCGATCTTGACTAATCTCCTACATGAGAATCTTAAACAACCTTTATTACTGTTTTGACAGTTTCCTTGCTTTATTCAGTGTAAACCCACAGATGCTACTTGGATTTTTTTTACCACCCAAACTCGACTCTTCACTGAGTACTAAAAGCTGTCAGGCCTCATTTTGGAAAACAGAAAGACAACAATAAAGGGCCCCTCGGTCCAGCTGATGTTGCTTATTTTTTGTGGTTATTTGTACCATTCATTTTGTGAATAGGAAAACATGAGCCGTCATCAGCCAGTAAAAAAAATCCTTTCGGTTGGTTCGAAAGGTTGATGTCCAGCTGAATTCTCTGCTTAAGAACGAGTTGGTTCTGCTGCCTAAGTTTATGTATTAACTGTTTTTGTTCTTAGATATAAGGAACGGAGCATCATTAAATTGGCAAGAAGCTTCACCACAACATCAGGAACGGACATCACCGCCATGTCTGCCATCAATGACTTCTTGTCTTGTATCCTTTTGTCTGCTTGCAGCTCAAAGTGGTGCAGCTTAGAATCCTTTGAAAAAAAATTACACGTCTGTAGTATTTCTACTTGTAGCATCTGGTTGGACAACTTCTAATCAGCATGTGCTTCTTAGAGTCTTCGCGCGCTGCCTCGGGGCTTTCACCGCTGATTTTACTTGTAAATCATTTAGGTGTCTTCTAATTTCTGAGGAATGTCTGCATTCCAGCCCCCTGTTAGTGTTTATGATGCATTTACTTTGCAATAAATCCACAGAGGAGGGACTGTGGAAGACTGAATGGGATCCTGTGAGACAGACTTTAGCACCTTTTTGCTTTGTAAAAGAGTGAACAGGAAATAAAATAGTGTTATTTTATGCAAAATGTCCTCTCATGTAGTCACAAATACTTTTTGTTTATTCCAAACTGGGCCACATCATAGTGCAGTAGGTGCTTTGCTTCAAAGCAAGAAGATCCCTGGTTTGATTCTTAGCTTGGGGAGCTTATTAACCATGCGTGTAAGGTTAATTAATAACTCTGAATAGAGATACAAATATATGTGTGTGTGTGTGGGATTAACACCATTCTCCTGCAACCCCAAGCTGGAAAATGTGGTTTCGAAGATGGCTGGATGTATTGTGGATTTTTCCTAAAAGACCTGTTTTGCAAACCTACGAGCATCCACTGACCTTTAAAATCCTCATTCCTTTGGATCACAGTGTGGAATGACAGAAGCTGTCTGCACAAAAAGCAAACTGATGCATTCAGCTGTTGACAGCTCAGCACCTCCTCTCACTACCGGCCAATGAAGGATGAGGGAAAGTTCTTGATCAAATCCGTTATTTCACCGTGGTATGCTGGTCTGCAGAAAGAGAGGTCCTTGAAGGGGAAATATAAATGTCACAGCTTCTCTTAATAACAGTTCCAGACATTGTCCTGGTGGGTGGCTGCGATAGGTCCATTCAAGTGTTTGACACAAACAAAGGTGCAGTTGTCTGGGAGATGCTGGATGCCCACAGCAGAGCCCTTCACTGCATCGCACAGAATAAGGTGAGGCGACTGTTCTTAGGACAAATCGCACTGTGCCAAAATGAGGTGAAATGTTCCATCATTTGTCTTTCATGGTGTCTTTGTTGTATTTGTGTCACAGGATTATATTTTAGGTGAAGCACATGTGGAGTTACACATTTGTTCAGTATGCAGTGTGGGTTTTTAAGCTATGCAGTAATGCGGCAACATTCGATTGTTCCGATAGTTTTTCATTTTAGGAGCCGAGCCTTCATTTCAGTTTGATGGGAATTGGAGGAATCTCTGCAGGAACAAAGTTCAGTAGGAACAGAGACACTTCAGCCAATATTAAATATCTGTGTCATGATTGCTGATGGAGAGTCTAAATGTTCTTATACAGAATTACTCTTTGAATAAATAATTTAGCAGGTTCCTTCTTTGAATCCATTTCAGTTCACTTTGGTTTTTACGTGTTCGAACTAAACTCTACGTACCTATACTCAACCAAATCTTTCAAAAGTTGGTTCAATAAAGAAAGAACAAGGATGAGAGAGGCACATAAGAGGGTTTCTTTTAGGTCAGGTTTTTTTTGTTGGATTTGAGTTACTGAAACTTTAGATACACTTTAACCCTTCATGAATGGTTCAAAACAGTAACAGCTCATCAATTCACAAACTGAATTACATTCAGATCGAACCCACACAGCAAACAATTTGCTTGGCTTGGCATCAACTGGTACTATGAGCTCCATCTTCCATCTTACTCTTGAAGGGTCTACGATTTGGCAGATGTTGCACCGTTACATAAGACATCTGAGCGTTTTGTGAGTTACATAAGCCACAGATCGACATTGAGGGAATAAAAGTGTTAGTTTGTGGTGTGAATGAAAAAGGTCACGGTTAAAAGAATGTCTTGGTTATCCAGAAGTTTCCATGACAGGCGGGCAGGCAGACATACGGGACGCACTATCATCGGTATCATTCATCTTGAACGTAAGTCCCTGCTGCATTAGGATTAAGGCTGCCATAGGGGGATGGCAGCAGGAGATTCCATGCTGGATGATGGCCTTGGAGGAAAAGCTGTTCCATGATGCAGTGTGGGTTCACGTGGCCTTCCACTCACATCGCTGTCTTGAATCAATGTGGGCCCAATTTGCTGGTGTCTAACAAGGAGACAGCTTGAGCCTGTATCCACATCCATTATAGTACTTTAAAGACTATTACATCACTCGCAAGAAAAGCATAAAACTCTCAGGCCTAATCCTACACATGACTCATATTTTGTCCACGTTTCTTTTTTCACGGTGACTTGCGAGCCGTGGCTTCTGGCTGCACAGTGTAGAAACATCATAGAAACAATAAAGCCAATGAGTTTCATTCTAAAAAAATTTAATGATGCTTATGTGACTTGTTGGAAATACAGAAATGTGTGAACTGTTATTAATGTCTGATGGAGATTTGTACCTAATGACCCTAAAATATTAACTTCAGTCTCTTCTGCATGTTGACCTCTACATACTCGACATTCAGACCAGCGTGGATTAGCTGAATAGACTGCAGCTAGTGACATGGATTAGGTGCATTAACGCATTCAACTGTGAATCACTCTTGCACACAGCTGACTATATTCCATCAGCCCAGAGGTGCCTGTTCCTTGTCACGCCAGCTATTGTGTGCTACACATAGTGGAAAGCCTGTGGTGTGTTGTTTCAGCTTGGCTATTGCGTCAATGTGGGGTTCTCCGGCTGGGCGCCTGAGGGCCTTTGGCTGCCGTTGGGTCAGTACCTGTGGATCAGAGGGATTGCCCCTGCCTGGAGACTGCACTCACAATGTCTCCTCCCTCCCCGGTCGCTGTCTCGTTCTGAGGCGGACCAAGCATCAGGAGCTGCAGCATGAAAAGCAGCTTTCCCCCACTTCAAATTTCCATCGCCCCTTCTGCAAAACTTCACCTGGAACTCATCAGAGCAGAGGACTTCTCGGAAAATGGAACTGGAAATGCCCTCTCAGACTCCTGTTCTCACACTCTTAATGGAAATCCAAACAGAAAACACCCCCACTGCTGCTCCTTCTCTCTCTCAGTCCCTTTCTCCCTCTCACTCATTTGTCTATATCATATGATAGCTTGCCCTCAAAGTTATATATGGATTTTATATACAGATGAGCGGTGGAAATTCCTATTTCTCGCTTGAGCCCAAGTGTGGTTCATAAAGGATGGAAAATGACACAGGCAATTTACCATTTCAAGTGTTTTTGTCCAGCTATTTTGTGGTTACTTTGTTTTTAAAGTAAATATATGGTTTTCAGTAGTTTTATTGCTAGCCAGAACAATAATTTGAAGACTATCTGCCAATGACGAACATACAGAAGCGTCATAGAAGTTTCCACCTCTGGACAATAAGTGAAGTTGATTTACGTGTCTTTCCAGTCAAGCATTTGATGACCAAGCTAATTGTGTTTGTGTATCTTTTAAAGGGATCTGCATTCAGCACGCAGTCTCCAGATTTGTGCAACCTCTTTGTCACGAGTGCAGTCACAGATGGCGTGAAGATCTGGGACCTTCGAACACCAAGGTTTGTTTTTACATACTCTGTCTGATTGTAAGAATGCAACAAATGTGTGAAAGGTTCTCTTTGTATAAACTCCTCTGAACCTTCACTTCATTTTGACTTCTCACAAAGAATATTATATTACAAACACACCTTTGTGGTAATTTAATGTATAAAAACTGAGCAAGACTGAAGCACAACACAAAAGTGCTCCAACGTATATTGTTTGTTATCCTTTTAGCATAAATTCAGCATGTTGACAACATCAGGTCAGAGCACTACATAAAAACTCACCACAAGCCTCCTTTTAAACGGACTCAGTGAACGTTACCTCCTCTTATCTTTCAGTTACCTCCAAGAAACAAATGTCACATTAGAATAAAACAAAATTGCATTTTAATTCCTTGTTATTCTTGAGAGTGCAAAATTACTTTATATTGAGATTCCATCAACTTTATCCCTGCACAAACATTCTTCAGTTGATCAGCAAATTGGCAGTTATTCAAATTCCAGAGTGCAAAGCTTTTTCTTGGCCCCAAGTCGCACATGTCCATATAAGGCAGATAAGTCAAGGAGGCCGTTTTGGATTTCAGATTGTTCTTTTTGGCCGAGTCGAAGGCATTATTAAGTATTTCATTCTTTCATGTCTGAGGCGGCCTCCCTGTTTACCTCCCCATCCCAGACTCCCTCAAAAACTTATTGCTATCTGATAAATATTTGTGCCTCATTTCCAGGTCAACTCCTGGTTCTCATAGTTGTTATCGAACGTTCCCCCTGCAGATGCAGTTCTTCTGAGGTAAACCATATGGATGCCTGAAAAAAAAATATCTAGGTCATTTTTTCCCCCCTGTTTTGTCAGCACTGCTTGCCCCAATTTTTTGTGTAGCCAGTAATGACAACTAAATTAACCACAGGACCAAACTAATATGTTGCCGTAATGTGTTTTCAAAGACGCTTTTTAGTTAAAAGGAATATCTGTTCCTTGTTTGATGTTCATTCGAGCGTCCAACAACTGGGGACTCCGCATGAATGGGGGAAACACTTTCCCTGAACCAAGGCAGCAATCTCCTGTTGGACTTCCATGCTCAGCACAAACTGTCCACAACAGGCACCGTTTTGAACACAGTGCAGCTCATAAATGTAGGAAGCTCTTCGGGTCAGAAGCCATTCACCTCTTTTTGATGTTCCACCTGAGCTCGGACCACCTGCTCTGGATGGACGCCCGAGTCTAAAGAGGTGCTGAGCTGACCACCATCTGGTGACGACCTGGATCACAACACAAGGAGGACTGGGGCTGGAGCTGGCAGACCCAGAGGGGTAGTTGTGAGGTTGCACTGGCAGAAAACCCTGGTGGGGGGGGGGGTGGGGGGGTGGGGGGGTGGGGTTGTCTCATCTCTTCTGGGCTGGAGACTGCAGGGGACCCTGTTTAATCGCCAGATGAACCCTTATTAAACCTAGACTGTGTTGGATGGTGAGTGAAAATGTGGCTGGAGGTTTGGATGTCCTTTCATTCCAACAACCAATGGATACCGTGGTGGACAAAGTTCACCAGGCTTGTCAAATGGAAAACGGTTCTGACAATGGCCTGGAATTCACTTGAAAGATCCATTTTCAGAGTTGCTTGAGGAATGGTTTAAGGTCCCTCAAGAGGATGTAGCATGGAACATTGATGCCTGGACTTCTCTTCTTCTTTCCTTATTGCCCTGATGAAGACCCCCACATTGGCTCTGTGTGTCCATGCAGACTTAGTGGGAATGAAGATGGATTGACAGAATTTCCTTGTGCTAAGTGAATTAGCAGAAGTTACTGAAATGTATTGCTGAAAAAACAAACTGAGAGCAGAAGCATGTATTTGTTCAAGTGACACTTTTAAAAGTCCAATTAGATTTCTACAAAACATTGGAATCTATGTGGATATTGTTGTATATGTTCATATTAACTGTATTTGTGTCAAATGAGGCAAGAAGAAATATAACAAAAGTTGAACTTTATTCCTTTTCATCAGTACACTGTATGTTTTACAGAAATGCATGAAATTTTAGCTGACAAGCGTGAAATTAAATTACTCAGCAAATCAATGAGATGAGGTTTTGTCTCACAAATCTGACTGATTAAATAAACATTCATGTTCAGCTTGACAGCTACAGCTTTGTCAGATCCGTCTTATCTCAAATTCGATCAGTCTGTGCTATTAGGCCCTATCAAGGGAACTCTTTTCTTGCTTTAAGTATGTTTCTTGTTTTTTTCAAATCTTCACTTTTTCATAATGATGTGTTTAAGTGTTCAGTGTTCAGGGTTTGAGGTCTACTCACCAGCATTTTGCATCAGACCAGCTCAGATGCTGATTTTAAGATAGGGAACAGATGGAGATCTGTTTCTTTTTAGTGCAGTGATATATTTTCCTTAAGCAGGCCGGTCATTGCATCTTCTAGAAATGCATGGAAAATGCAATGGACTGTGTGAATAACTACATCAACAATGTATTTACGTGTATCAAATGACATCAGATATTACAGGAAAAAGCAAACTTTCACCTGATATGCACTGATAATGTGAAATATGGTGAAAAACACTGGCAGAAAGTGAAGGACTATGATTAGCTCACTGATTATCTTGATGACTGACACTGTGAATACCCAGGTGGATTCAGTAACTGTATAGGCCTCCACTCAAGTGGATCCGACCCTGTGGCGCAGTCTGTGTTAGTCATCAGGAAAATGCCGAACAGTCATCACTCACACAACATGGAGACGGCGCACGTGTGTGTGTGTGTGTGTGTGTGTGTGTGTGTGTGTGTGTGTGTGTGTGTGTGTGTGTGTGTGTGTGTGTGTGTAATTCATGGCAGCATCTCCACCTCCCTCAGTGAAAACACAGGAGCTACATTCTGACCTAGAAAACCAGATGAGTGTTTATTCCAACCTGATCTGCATCATGTGAGTGTGATAGCCACAAGTTGTGCCAGCTGTGTTGCAGGCTCAAAAGCTCAGATACACTAACAAGGTTTTCGTAATGACTTCTTGTGGTACATCTCAATGTGAACTTGTTGTCGGTACTCCCAAAATACAAACTCCTTGAGATTTGGAAGAAAAAACCTTTGAGTTCAGATGTATGATAAAGATGGTAACTGAACTCCCAACACTTCAGATTTTCTGTAACTCCTTGTGACTGTCATTGCTGGTTGTCTCTTTTAGTTCATGGTTCTGGCCATTTTTCTCATTTGATTGGTTTTGTGTCTGTCTTTAAGCCTTGCCTCAGTTTAAGTTGTGACCGATTTTGACAGTTATCAAATAGTTACTGTACATTTAAATATAGATTTCAATGAATACAGGAGTACGTAAAAGAATTCACTGACATCGAGCTCAATCATCTCCTCTGTGGTTTGGGCCGATATTTCTTTTGCCTATAAGTTTGAAGAGACTGGAGTGTAGTAGATTCTGTATATAATTGTTGTGTGTAAATACAGTGACTATGACCTACTATTAGTTCAGAGTGATGACATGAACATGTGAATGTAAACGAGACGCTCACGCCAGATCCTGTCAAAGCATCGATCTACAATCGTGCTGGTTCATATGGAGAGCTGAGCTGAGCTGGCTGTGCATAGCTGCATTGTAAAGACATTACATGCTGTTTGCAAACCAAATGAAACAGCACAGAAGTTGCATGAGGGGACCATTTGTCACTTAATCCGCTCCGTTTCCTGTGTTTTGCTTGAGTCATGCTCAACTCCTTGTCCTCAGCTGGTTCACGTGGTTGCGTGGAGTGTGAAGTCGGCCGAGTGGCATTCCCTTTCTGCTCCATAAAAGACATCTTCCACAGATCAGTGCATCCTAAACACGTTTGGACTCATGCGAAACCACGTCCATACTGAAACTGTATGACCTCACCAGCACTAATTTTCACAAACATGTAACTCAGTCTTTGGTTCACATTTACCTATTAAGGGAAGAAACCGTTCAATGGAGGGGCACAGTCACGCATGAAGTCACACACTCTGAAACTTCTCTGATCAAATATTAAGAACTGTCTTTTTTTTTATTTATTATTCTCAATAATTCCCAATAAATTGTGTTTCTCCCACTGTAGGTGCGTACGGCGCTATGACAACCATCTGAATCGCTCCTATTCGTGTTCGTCAGCCATCTCACCGTGTGGGCGGTTCATCGCTTCAGGCTCAGAAGATAACTCTGTAAGTTTTATTATTTTCAGCTTTCTTGTATGTCCGTACTCCAAGGAATAAAAGGTTCGGAGCAGGTGACCGACAGGATACACTTATCTCCTCCTCCTTCTCACATTAAGACTCCTTTGTTTCGATCGAACAAGATGCAAGACCATTGTGGTCCCTCAGTCACTGAGACGCACTACAGCTCTACCTTACACACTTAAAGCAAATTATGAGCAAATGTCAATTTGCATGTAGGTTTCAGCAGTTGGCACACTCTTTTTTTGAACTTAAAAAAACATCAGAGATCTAACTGAATTTTACCACTTGGCACAAAGCAAATTCAGAAAACAGTTGTTTATTTTTCCACAGCACATGTGATGGTTCCTCACGGCCCTCCGGTGTGCCAGCACAGCGGCTGAAAGTCGTTGCTCTATGTAATAGTCTCTGCTGGCTCAGGTCCTCGTTCTCTCTCTGACTTTTCCCAGCTTCTCTTCCTTTGTAGCTTTTGAAGTCTCGACTCTTTGTCATTCCGCTCTTGAGTTTCATCACAAAACTCATTCAAGTTATTAAGTTTTTTCAACTTACTTAGCAGGACGAGAGCAGTTTGTTTTCATCATGTTTACCTCCATTTAGTGTGAAGACTGAAGTTGACTTTTTTTGTGTCTTTGATTGAAGCCTCTTTTTTTCCGAGAGTCAAACGCAGCTTTCATGTTGAAGCAGAACTGTTAAATTGCTTTTCCAGACTGTGCCTCCTTCTTTCTTTTTCAGCCTTTTGACAGCATCTCTTTTTCCTTATCCATCTCTCTTTTCTTATGGCTTGCATGCTTGTTGACAGCAGTGGAATAATATATGCTTGCTGCTGGTTATTATTAATTATGAGGAATCAGCGCAGCACGGACATTTGAGAATGTCTCTATCGAGATCGGACAATTCCAGCATTTCTTGGAAAATGGGAGAGTATACGGCAGTGAGCGACATCGTATTTATTTGTTGCTGCCCTGAGACTTCTATAAGCCAGATGCATTTGTACTTGTCTTAATATATCAAAAGGCAATCATGAGAGAAAAAAAGAAGTTGAATACTCTAAAAAGACTCCCCAGATCATATTACATATTTTCCAAAAAAATAGAACAAAGGCCAAAAACAAACCAAGAGGAATTTTATTTCAGTGTGGTCATCGGAGTTTTCTATACTCAGTCGACAGCTTCACTCACCTTATTTTCCCTGCCTCATCATGTGACGTCGAGGTGGGTGTTTAGAAGACAAGTGTTTAGTTTTTGTAATTTGTTAATAAAGACGTGTGCCTGGTGATTCAGTTTTCCTACCGTACACTCTGTTGGCGCTTCTCTCCTCTGGCCCAAATCTGATCCATCAGGGGATCCATGTGATATTTAATCATTCCTACAAGCGCGTCTTTCTTCCAAGTAACTAATTCCCTTTTCGGCAGCACACACTTTATGTGCCTCAGACAGGATTCACTCTAAACCTTCTGACAGAACTCACTTGGAGTTTTTTTGGGGGTGTTTTTTTTTTTTTCTTTTTTCACGGAAACGTAATAAAAAACAGCCGCAGGAATCTGATGAGTCGTCGTCTGGTAACAAACATCTCCACATCTGTTTTTATCTGTGCTTATGGCAATGAAACAAACGAATCTGTCTCAAAATGTCCTGATTATTTTCAGGGGAAAAATGTGCTTACAAGATAATACATCACACAACTACACAAGCAGTATGAAATTATCTTTTTGGGGTTTTTTTTAACCCAAGGTAAAATGGAAAATTAACACCAACAAAGAATAGATTGACAAGGCGTTAGCCTATCCAAAACTATTGAAAGCTAAAAGTCAATCTACATTTTAAATGTTTTAAATACCCCAAGTTGATAATGTATGACACTTTCTCCCACTTTTTCTACACAATGTAACACAATTTTGAAGGATTCGTCAAGAATTTAGACTTTGTAGACAGTGAGTCAGAAAGTTTTGTGAATGTTCAAGAAAGAAAAAGTTGTCCGTTGATGGATTGTTTATTGCAATCACTCAGTTTTTTTTGTTGTTGGTGGCACCAATGTATTTAAACATAACTGATGATTACCCCCCCCCCCACACACACACACACACACACACACAAACACACCACTTGCCATTGACCAGCTGTGAACTTTTTATATGTATCTCGAATGTATCTCCAGATTCATTTGCATTAATTCCAGCATTCGAGGTAAATGATTCTGGCACAGACATTACATGATCTCAGCAGTCTGGTTTGTGTCTGATTACTGATATCAACACAGGCCAATTTCTGATAACAGCCACCAAGAGCCTAATCTGTGGGAATATTTATGGCAGTCAAAACGTATTTAACTGTCTAGACTGAATATTTCCTGCACAATCGATCAGGAGCAGATGTACATGTGCTAACTACATATGTATTGAATTTACAAAACTACACAAGTTGCCCGATCTCCAAAATAAATCTGCATTTTCTTGTATCTTTTATTGACTACTAATTCTACAAGTTCTAACATCTGATTCTTGTTCACCCTAAATCCCTTGTTATATGTAAAACTCCAACCACAAGGCTCATTAGGTCCACATCCATGCCTCTTCTGATGGTTACATATCTGTTTTATATTTCTCGTGTGTTTCAGGCGTATGTGTACGACATCCGTAGCAGCATCTACCTACACAAGCTGCAAAAACACTCTGACACTGTGCTCAGTGTGGCTTTCAACCCCGCTACACCAGAGGTAGGAGGCTTTGTCTGACTTTTTGTCTTTGTGGTTGACTCACTTTTCCATCCTCTGCGACTTTGTCAGCGAGCCCTATCTGACAGATCTGAATATTCTCATCAATTCGTATAAAGCAGTCAGATTTCTCAGCGTGTGCTGATGAGAGTTGATACTTAATCTGGATTCAGTGAATGTCTCACTTTCCTCTTTCCACGTAATGATTTTGTGTATTTACTCTCGAAGCAAAACCACAGTGTTTTCTCATGCCTTCAGCCTGCCTACAGCAGTTAAATCTTTGCAGGTACAAAATATCAGGTCGTAGCATAAACATCTCCCAGCAGTCATCTCCTGAACGTCTACTGGAAAATAGAACTCTGCAGGAGCTTTAATGAAGATGTATTTTCCTTACGTTTAACTTTGGAAATGTGAGTCCCTCCTGTTAATGATGATAATAAATGAGGGAAAAATTCAAATTCCCCACTATGAAAATAAGATGTACTCAGCTTTGATGAAAATGGCATCCAGTCGGCTTATTCAACAGATCTGCATCATCTCCACCTCAGTCGGAGCTCCAAGATTGGAGCAGGAATGATGTCCTCAGGCTGAGGTCACACAGCAGGGCTTATGGAGACAATCCTAAAGTTCAAGATCGTAAGAAGTCCACTTCTTTAGTTCTTACAAAACTCCAACCTGTACACTTTATGTCTCGTATGTTCGGCTGTGTGTATATTCCTTTGTGTTCCATGTACTAAATTACAAGGTACAACTGCTAACAACTAAACTTGTGAAGTCCAATCAACTTAAGTATTTTTCCAAACTTCTCTGGAACAACAACCTGCACTTTCTTCGAGGCTTGTCTCCTGTGTTATATCCATTTTGATACAAAAGAATAACCTCCAAGTCTCTTGGCTCTGGCTTTAATCAGTGGTGGTCAGATTCTTGTCCAATCAGATAATGACGATCGTTCCTCTGTGCCATAACCCTGCAGAATCAAGTGACTTCAATTTTGCCCTGTGCTGACTCACTTGTATGAGCAACAGACCCACAAGCACAATCACAGTCACGTGGTTATAGACCAAAGCTGTATACAGGCTTGTGCCTGTTCAATTCTACCGATTGTTCAGCTTCCCATCCAGTTTTTTGCAGCAGGCCAGTGATTTAATGTTGCACTGCTTATTTTGTGAGTGGCACATTCCAGCAATGCTTTGCACGTTTTGTTTGTTGCTGTGATCCTTTCTATGATATTGCCACCTGCAATGGATTTAAATGTTTTCTTTGCTGGACCCACTATAATTCTGAATTGTCGACATCTGTGAAAATTTAAGAGCTATGAGGAGTCTCTGCAGGAACCTGAAAAATACTTTTGAATGTCTTGAATTGTCATTACAAGAAAATAAGGGCTCAAAATTTACTGTGCTACTTTATACCCGCATCCTCTCAGTGTTTTGAACAAAACCCTCCAGAGCATTTCTTGAAGAGCATCAATTCTCCATAGCAATGTTTTACCTTTTTGGTAGTTCATCTCTGGAACAGTTGAAGGCAAGTCGATACGCAAAAGAAACAGCTTAAAATATAATATCACAATCTCCACTGGAAAATTTGCGAGATTTGTGGACTGTCAACTTGAATCAATACATGTGTTTCAAATCTGCATGTCCGTCCATGTGACGCTGTTCTGTAGTACAATGTTGCATTCAGATACTGAGTTCGAAAGTGGAAAGTTTGGTCTTTGGCCACCAACTGAAGTGCAGCACTCTGCAGAGCTTGAGGACACACTTCATCAGTCAGAGCATGCGTTCTCCACATCAGTACCTGAGCACATTTTGTCTCATGTAATAGAACATGTGCTTAAAGCGGAAAGTAAGAAAAATGAAGACATGTCGCTCCAATAGACAGAACTTTTATTGTATTTTATTAGATTGAGGTTTAATAGATTAAAATATTGGCTTTTTTCATGGAAATGTATCGTACAACATGAATTATTATAATTATTTTCTGTTCTACTGTTACAGTGAAAACTGCATAGACAATTTCCACATTGGTGATTCTATAACGTGTTTGCATTTATCAAAAACATTTCACAAAGGTCATAAGCTCAGTGCACACTGACTTGAAATATACAGTGTATCGAGAGCTGTTACTGAAATGTTCACTTCGGCAACATGTCTTATCTTTGCAGATAAGTTCTTTGTGTCTTTCCAACAGCCTGCTGATGTGTTAAGTACATGACTCAGCTCAGAAATGCAACTTCTGCCGTCGCCAAACTTGACTCATCTTGAGATGAAATGGGAGTGAGGATGCAAACCTTTCTGTCTGAGCTGCTGTTTCTGGCCACAAAAAGATGTCTAATTTTATTTCAAAGTTTGAAGGATGCAGGGAAATGGATTGTCAACTGAATTTGGTTTTTGGATGCATTTGAGGGCCATGTGTGCTCCATCCTTACTGTGATGAGAACCCGCTCGTGTGAGGCACAGACAGGTAATGCAAGGCATATTTTCCACTCATTTTTCACTCATGTTTTCCACCCTGATACTTAAAAGACCATCAAGCAGGCAGATCTACCTCTGGGGTTCCTTCCCTCGGGTTTATTCCTGTACTTTTACACAGTAATGAGAGGTCCCAGCTTTTATTGTCACTTCACTTTGTTGTCTTGTAAAACCTTGTGGGATTTCACGTGGCGTGCCTCTGTAAAAACTTTGCAAGGCTCCCCTTTGTTAGGCGTAAACGCGCTACCTTGAAGGTAGACGAGCAAATTGGGGCAGAAGTATTTTCAAACATGGAACAGCGTGTTGTTGTCTGTGCTGGCGAGACATAAAATGTTGAAAGATGTTGTCGTTGAGTTTTCTCATGAGATTAAATTTAAAGAGTGCACATAAGGCCGAGTGCCTGAAAAAAATGATAAGGTTTTTCCAGTTGCTTTCTCCAAGGAGTATTAGACTGTGGAGTTCTGGAATGAAGTCCAAAACCAAAGAGAAATGCCAGAATAGAAGAAATGTCGACTTGAAGATACGGGTTACTGGGTCAGTCTAAAGAAACAGTCTCTACGAAGCCGAGCTCTTTTGGGGTTCCTCAAGTTTCTGCCCTGTCTCGTCCAAAGCTGCAGATAGCTCCAATTACATCATTCCACATCACCAGTGGTATTAACTCTGACATAGTTCCCAGACATTTATTAGTGAGGAGGAGTTCTTTAAAAGACTTCAGGATGTCCACCTATATTGTTCATTAAATGGAGCTGCGGAAAATACAGCGAATGTTACTTTCATTGCTCAATAATTGTGATTTTTTAAAATTTCAATAGTCTGGTGTTTTAATTAGTGAGCAATTCAAGCCAAAACGAGAGAAACATGTGAACCTGAAGCACACCAAAGTGGGAAATAGACTTGCTCGCGTCACTTGTGCCTGCGTGCCTTAGTGTATAAAGGCAGGATGCAAAATTATATAACAGCAAGTCAAGGAAAAAAAATTTAAAAACTGAGATAAAATTTAGGGTGTGGGGAAAACATCATATTTAGAAAATATTGTTTAATTTCTTTCACTACCGTGGATGACAGAACGACAGAGAAGATCACATAAAAACAAGAAAAGTGAGGAAGCATTGAGAGAAGTTTTAGTGAACTGATCAAACATGTCTAATGGAGAAGTAATCTTAAATTGTTTCTCTGGAAGTGTTTGTCAGCAAGAACCCTGAGCTGTTGTCTGTTTTACAGATTAAGTTGACATATCTGGTCAGTTTTAGGATGCGTGTGTGTCTGTGTGTGTTGGAACTAAATAATCCAAAAAGGGCCAAGGTCATCCGCTTTTTATTTCACCAACAGGATCAGAATGAAGCTCGTTCCCGCTTCAGTCTTTGGACACGGCGTGAACGTTTTCTCTGAAGCACTTTGGATCTGATTTGCACTCGCTGTGCTGGAGTTAGTGCAGAACAGTGACCGCTTTCTGACACAAGCAGCTGTCTGTGAAAGTTAACACGTACTATCGGCCAAACAGAGCTGAACAATGAGTGAATCATCTGTGACTTTTATGCTCATCACCACTCTTGCCTCCATATGTCTGCATGCATCACCTCTGCGCTGTGCAGACAGCAAAAAAAAATAAGAAATACAGCTGGTGTCCCTTCAGGCCTTTTAACTCTATCATTGCATATGTGGCCATTTGTAGACTTACTGTTCTTTGGAAACGTGCAGTTCCTGGTAAGGATGGATTATGTGATAAAGGCATCCCTGGAGGTTAACCCACGGCTGCAGCACAGTATAGCTAACCCGATTAGGGCTGTCATGATTAGCTAATTTATGAGCTGACTCTGCAGAAAATGTTGCCGTCAAGAGATTGTCCTTTTCGTTATGTAACAATGCTGGAAAATGTCCAGCATGTCAGACATAAGGAATCCCTGTACATTTGTGAAACACATGAAATCTTTGACATTGACAGGCCAGTTAAAAAAAAATATGACCACAGTGGACATCAAATTTTTTTTACAACCAATTCATATACTTTTGAGAATGTTCATCATGTTGGAAGCTAAATGCTGCTCCAGCAGGCTCAGTTGAAGACATTCAGCCCTCAGAGGCTCAGTCAACGTCTCCTCAGTATTTTCCACCCCCAGATTCTTTTTTTCTTTTTCCTTTTTTATGTCTTCCGTTCCTCTCTGCCTGACCCCGGGGACTGAAGCACGCCCGTCCTGTTGAAGTGTCCAGACAGCAAATACAGAGGTGGACTCCTCCATCCGTCCCAGAATGTCACATTTGAGTGAGACACAGACTGAGCAGAGACAGTCTCTCTGAGAACCGCTGGTCTGTGCTCAGCACAGCTGGAGCGGCCACGAGTGGGAAGGACAAAGTCACATGAGGCAGGTTTATCTGGGAAATCTTTTCACATGTAGTGGACAGACTTCTCTCTGTTGGATGTGCTGTCGCTTGATTGTGCTGCTCTGTCTCAGCCGTAGTGTCCAAAATGATAAGGGAACTATCTATTTATAGGTTTTGACGCTTTTTCCTAGTAAATGGTAGAAAACATCTTTCATTCACAGATTAAATAGCAGATAATATAGTTGTCATTACTTTTTAGCAGCAGATTTATCGCTAAATATTTCAAATTCAAAGCAGGTGGATATTCCCCCATGAGGTACAGCAATGATGAAAGTTAATCATGTCATTGAATAGCAAGAATACATAATATAACCTCTGCAAAGGCTGAATCAGATAAACTTAATGATATATATCTAAAAATAACTCTTTAGTCCAGCTGGCATTAAGTCATCTGACCTCTTGCCTGTGTGGACAGGCAGCTCTTCGCTCTTCGCTCTTCGCTCTTCCCTCTCGTGGCGCTTCCTTCTTCTCCTCGCGACGTGTTTGGCGCAGGACATTTTGGATTGTGTTGCGCTCCACGCTGGGTGAACGGTCTGCTTCAGGAGAGAAAACACATTGCTCACCCGTTCATCAAAGTCTTTTGCTTCAGCGCGGACGGCTTTGCACAGATGGACACGCTTGACACAAGTGTTTACAATTGAACATGTAATCCATGTTGCATTCTTAATTGACATCTTTATTCCTCCTTTGAACTACTGATTTGTGGCCTCCTCTCTGTGGTAGTGAGCCAGTGCACCTGACAGCAACGTAGATTAGACAGCATGTGTGACCCAGCACTCAAACTCCCGGTCTGATATTACTCAAGAGTTCCCAAGAAGTTTTTGTCGAGACTTTGATATACTGACCCCCAAAATACTACCAAAGCAGGATGCAGCCCACATTCGAGACATAATTTCTCCTTCTTGACCTGATGTCCTTTTTGTTCAGGACTGTTTTTTTGTCCTCCATGGACTACTTGAGAAGAAATAACTATAATCATCTCTTGAGCTCACCTCAGTTGTGCCTGTTCTTAGCATTCATAGTCCGAGAAAAGACAGAAATTCGTCTGCAAACAGAAAGGATGACAATAATCGTGACTTTATGATAGCCATAAACCTTTTACTGGCTGTTTCACTTCTTCAATGTATTTGGAAGTGACTTGTCTTATTGAAACAACACACAGCTTGGAAATTTAAAAAAACAAAACTCATGAAAAAGGTAATTTTCTAGATTAGGATTTAGATGTTGATCGATTGATTTAGCAGTCAACTGAAAATGCTTGCTTCTCAGGTCGAATTTCCATGAAAAATCAATTGTTATTTTTTAATCAGCCCATATTATAAAAATTTTCCCCCACAAATTTAAGTATCTCAGGTACTTATTCAGCTTCAGATCATAGAAAAAAACTGGTAAAAAACTGTTAAACAGTAAAAAAGAACCTGACTGAACCAAATGATGATTACAGCTTGTGAAAAGTGTGTTTCTTAGAAGTGCTGCGTTGAGGAAAACCCACATAACTCACTTGCGATGACCCATCATGACCCCGTTTCTGTATGTGTCTAGTAAATCAGTCTGCAACAAGTTCTGACTTCTAACCCCCAACGTTGCCCAAAACCCTTCAGTCCCCATCAGCTGTGCTTGTTTCAGCCTAATTGAACAAAGGTTGAAGGTTGCAGAGGAGGAATGCGTCGGCCTGCTGTTGTTTGCTGCACGTGCAAAACATAAAAATTCCATCTATGCTGTTATTGCGCCACTTTGGAAACTGTGGTTTTGTTTCAAATAAACACCGCGTGTTTAACATGAGTGCAATACCGTGGCGATAATGGCTTTGGATGATTAAGAGAGACGCGGCGGATGAAGCAGCAGCAGCTCTCCGGCTCTGTGAAGTTTGGAGCTGCTATTTTCACGGCCCCCGGGGCAGAATCCAGACAGCTCGGCTATTGTTGATCAAGGTCATTAGGCGAGAGGTTGGCGCTGAAAGGAAGACTCCCTGAAGACGGAGGAGATAGTGAAAAGAGCCGTCAAACCATTTGCTTTGTGGGAGCACCTCGAACATTTCCATTCCCCAAAAAACACCAAAGCAACACATGGCTATGTAGACATAAACTGCTGTCGTCTGCTGGGCCACTTGTTTGGAGAACGCCTTGTCTTACACATTTGTGGATCCTCTCTGTATAGGAAAGAAGCTGCAACCTCCACTCATCAACGGGGCATTAAATCTTATTCGATTTAGTATGTTTGAGTCATCCAACGACCTCCACTGTTGTGACTCCCCTTCCCAGCAAAGGCATCTGCTTGCTGGTAAAAGATTGTTTCTCCTGCACCGAAAAAAACTCTCTTAGCACATGGGGGGAAAATTGTTGGACTATTGTTGGACTAGTGTGGTTTTTATCAATACTTGGCAAACCTGCTTTCCCAAGATCCATGTCGTTAACGTACTTTAGGAAGATAACTCAGCTTTTACGACCACTTAACATCTTTGAGATTGTATCCCTCCAAGTATTCACTCTCTTACCATTTGCAATTAACTGGTTGTTTTCATACACTTGTCATCGTGTTGGATATGTCGAGTCGTTTAGGAGGGTGGTACAAGTACAAGCAGATTTCCCATCGGCGTGCATGAAAGGGAGAGAAAAAATTGGGACCTTTTATGAACTGCTTTGAGTTATGATTGGCTTTCTTTTTTAAGATATGAGTAAGTGTCAAACATTCCAGCCTCAAACAAAGGTTTTTTTTTTATTGGCATTTCTGCCGTTGGCTGTCTGAGTGTTGAGGTAACGCTTCCTCACCCTCCTCAGCGCTTCTGGCTGATAGATATAGATGAGATAATGTGAACTTCTTACGAAGAACTATTGTCATGAACTGAGTCTTTTCGTGTGTGTTTGACTTTGCGGCATCCCTCTGAGGGTTGGAGTTTGGTTATACGAGTCTTTTTTGTGCTGGGTGTGGGTCAGGCTTAGTTTATAGATGCGTGGTTGTGCTAATAATGTGTAAACAGTTGACTCACAAAGACTAGCACTGGCAGGAACCTCCGTCCCCACATTTTCTCAATAAACATTGTTATATAATGAAGTTTCAGGCCGACGGCTTCATGTTTTTGTGAGAAATGGCAGGTATGGAAAAATCCAGCATTACAATAGGAAACACGGTATACATCTTGACCTTGTGGTGCTTGTCTTCTTTAACAAAGCAGGTGTGCTGTTACGCAATGTGCTTCTCTCAACAGAGGGTCGTAAAAAGGGAAGGGAGGTATGACACAGATTTTGAGAAAGATGCTCCTGCAGAGCTGAAGCTGCTGTCTGACTTGTCCCCCCCCC
>JAUESE010000018.1:8144512-8155044 GCA_032274725.1 Malacoctenus triangulatus | reverse complement strand
CTCTTTTGTAGCTGCTGACTGGGACCCTGGACGGGAAGTTGAGGCTGTTTCGTTCCAGCAGCGGGTCTCAGGTTGACGGCCGCGCTCCCCCTTGACATGACTTCCTGATTACAACTGGCTCCTCAGACAGCATGCAGGTTTCAATAAAGCCGTTCCAACTTAATTGCTCCGATTTCACTTTTAAATGAGAACATAAGGGTTTGTTTGTTCGTTGCATTGGCGCCAATCAGCTCTCTTCTCCTACTTTCTCCAAAGAAGCCACTTATTTAAACTCTTTCGTTTTAACTCCACCGTTTTCTGAAAGTCGAGGAGAAACATGCTGCAATATTGACTCGATTACACATAAGTGTAGCTAATTTCACCTCAAATAATTGTACAAGTTGTGTGTTGAAACACACGTTAACTCATGGAGCAGATGTACTTCTATATTACTGACCACCACTTAGCAGATCAGCACACAGAGCGATGATGTCAACTGGGTGCAACCGCTCTGGCTGCCAGATGCACACAGATGCTCCTACTGTTCGTGCTGACACGCCCGTACACATTGTCTAAGCTGTACATTTACTGTTTTTGAACACAGTCTCAACAAAATGTCGACCACAGTGATGTGCATTTAAACACAATAAAAAGTCTCACCGACAGTGATTTCAATCCAACAAAGGCTGCATAGCTGGTTTGGAATGCTTTAAATAAAGTAAATAGAAATGTGGATTTACGTTTGCATGCATAGATATGAGACATTGCTGACTGGTGGCAGAGCAGAGGATGAGCCCCACCTGTGCTCACTAAGCTCCGCCCCCAGCTAAAAAAACACATGAATGTGCATGTTGTTGGCTACCAGCAGGTTAAGCGACTCCTGAATACACCTCTGACTTCATCTCCATATGAACTGTTGGAGTTGTGTAACTGTCGTAAAGTTCGGTTGTTGTTACTTGGACAGCACCTCAGCTCCAAATGTTATTGTTTGTTTGTGATGAAAATTGACTGTCAAGATCTAATTTGCATCGTCGTGATTGACAATTTACATTACAACTGTGTCTCTTCTTTCTTTACTGAAAGATTCAAACAATCTCTGGTTTGAAGGACCTGATGAATAATCAGTCTACTTTTTAGAGGAGTAACTAGATGTATCTTTATGTCATTACAGACTTCTGGCAAACTGCACGATGTTGCTCAGAATCAGCAACTTGATCACAGGACTGAAAGCTAGAAAACATGGAGAAAAGCCGTCCCTGCACGGGAAAAACACACAAACAGAAAGTCCCTGAGCCTCCATTAGAATGGGGGACTTTTAGGTGTAAAACACGAGTACTTGACTGTGCAATGTTTAGCATCATATTTCCCATATTCCCGGATCCGACCACATGCAGAGTTTCTTCATTTTGGCGTAACTTTGCCAAGACTTTTACTGCCACTGCCGCTTGGTTGTTAGTTTTTCTTAGAAAGTTATATTTCCGATACTTTTTTATCCATGTGATGACATTCACAGCGGTTAGATTTTTTTTCAGGAGGCAGAACACAGTTTTTGTTATGTTATACCTGCTGTGTATTATCTCATGTCGACATGTTATGTAACTTGGCCAACAGAGAGGCTGAAGGAAAAAAAACCTCGCCTATCTATAGTGGAATGAAATTTCAGCGGCCACTCATCCCCCCGTCTGTTCGGAAAAAGATACCGTTTTTGAGGCATTACGTGACGCTGATGCTGATGGTCGAGGGATAAATCCTCTGATGGGTTCCTGCTCTTCACTCCCTCGCGCCGTGTTTGAATTTTCAGAAGACCGCTCATCTCCGCTTTGTCCCCCGTCCAATATCCTGCGCCTGATTTACTGATCTTTTTGGACGCTGGGATTTATACAATATCAAGATTATTTTCTGTGTGCACCACCAGCCACAGCCAGCTTTCTGAACTGAACTTTGAAGTTGCGCAATCGCGGCTGGCAGCGTTCTCATCCCTCTAAACTGATGTTATACTCCGGTGACAGCAGGTCTGAGGCCTCGTAAGATTCATGGGGTGATGGTCAATGTTTTCGTCATGCGCCTCGTTACGTATGTATGCGAACGTGTGCATGTTGTAGTGCCACAAAGATAGGTATGTACTGGTATGGCCGGATCAGTCCTGTCATGGAGAGCTTTAGTGTTCCTGCGAGCTGCAGACTGAAGTAACAGGTAATAAATTGTCTTCTGAAGAAGAAATTTATGCTACCACGTTCTTTCTCCATTCGTGCGTTGGAATGTGCGTGTGCTTCGGAGTCGGAGTCTCCTCTTGAATGAATTAACCTGCTACGCTGGGATCCAGTGAGCATACTTTCTCCAGCCACAGTGATATATCGATGCGTGCACGCATTCTTTGTGAGTCTGTGTGAGGTCACTTTGGGTGCACTCCCTCCGTCGACCTCACGCGTGAAGAATGACGTGTTTGTGCTTGAAAATAAAAGCGTCTCAAGGCCAGCCACACCCACACATTACAACATATTCTGGTCCACATTTTGATCTCTCGCAATACTTTGTTATTAATGTGACAGAGATGAACTTCTGCCTTTATTTTCACAAAGTACTGGATCTAAGACAGCTCCGTACAGAGCAGGGTGTCCCAACTGAGGGAAGATATTGTATTGAACAAAAAAAAACACAATCAAGGCTGTAACTTTTATCACAGTCATCTTCAGCTCACATTGAGTGCTGTTTGGGCGCTTGTGTCACTCTGTCCGGCGCTCCCAGAGGCTCTCCGGTCTCTGGCTTGGCCTTCACTCGTCCCCCCTGATATGAAATATACTGTACATCATGAAGCACGTGCATTTTAATGACTCCCTAAAGATTTGATGGATTTCTGTTCTTTTGTTTCCATAAACCCAAAGCTAAGGGAGGGGCGTTTTTGTGCACAAGTCAAAAACCTGCTGTCATACACCAGTGGCTCATGCAGGTCTGAACTTAATGCTCTATAATTTGTTATGAACCATTAAAAGTAAGAAATATCCTGCCTCGTAAATATTTAAGATAAACTTTGACATGTGTAATGTCTGTTTTTTGACATTTTATTGCTGATTAAAGGAACATAACAGTATTTCAGCTTACTGGCAGTCCACTTGAAGAGAGCTTTAAATACTGCAGCCTGCAACACCTGCTGAGCTCCAACGCCAGAGTCGGATGACACATGACGTCTCTCAGTGTCCCAGCTTACTTCATTGTGTTACGTGGTGTGAATCAACTGACTACCATGAGTGTCTGGCTCCCAGTGCCTGCACATATTCAAACCAGATGAAGCCAAGTAAATGTTACTGAAACACTCCAAAAAGTACATTTTGGCCTATTTGTATATAAATGAGAAGGGACGTGGGAAATGACATGTGATTGACTGTTGTCTCTCATGCAGTCTGACAGATATTCTGCCCTGTTCAGACTTACTGCTCACTTGTCCGACCTTGTTATCATTTTAGAAAGCAAAACAGTCCCATGGTAAAACTCTCTGCATAAACTCCACAGACGAGGGTCTGTGGAAGTCGCGCTTGCTCAGTTCTTCTGCACAACTCTGAAAACACAGCCAAGGTGAGGAAGTGCAGAAACGGTTCAAACCAGGCTGAATGAAAAGCATGTGAACAGCTTGGGCACCTTTACAGACTGGCTGCATTGTTCTCCATCCAACGAGTTGTATTATTCAGGACCGTGAAGGATCGCTTCGCTTCTTCCTTCAAGGCACAGGTACAAGGCGCTTCCTGGTTCTGCCTGCCTCCTCCACGCAGGGCAAAGACAACTATTGTGTGTGTGCCAACGTACTGCTGGAGGAAGGCAGCTAATTTCCTGACAGCTGTCTTGATGTTCGGTTAACATGCTTTTTGTCTTTTTCATGCTCGTTTTTGGTTTTTCTTGTGACAGGATTTTCCTTTGAGAAAGTGTGTGTTTTTCGGGGTTGAAGGGGGCTTGGGTGTACCCGAGCTGTCAGTGCCGGACAGCCCCCCCCCCCACACACACACACACACACCTGCATACAATTCAGATCAACCTCCACTTATTTCTTTTCCACCGCACTCAGCAGTTCCCAAAGTTCTTTACACTGTAAGTCGTTCACCCAAACACACACACATTTGCCCACCGGTGTGGCAGGGACTGCTGGGCGCTCACGCACACACCACTGGGAGCAATTCAGGGTCCACTGTCTTGCTCAAGGACAGTTGGACACCCAGGCAGGATGAGATGGGGGATCGAATCGCCAACCTTTGGATTGAAGGGGGGCAACCCGCTCACCAGCTGAGCCGCGGTCGCCTGGGTGGAGACACAAACCAGGAAGTCTCTCCAGCCTGGAGTCTAACTAGGATTCTTCTGGCCATGAGGCGAAAGTGCAAACCACTAACCACTGCCACTAAAATTCCTACTTAACGAGACAATATCCGAGGTGAGCTATGAATGTGGTTTATAACTCTATACACTTTGCTATTGAAACATATATTTCAAGTGCACTTTTCCACCACTGATTGTAAATCTTAATAAGGAGCACCAGAGATTTCAGTGGAAATCCCCTGTTTGAGCACAAACAGCCAATAAAACCGAGCAAAGACCACACTGGAGAAAGAAGGTCATCCACACACACTGAGACAACTGTGTCACTGAGTTGCACCCAGAAGAAGTATTTAGACGGAGCTGTGTGGTGAGCAGCACGTATCGCAAGTAACAACGCCAAATTAGTCTCGCCACAGAGCGAATTCTCTTCTGCGTTTCATGTACATCCATTCAGCTCCAGGCAGACACACTCCTTGACTTCCCTCTCTTGTCAGTCACATCTGCTTGAAATAAGTAAAACATTTTCAGGCCTTGTAGGGAAAATATGCAGGTGTCAGCAAACCTGTGTTTCTCTTTACGCGATCTGCAAACTCAGAGATACATTTTTTGGCACGGACAATCGCAGCACATGTCTCTGTGATCAGTAACCCTTTGTGTCTGCAGGATGCAAGTTAACTGTGAAGCATCATGCGAAGCTGAAAGGTTACTGTTAAACACTGCTGAGATATCCAGATGCAGCCACACAGGAAGACGGAGAGGGGGAATCGCTGCCTTTGTACTCCACTCCTTCCCGAGCCGCCCAGGACTGCTGTGTGCAGACAACGACGGAAACACAGATTAGTTGCAGATGGTGTCATCCAGGGTACAAGGCATAAACATTCGAACGCTTAACACTCCGATAAATCAACACAAGACCCTCGTGGAGGTAACGGGGAAAACAGGAGCGCGTATCATGAGGTGCCAGATCGCTGAACAAAAAGCGCGGTCACCAAGGATCTGCTGTCAGAGCCTCACGTAGTATTTCACTGGGTAAGAGTCTTGATCTTGGAATAATGTTGAAAAATAGGGGAGTACAAGCTAGTTTCGTCCACATTTGCAAATATGCGCATGTAAAACAACAGCCATCTTCACCTTGAGAGTAAACAAAGTTGAACGAGTTTCACTGCGAGGACGCAGTGTGGATAAAAGACTTTGTCAGGTCCATTAGTCCGAGGTGCCAGGGTGTGCCGGGATGATGGCTGGTATGTGAGTGTAAACCATCAGGTCTCTGCCTTCCTCAGGCTCATTGCTCTGACCTCCAACCTAAACTCCAACACTCCACTGAACAGAAATACACTGTAAAAACAATTGTTGGTCATTCATGTCATGAAGTATTCAACACCTTTGCTTCACAGTGAGAAGGTTTGAGTTTCGCCCCTAAAATGAAGTAACAGCTTTGCAGAGGATGCTGTTATTTTAACTCTGTTTCACAGTTATGTTGATGTCAACTCACAGACGCTCTCACCTTTCTGGACGACTTCAAACCAAGAAGTAACCTTCCTGTGAGTCAACGCTGCAACTCCTGTGACACCAGGCTTTCATACCCTGAAATGAACTCCTCCTCAGCATCGGGGAAAATGTCTCCAAATCTAATTTACATCAACACTGAATGTGCTGGCCATCGCCCGAAACCAAGGCTGCATAACGCTAATTTACCCTGAATGTTTAAAACTCTCTGTGTACAGACAGAAGCGAGATACCAGCCACAAAACTGTGGGTCAATAATAGGTTGGAAAAATCTCCTGTGGAAAGTTGCGCTCCTTCGCTGCACCTATCTTCTCTATCTGCTTTGATAATTGTGTTATTGTGTCGAAATCCAACGTGGCATTTTCTCCTTCTGATGGGTCCAAGTTCTGGCCCTCATTGAATAAGTCTGCCTTCGTAAAAGTACATCTTTTATCAGAAAGAGCGTTCATTCAATCAAGATGAATGTTCTTTGGGAGTTACACAGCAGCATCCAAAAACATCTGTGACACCTTGTGAACATAATATGGTCTCATCAAAAAACCTTTGGTTATTTATGTTCTCTGTAGACAAAAACTGGCCAACTGTTCAAAACTTCAAAAATTCCATAAATGTATTAATTATTACATGCAGAGTTACAATGGAAATAGTAGCTCACATTCTGTAAAAACCCCAACATGTCTTCAGCTATGAAACCCCCCAAAAGATTTTATTTAAAATGTCTATTTTTACATTGTTGTTTTTTCTGATGAGGACATTTTGATGCAAAAAAGTAATAAGTACTTTTCCTTTCTTTCTCTCCTTTCCTTTCCTTTCTTTCCTTTTCACATGATCATCAACACAGAGAGAAACTGTTTTGTTTGCCACCTTCAGCCACAACAGGGCAGGACGGCACACAGTCGATGGCTTTTAAAAGCCAGTGGAGGTTCAGCAGTGCTGCAGCACCTTCTGTGCCCAGGGACCCAAGGCCAGAGCTCCTCCCCCTCCTCCTTCTCCTCCCTCCCCCTCCACCTCCTCCACCCCCTCCTCCTCTCGCTCCGACACTGAAGCGATCTCACTCTTACTTTTGTTCCCTCCACTCACACAGCACTGCTCATGGAGTTTGCACTCACTGTAAGGCACATCAGTCTTTTTGTAGGTTCTTTATCGGTGCTTCATATTTTTTGGTGATTCTCTGCACACGTTTTTCAGGAATCGGACAGAGATAGATCCTCCTTCATACGTGTGCCCAGTGGAGCTCATCAGCCTGCAATAACTCACATCAGTGTATTTAGGAGAAAGGAAAATGTGGAAACCATTACAAAAACGATTACATCTCAGTAATGAAAATGTAATTGTGAGAAAAGAGGGTGGAAGGAGAACGGGAGCTAATCTTGTGTCAAAACATTTATGAAATCGAGAGCAACATTTGATGATTTTTAATTCGATTTTTTCTTTTTCTTGAAGTTCAACACTCAACCTTGAATTTGTAGTTAGGAGAAATTTTGCTTGTGTTCTGGTACAACACACATCTGACTGCTCATACAACTGGACACAGCTTTCAGGCGAGCAGCAGTTTATCAGCAGAGGTTTAACAGATCACATATTTGAGGGAAACATCGAATCCTGAACTCATCACGACAATAAAACTTAGCCGACATGATTGCGAGCGTCATATCACCGAGGAAATATTTTGTTGTGTAGATTTCACAAATCACATATCAACAAATCCCACCCACACAGGTCACACGTTAAACTCTGAGACGAGGACAAGTCAAACATTGGATATCTCACTTTGATGCAATGTGTGGTCGAAGCCAAGGTATGTGAGAGATTATGAGATGGAAACTCGTATCAGAAAGCTTCATAAACTGAACATGTGGAGATCCTGAAACGGGATCTTCGTTTTGTGGGTGTGCATGTGTCAACCCCTCTTGCCTCTTCCTGATGCATACTTTAGCGATGATGGTCCTCCAGCAGATCACTATAAAACCCTTGAAGTCGGTAAAGGTCGTCTCCTCATAAAAGCAGACCCTGTTTGTTGAAAGTGCAGGAGGACGAGAGCAGAGCATTAGGCTGTCAAGTGCACAGTTAGAATTCCCTCTCCAAGCCAGAAAGTCAAGCGGAGGTCTCGAAGTGTTTGGATGTGGTGATTCATCGTGTGCACAGGTCAGCTTGAATGTTTTCCACAGTTTTCATTCTCCCCTGTTGACTTCTCAATTGCCTCGCAAAACCAAAGAGAACAATTCACAGAAGTCAGTTCTGCAAAGACGGACACCCTGCCGAGCATCTCAAATGTAGTAAATTACGGCCAGAAACAATCCGTCCCAGCATGAGAGGAAATGTGCCGTATATCCCGTCACAGAGACCATCAAAACTTGTAAATTTCTAGGCCAAGCGGTTTTGTGGTATTTCTCGTGATACTGAGATTCATGGGTGATTTTATGCGTAATGCAAGAACAACGGGCTTAAGTGGTTAAAATGACACCGCCTGACACGTTCGTGGACTGTTTTATATCTCAAAAAAGCTTCCACTGTCTCTTGTGCCCACAAAGGTCTATTTCTGCACAAGAACTCTCCGTTTTTCTCAGTTTCCTTCTTCCCGATGGTTTGGAATTGCTGGTTGCTGTGATGTGGCTCCATACATCAGCTACAAGCCATAAACTTT
Organism: Malacoctenus triangulatus; assembly: GCA_032274725.1. Taxonomy (NCBI): domain Eukaryota; kingdom Metazoa; phylum Chordata; class Actinopteri; order Blenniiformes; family Labrisomidae; genus Malacoctenus; species Malacoctenus triangulatus. The sequence continues at coordinate 8,146,616 of JAUESE010000018.1, read as the reverse complement.
GCCATCTCGTCGGGCAGGAAGATGCATTTTGTCTAAAGTTTGTGGAAAGAAAATAAACATGAGCGCAGAAGTGTTTAAATCGAGGGGAGAGACAAAAACATGAGGTCAACGACAGGAAAATTTAATGGGCCTGTGTTTGGCTAAGAAAGCAACACCGTATTTTGACAGTGAAAACTGTCATTGTGACAACTGTTGAAAAAATGTCCGTCTTACCACTGTTTTATAGAGCAGCCTTGTTGAACTGTGTCGCTCTGAGCTGCACTGTGTGAGCATAGTGGTGCATTTAGCATCGTCAGCGTGGTCGTTAGCTTGCTCTCAGCAATGAGCAATGTGGCGAATGTCACAGAAAACAGGGAGACAACAAAATCAGCTAAAAAAAATCAGCTCTGCTTTTATTTTGAAGGCTTCTGCTCATGTGTGTTTGGGGATTTTGCATCTTTATGCAAATCAGATGTCAGAGAAGGTCTGCAGACGAATCTGGCACTTTAAGAGGAGCTGTGGGAACAAAAGTTAGCAACTTCTGGGTCAGGACAGAGAGACAGCTGCTCTGCAGCTCTCCAACTATTCCACATGCTGAGCAAAAGTGACCAGCAAACAGAAATTTCAGTAAATGTAACTGCAATACTGACGTAGTCATCAGTGTATCATTTTATTCATGACACCAGTTATAGGGCTGATATTTAACAAGCAGTGAACTGTTCTCAGTCGAGCAGCTACACATGTCAGGTATTTGCTTGTAATTGGACAATACTGGCCACAGTGCTGCCTTCATTAGCTTTAGTTTGTAAATGCCTTTTAAACAGGATGCATGCATGACCCTCCAGTGTACTGTGTGCCCTCTGTGATAATGCTGGACTGCACAGTTACAGGTCAATAAAATGGGAACGCCAACAGCCACACTGACTGGAGAAACAAAGGTCCTTTTGACACCACTTCCATTCTCCGTGCAAACAAACAGCAGCAACAGCTCTGTAAAATAAGGAGCACTATAAATGTATAATGGTGACAATAACATCTATTAAAAAAAATGCTGCATCTCTCCAGATATTTAGATTGTGCACATTATAGTGCAATTGTCATGTGAAGAGACTCGTCATTTCATCTGGGAGATGATGCAAGTTGATTTTACAGTGCCAGCCGCACAGGCCAAATTTGTTTCGTTGGCATGACTCAACCTCTGGCACCATCGTCTTCACGGGAAACGTTGAAGAGAATCCTAACTAAGAAAGACCGTTGGTACATTTTTTATTTTCATCATTCCCCGAACTATTGTATTTTACGGAGGCTGTGTTTGCATGTTACTTGTGTTGCTCTCTCCAATTCGGAGTACTTTAAAACATTTCAGATGCCAGATTTCCTCTTTGGTTTTGATCCCGAGTCGCGCTGAACCGTTTTCCTTCTGTTTGGTCTTTTTGTTTTCGTTAAAAACACCTCAACTTCAGCAGTGAAGTCACAGCTTGGAGAGGACGAGTGGAAACTGCAGTTGTTGATCAGCCTAACTAACATCCATCACCTCTGTGTTGCTGCTCATCCCCATCTCTGGTTTGGAGCCCTCCAAGTCTCGGTGCGGCTCGCTGCTGCGTTACAGACAGTCCTTGGATGCAGCAGGGGTCCAATGACCCAGAAAATATCTTTGAAGGGTTTGAAACCTGAGCTGTGCAGGATGTGTGTTTTGAGACTTATATTAGAGCGGTATGTCCATGTCTGTTTCCCTGGCACAGGTTTGTGTAAACAACTTTTACATGCGTTCAATGGCATCCTCTCTTTTTCCTCTCCTCCGCAGTAAATGTTTTACCTTTCTACAGCTGATGCTTGAGAATTTAAGGTTGTTACTTGCTTTTATATTCCAGCTTTTTTAATGAAAAACAACTGAAACCAAGGAGAATGGAGTCATGCGGAGGCTGCAGGTGGTGCTAAAAATGTGCAATAAAAAAGCGGCATGTGTGAGGAGTTTGTCAATAAGGATTCGCTTGCAGGCTGTTTAGCAACAGTGATCAACAGGTAGACAGTGAAGTTACCCCACCGGATCTAATTCACCTTGATGGAAAGTGATCTTGGAAAAACCTCAAGCGACAGTTGCTGCCACGTTTCATCAGCTTGCGTC
>JAUESE010000018.1:8120190-8131574 GCA_032274725.1 Malacoctenus triangulatus | reverse complement strand
GCCGTGGACATCGATGGAGATGGTAAAAAATGTTCAAGACCAAATTACAACAGAGACTTCCAATTATTGACTGAAGGTGAAGTGAGTGGAGAACTTACAAAGTAGAGGCGTGTGCTTAAGAGGGAGGGCAGCAGATAAATCAGCACAGAGGATACATGAGGGGGAGAGAAACACAGCACCTGAAATAACAGAATTAGTCAACATATAAACTCAAGGCACAAAAAAGCATTGAACCAGAACATTACAGGTCAGACAGACAAGAGCAAACACGAGGTGAGACAAGAGGAGACTGTAATGTATTGAAATACGCAGACAGGATGTGAATGAGTCCCATAGTCAGGCATCACAAACCATCAAACCTAAATAAATCTGGGAGGTCTAAATTGTTCTGACCAATTACAAGACAGCAATCAGTCGTTCTTGAGCTCTCATCGACTTATTTGAGACGTTTTTGGAAAATGAGATCACTGTTTGTTTTCATTTCAGAAATTCTGAATGAAAACGATAACTGCCCGTACGTGTACAACACTGACCAGAAGGACACTGACATGGATGGAGTCGGGGACCAGTGCGACAACTGTCCAATGCTGCACAACCCCGATCAGGTAAACACACCAAAGGACACAAACCTCAGAGCAGTCTGCCAGGTAAATGTCAATGTATAACCACACCTATTGTTTGATCCAGACTGACGTAGACAACGATCTGGTCGGAGACCAGTGCGACAACAACCAGGACATCGACGAGGACGGTCATCAGAACAATCTGGACAACTGTCCCTATGTGGCCAACGCCAACCAGGCCGACCACGACAAGGACGGCAAAGGGGACGCGTGCGACTACGATGATGATAACGACGGCATACCTGACGACAAGGACAACTGCAGACTGACACCCAACGAAGACCAGCTGGACTCTGACGGTGAGGAACTCAGTCCTCCAATCCTAATGCTTGCCAGTGTAAATGTTTGCACGAATTAAAAGCTGCTAATTGTTCTCAATGCTTAATCTGCAAAGTGTCGCGCTGATGAAAAGCAGCTGTGTTCTACCTGCACTCTCAGTCACACAGATTTCCTTCTTGTGTGAGTGACTTATGGAGACCACAGCTGTACTTTTATGTCTGGTAACGGATCACGCAGAGGGCTGTTTTATAGCTTGTATAATGGCCCCGTATTTTCTGCCCACTTGCCTAAATGGCCCCGCTCTCTCTCCCACGGACCCCATGCACCCTCTCCTTGCGTTCATGACTCAGTGGTGCTGAAATTAAGCCTCTGTGTGCCTCCTCCCAGATGCTTTCCCAGTGAGCAATTAGTTTCCCTGCAGCAGGTGTGAAATATGGTGGCGACGGAAAGAGTTGTCGAACACGTTGGCACAGGTGATGTCACTTTGCATGACTTCAGGAGGGCAAACGCCAGGTTGTGAAGCTTGTCTTTTTTTTTTTTATTTCTTCTGGGCCTTTGCTCGTGATTAATCCTCAGTGCCCAATTTGGGCCGGGTTACCTGGAGTTTGTACAGCTGTCAGTAACTGGAAACAGCCGGCCGAGTGGGAAGGTTCCTGGACGCTGATGCCTCCGCAGACTTCGCAGCTTGTCAGACAGTGTTTATTTGATAGGATCGTTTGAACCCCCGGTGCAAAAACAGAGACGCTGACAGAAGGCAGCTCGCTGCTTCCACACAGTGTCCCTCATTAGCCGCTGGCATCCTTTCCGCCACGAGTTCCTGGCCCGCGGTCTCAAACAGACTTCGGGCTCCAGATAGTTACAAGTATCAGTGAAAGTTGCCACAGCATGAAAAGATGACTGATTCGCTTTGGAGGGCTTGGCGAGAGTTTGAAAGAAAGTTTCTTGGTAGGAAATGTTATTTTTTTTCCATTTCTTTTTAATGGTAACTTGGAAAAGCCTCTCAGCGCTCACTGCAGTGGGACTATTATGACACATCAGCTGACATGATTTCTTTTAACCGACGGAAAAAAAATTGGGAAATCTGAGTCCGTCATACATTCCTATCCTCAAATAGGTCAAGCCAGTTTATATTGATTATTTCTCTGAAAAGGTGATGGAAGAGGGGACGCCTGCAAAGACGACTTCGACAATGACAACATCCCGGACATTCTGGACGTGTGTCCGGAGAACAGCGCCATCAGCGAGACGGACTTCAGGAAGTTCCAGATGGTCCACTTGGACCCGAAGGGAACCACTCAGATCGACCCCAACTGGGTGGTCCGACACCAGGGCAAAGAGCTGGTTCAGACGGCCAACTCCGACCCGGGCATCGCCGTAGGTGAGCGGACCGCCTCGCTGGTTCTGTCAGCGATGCCTTTGAGCTGAAGTCCCTCTGACCTCTCCCTCCTCACCCCCCCACTGCAGGCTTTGATGAGTTCAACTCAGTGGACTTCAGTGGCACGATGTACGTGAACACAGACAGAGACGACGACTATGCGGGCTTTGTGTTCGGCTACCAGTCGAGTGGGCGCTTCTACGTGGTGATGTGGAAGCAGATCACACAGACGTACTGGGAGGACAAGCCCTCCAAGGCCTTCGGCATCTCTGGCGTGTCGCTCAAAGTTGTCAACTCCACCACAGGCACCGGGGAAAACCTCAGGAATGCTTTGTGGCACACGGGCAACACTCCCGGACAGGTGGGCCGCGGTCTGAACGCCGCGCGGTCGCTCCTAAAGGCTGCGGCAGCTTTGAACTGAGTTGTTTTGAACTTTATTTCCCACAGGTGCGGACTCTGTGGCACGACCCCAAAAACATCGGTTGGAAAGATTACACAGCTTACAGGTGGCATCTCATCCACCGACCAAAGACTGGCTTTATAAGGTAAGACATAAAGTTAACCACAATTAGAGAACCCGACGCTGTTCTGACTCAGTGGTTGACTCCAATGATTGCAGGCCTCCAGAGAGCTACTGGAGGTATTTTGGTCATTTTATGAGGCCTCTTTCCACCTTTTATTTACTGTTGCTTTTTTGGCACTGTAGCTTTTAGAGTTATGACCTAAATTAAAGTCATTCATTGACAAGGACGAAAGTGTTCAGTTTGCGCAGTTGTGGGTAGTTTAGGAAAGAAAAAAAAAACATTTCTGTGTGTTTAAGAGTAGTCAGAGTAATTTAGGGGGCAGGAAACTCGCATATAAGAACAGAAAGCAGGAGAAACTTTGTTGCTGTTAAAGTACAGCAAAACTAGAGGATATCACACCACCGATGTACAGCATTCAAAAGCTCAGCACTATTTAAATTCAGTAGCTGATCTGCTCGTATTAAAATGTGTGTTTTTACTGTTTTTTTAAGGGTCGTGGTCTATGAAGGGAAACAGATCATGGCCGACTCGGGACCGGTATACGACAGGACGTTTGCCGGAGGACGGTTAGGCCTGTTCGTCTTCTCGCAAGAGCTGGTGTTCTTCTCCGACCTCAAATACGAGTGCAGAGGTTCGTACACACACACACACTCCAGAGCTACAGTCACACACAGGAGGAACATTATTATCAGGTGTGGTGTTGGTTCATCGGCCTTTATGAGTAGACTTACCAATAGACTTAACAATACACGTCTTTTTTAAAATTCTTCAGAGTATCTTTCATCGAAATATAATCTAATCTTTAACATTGAATCTAAGAGTAATTAGTGTGAATAAAGTGTAAAAAGTTTCAGCACATAAATTCAAAGTTTTAAAGTAGATACTGAAGACGTGCTGACCTAAAAGCTGGCGGCAGTAAATCCTGGTAGACACCATGTGTCTGTCTATTTAATGCATATGTCTCTGTTATGTGGACACAAATGTGGTCAACATATGTTAAAACAAAAGTAGCATCTGAGATCAGAGGACGGGGGAGAAGCTTCTTCCCTCTGTTGGATTGATTGATGTGGCTCAAGTCTTTAAACTTCCACGTTTCTCTCAAACCTCAGATGAGCTGGACACGCCCACAGTGTTCATAAGGTAACCGTGAGAGCGGCTCCATGTTGTGTTTTTGCTTGACGAGAACCAAAGACGTCGTCTTGCTGTGTTTCTGCTTGTCGCCTTGCTTGTGTGTACAATGCCCCTGATGCATTGTGAAAGGCCTTGCGTGCTGGACCAAGGACTTGAGATTGTCTGCTGAGAGAGAAAAAAAAAAACAAAAACACACCCCGGAAAATGAGCCCGCGGCCTTTTTCACAGCCGTGTTACCGAAGACACGCTTATTTTTGTACACAATGCACATGTTGTTGCTGCACTCTGGCACTTGTGAATCCCGCTTAGTGTCCTACTTTGGATTTTAAACGTGGTGGTAATAGAAGACTTTTTTTTTTTTTGCTCATTCTTTCCACAGATAACTGAAGCGAGTCGGGGGAAAAGACAAGGATCTCTCTGAGTAAACATCACGCCGGCGCTGAAGCCAGTTCAGTGTAAATGAGACTTTGCATACTTTCATATCTTTGCCTTGATCCATCCACTGAAGGAGAAACGGTGGCAGGCTTCAGTCTGCCTGCTCACTTAAGTGCATTTTCTAAGCTGAAAAAGAGAAACCAACGAATTAAAAAAAAAAAAGCCTCAGCAGAGTTTCAGATTATAACCAGTGTACTCATCCTACTTTTTGAAGCCATTGTACAACCACTTACTTTTCTCTATGTCATTTCCTGCAGTTTTCATCCTCGCTACGTTGTTGTGTCCCATCATTAATCCAGCTTTTCAGAACAAAAACTGATCCTAAACATAATCTGTAACCAAAGCGTAAACATTTAGCTCTCCATTATTATTTTCATCCTGAATGTTGTTGTTTTTTTTTAAAAGAGGAGCTCGAGTGAACCATTTTTATCAGTTGCCAAAGATGTTTATACTAAGTCTGTACTATAATTTCTTTTGTAAATTATTTATGCTTTCGCTTGTTTCCTTTGTTTGCATTTTTTTTGCTAGTTTGTAAATATTTATTTATTTGTTTACACTGACAAAGCATATAATTGAGTGTCACAAGCATCAAGATAACACATCATAGTACTGCGGGATTATTATCAGTGTTGTCGTGCACTTCTTTTGTTTTATTATTTTTAATCTTTCGAATAAACTGTAGCGTGGAGAAAAAAAACAAGCAGCTGCTTTCAAATATTCACAGGCATAAAAGTTTGCTGTCCCGTTCATTTACTCAGCCGTGCAGAGAGAGCGACCGGGTCCTGTGAGGGACGCATCACTTTGGTGGATGTCAGACAGTTTATCACTCTGCCTACTTTATCTTTTTGAAGAACTAATAGATACTTCCTCACCGAAACTCGCTGCTAACTCAGCTCCCGGCATCATATAGCAAGTTATAATCTGAGTTGAGATGCTTTTAATTTGAAATGGGAAGAGGCCAGATGAAGATAAAGGTTTAAAAGGCGTCGAAATAGATAATATAACAGTTTGTTCTCTCGTGACTCCGACTATCACACTGACTTGTCACGATGGATTCATGAAGTCCAAAGTGGCGACATTTATTCCACTTTGTTTTTCATTCATATATTAGTCATCAGAATCACTTGTGGAGGTTGTAAAGCTTTATGGTGTTTGAAAAAGAATCTAGGAGAAGGTCTCTTCAAACAAAGTGTGACTGTGTCGACTGTACAGTGTTGGACCGAGGACAATTTAGTGCACAACCATGTTGTCATTAATCTGTATAGCGTTCATGTTCCTCCATGTTTGGTTTCCACTCTGCTCATTTTGTTGAGAGTTTGCAATGCACAAAATGTAAATGTTTGTTTTTGTATACTTGTGTTGTTAGATATACATTTTCTACAAACATTAGTGTAAGATTGTTGTTTCAGAAATAAAACACTTGTAGACTACCTTTCTTTGATGATGTGCCTGAGAGTTAACAAGCGTCTCAAGAAACATGTGACTCAGTTCATACAGAGGAGGACACAAATCTTTGCGTGTTTGGACATTAGGAAATATCACATTTCCTGGAAAAGCAGAAAACACTATTTAAAAATGGGAGCCAAGCTTTATTTTGAAAGTCTCTTCTTTTTTTGTTGCACGCTGAGATGTTTTCCTGTGTATTGTATTGGGAATACAAGGATTAAAGGGGGATCACATAATCTTTCTCACAGGCATTTGCTGGTGGGAGCTTTGAACTAACATTTCATGATTTATACAGTTAAAAAAGCCTCACTGAGAGCAAATAAACAACGTTTTTTTTGTATTTATTGATGTCGAGATTTACTTTTCAGCGAAGGAATCTGTGAATCTTCAGCAGTTCAATCATTTTCAACAGTAGCTGCGAGTTTTCATTAAAACAGGCCTCTTTGGGATGTGTTTTCATCAGGCTATTAAACCATATTTGTCACATAAGTGGGTATGAACAGCTGCAAGACACATCGATCCTGTTTGCTGAACTGAAAGTACAGAGTGTAACCCTGTAGTTGTTTGTTTTTAAGGAGAATAAACAGAGTAAAATAAGTAAATCAAAGCTTTAGACATATAAGTTTGGTAAGAGTGAGAACATTTTGTCCTACTTTTCTTGTAGCAGTTGCTGAAAAAAATAAAAAAAGAAAGAAAGAGAGACGACATGCAGAAAATCAGTAACAATCATCAGCAAAAATATCCATCAGCTGCAGCTCAGCACACTGACAGAACTAACGATGTGGCAAAAAGATCTGAGCACAAACCCACTGCTGCGATTTACTGTTTGCACTCATGCGTTGAGAACTGAATCAAGGAGTAACAGAAGTCACATCAAAAATATGTGCGTCAACCGTATCGAGAATTAACTTCCTCCAAATGATTGATGGTGTTTTTAGTGAAAAACAAAAAGTCAGTTCCCACAAGTGCGGGTGGAAATCCTCAGATGCCCCTCGGTGTTTGAATATAATTCAGTAGTTTGCATTATCTTGACAGAGGCCTCCAGTTTTCAGCGTCTTGTGGTCCGGGGAGATAAAGAGGTTTTCCGCGTTGCTTTCGCTCTCGCTGCGTAAGCCGGGCAGAGAAGGGGTTAAAAGACCGACGGAGAGGCCAGGAAAAAAATGCGCTATTAGGGAAAATGGGGAAGTCGAAACCTCGCTCGCGTAGCTCCGTGTCAGAGATATTTGGGTTGAGGTTCTTGGAGCCGTCCACGTGGCGCACACCAAAGGCTTGCTATACGGGCCTGGCACGGAGCGCTGGGTCCGAGCCCAGAGCACGTTCCAGGGTGGTTCGTAAAGCGCTGCCAGAGGATGTCAACGTGTGACACAGTAAACCGGGATTTTCTGCTGAGGCAAGTATTCGGCTACCAGCGAGCATTTTTCAAAGGATGAATAACTATGAACAAACTGGCCTGCGATCAGCCGAGAGGAGAGGCTGCTTGCAACGGTGGGTTTTTGAGAATGACCCGTCGTCAGGTGAAACAGGTCAGACGTTGGCTGAAAAAATCTAATCTCTGCTGAATGATCCAATGTGAGTGTTTGGTGCTGATGTGTCTCTTTCCTGGAAGTGCTGCCGCAAAAGAAAAAAACAAAAAAAAAACATCACCAGTTTGTCACTTTCAGCAGCAGAGAAAGATCCAGAAACTTGAGAGAGAAAAGGAAGCTTCCTTTTCAAACGTAAGTGTTGGAGACGAGATCGGCCTTGTGCCATGAACCTCCTCAGTGAAAGGTCGTGTGAAACACCAGTCTGTCAGACGTCTGACACCAACTGTGTGTTTTCTTACTCGCTGATTCAATACAGATTCCACTTCACAAGTTTTTTGTTTTTTTTTTTTCTTTTCATGGTTTTTACTTTCTGCTTCTGACGTGTCGATCTAAATGTAGAAATTTCAGCCGGGGGGGGGGACGACTCAACAAATGTCAGGAAAAGGTGACCTGGACGCAGGCTTGTCTCTATCTCCAGATCATCTTCATATCTTAAAATATCTCAAAAATAACATTATGTGTTGTATTTGATGTGTGTCCATCTGGGGTTTGTTCCTGTTATCCTGGTCTTTTCACTGTATCAGAGTATTTTATATAATTATCAAAGGTCCACCATCAGGAATGAACTGGACTGAGTATGAAGTCAACGGATCGTTACTTTCATATCAAAAACTCATTTAAGTCAAAACACATGAGTTTCTTTGCGTCCAGGGACTCGTTCATTTTCCTGCTTCCCAGAATCATTGAAAATCACCATTTAGTTTTCCCACCAGCTCCTTTAAAAAATGAACGTTACGAGGGTTTTGAAAGGAAAACTAAGCTGTCCACTCTCAGATATCTGAGATGTGAGGCACAGTGTTGAGAAGCTAGGAGCTGTTTCTACTTTCGATTGTATCTTTGTGGGACTTTTGGTTAAAACCAGGCTAACAACAGGACCTGCCTTCAGGGATGTACATTCACGGCAACTGAAAGTGTCAGAGCCCCCCCCCCCTCACTCCCTCCCCCCTCCCCCTCAGGACTTGATGGCACCGGTGTGAAACTGGGAACAGATGCATTGACTTTCATTAAATCAGGTTGTGAAGTTTTGGCCTGGTCGTAACCTTGCCTGCATGAAGCAGAGCCAAACAGAGCAGATCGCTGCGAGCCCTCCAAAGTCTGATTTATCTGACTCCTGAAAATAAACCCAAATCAAACCCAGCCCTCAAATCTCCCGTGAACGCAGAGACGATCAGCGTATCATCTTACTTCCAAGACTTCCAATTTATGATTTTAAAAAAAAAGAAGTATTTTTATGGTTTTGGTTGAAAATTAAAAATAAACAACGCTACTTTTCATCATGCATTGTGCATCGAGCCGTTGGTACATGATGACAGAGTGAATGCATCAGAGGTCAGTGTTGGCCTGACGGTCCGGCACATGAAGGGGACGAAGGCAGCGCTGCGTCTGCGCCCTGTGAGCGGCGCGACGACGCTACAAGCTCGCTCCCCTCCCTCATTCTGCAGTGGAAACAAGTGATCACACCGTATCCTTTTACATCTCTGATGGCTTTTTCAGCCTTGTTGTGCGCTGCTGTAATGGAACATCCACTCGTGAAAATACACATGGCGAGCTGCTTGAAGGTATCAGCCGCTTCTCTCCTTTAGCTCCTTTTCAAACATTTTTTTTCTCTTTCTCTTTAGTCATTCTCCCATTACACAACTGCTGGAAAATGTGTCAGTTTTCCACTCTGCACGCCAAAGGAGTTTACGTTAGGAATATCTGAAGATACGTAACCATCTGAAATGGAGATCTGCTTTTGGTTCATCCTGACCCACAGATCTCATGAATTCAACTGGCTTAAATTAAACTCAAAGGTTCCAGGAAGGCAAACACAGAAGGGCCTCAACTGATGCTGCGACCAACAACACCGACATCCACAACTCCACACGTGAGCTCGTGTTGAATCGCAGTTTAATCCCCGAGCAAATCAGATCCAAACTCCGACATCTGTCAGAGGAGGCAGCAGCAGAGGTGCTTAAAGGCGTCCGTGTCATTGCGTAACCATTCCACATTTCTGTCGTCTTCACCTTGGTCGTGGCATTACATCAGATAACTTCACTCAGGCCTGTGCTTCTTGGCGCCGGGTCCGGGCCTCATGCGGGGGGCCCCTGAGAGCAGCGGAGCAGGTGTCTCCAGGAAAACCTCCCAGTGTCTCGCTGACAGTCGGATGTGCGGGTGTGTTGGTGGGGCCTGCCGTTGCGTTCGGAGGGTCCCCGGAGAGACCGAGGCCGCGTGCATCAGGATCTCATTACGGGCTTATTGCACATATACACTGTGTCAAATAAAGTTTAGGCCCCAGGCTATGTTGTCATATTTTCTGATTTGCACTTTTTTTCCGACGTGTCCGAGTCCGCTGCATTCAGAAAATCTCAGCACATTATCTCCCTTCATGGCTTTCCAACATGAAGTCATCCACAATTGCTTGATCAAATTTAGCACCTTATTTACAAAAACCCTGCTCAAAAACCTGAGTGAATGCAGCTTTTCCGCAAACCCAAACTGTTCACCGTGTATTCAAACAGTTTGTGCATGAGGGTTCAGTGCACTTTCCAGTCAGAGTCAGCTCTGAAATACCTGATTGCGTTGTCCAGTCACATTATTCCTTTCAGTTCGTTCTACACCAGCAGTTTGTTTTCCAAAAATCTCCTTTTCTCTGGAGTTTACAGCATCTTTTAATCATTTTCACTTTTACTCCTCGCGCCAACTTCGGATCCACTTTTAGGGGATTTGGAGTTTTTTTTTTTAAATCTATTTTGAGCAAAGCCATCACCTTGTTTATGGATCTAAAATATGAGGAATCAGTGGTCCTGGATGATGCCAGCGCTGCAGTGATTGGTGAAGAGTCAGAGAGGACACGGTCAAGGTTCACAAGGCGGACAGTTTGTTCTTGGCGCCTGTTTCTGTGTCAAAGCCTCACACTGCTCTATTTTTACTAAAAATTGAGGAGTACGCACATAAGCTGTCTCATAGTTAGCCGCCGATCAGAGGATCAGAGGCTTAAAACCACCTGCTGACAGATCTATTACTTTAAATAGTTGAACGAAAAGGTTGATCACCGCTGGGCCCTGAGACTCAACTTTTGATGTGATGTGAAACTGAGGTGTTTCAGAACTAAAAACAGAAAAGAGGGGTCGAATCAGTGTCAGTTTGGTAAAGCCAGTCGCAGCGTTGACGCAGAATGTCCCATAAATCACAGTGGAGCAGTGATTTCACCTAATCCTCGGAGCATTCTTCACGCAGCACGTTGCTGCGTTGCTGAGCCAGAGGTTTGGTTTGTCCTGGCTTAAAGCTGTTGGCTTTGGTCAGCTGCATCAGCCCGCTTCAGCCGTGGCTGAAAAATGTCAGCTGCAGGCCCGAATTTTAACAAGAGTAATTAATTAGTTCCACTAAATGGAGGAGAAAGGGGGATAACGAGGGAGACGTTGGAGTCTCCTGTTGAAAAGTTGTTTTGAAAAGTGGCTCAGCACCTCCCGACTTTTCAAGATTAAAGTTGATATTTGGAGAAGCGTGTCGTTCGGTCTTCATTACATCTGGCATTCTGTTTGATCAAGAAAGCTCTTTACGAAATATTTTTATAACCTCTCCGGCCCGATTTAACTGTGGTGATAAGTTAGAGCAGGAGGATCCCATGCAACAAAGGTCCAGAGCAGCACTAGCTCTCACGACACGGCTCGTAAATGGGGTCCAATTGCCTGCTCCACCAAAGAGGGCTGGAGGAGGACAAGTTTAACGGTGAGGCATAACTCACTCAATCCACACCAACATTTCTTGGGATGGGGAACCTTCCTGCCCCAGAACACATCTTTAAACCAAGTAGCCTCGTATCAATTCACTTTCGCTGTGAGTCGATGACATGTGAATGAGACCCCCCCCCTCCCCTTCCTGGCAGCATTCTTGGGGTCACCAACAGTTAGTCTTTTCAATTCGACAACATCCATAAAGACCCACGCTTAGTTTCCATGCATCACTGGAGCCCCGAAGCCCCCCTCACACTCGGACAGGCGCCTTC
>JAUESE010000018.1:8083760-8103003 GCA_032274725.1 Malacoctenus triangulatus | reverse complement strand
TTTTCCTCATGACACCGATTCACCTGCACCACTAATATGAGGTGCACCACAGAGCAGAGCGGCGGCACTCCTCGATTCTGAATGTACAGTGATAAATGCTGGAGATTGTGGGCATAACAGTTTGAAACAGTGGAGTTATCAGCTCTTATCTGATTGACCTCAGACAGCAGGATCTGATCAGACAGAAGGTCCTTCTATGAGGAGGGAACTCTGCTGTGAAGCCACTTTTATCACCTCTTCTAAAACACAATCCTACAGATTTCAGTCGTGTTCAGCGAGAACAGCAGCCGTTGCTTCAGACTGGACTGGATCAGAAAGTGATCTCGTCAGGCGCCAGCTTCACTTCGAAGCTGCCGTCACGCCTTGAGGAAACACTTGGCCTGAGCCGATAGGTCTGGTTGGGAGAGTGCAGTGACTCAACATGGCACCACATGAACTCAGGTGAGTCACACAGGAGGTGATTATGCTTATGGCCTCATTGAACGGCCGTCCTGCAGGGCGACGCAACTCTGCAAGCTGTTCAATCACTTTGTGATCCGTCACACATTGGTGGTTTTGAAGCTCTCTTACGTTATCAGACTCTTGCATGAAATATTGAAATTATTTTGTCCCCCATTCAAAAAATGTATTTCATTGTGAGAACTGTGGCCTTTAAAAGTGAATGATCTAATTGTAATAAAATACTTTGATACATACATTCGATTTATAGAGAGGAAAAAAAACTGAGAATTGGAAAGATTTTAGTTAATGACCAATATTGAAGTTTTACCATTTCGATCAATCTGTGCAGTCTGTTTTATGTGAATTGGCTGTGAATCATTTAGGATCATTTCAAAACAAACCAAGGCACCATTTTTACAAAAAAAATTGATTTATTTTTTTTACAAAGCAAACACTGTGAGAGCAGCAGAGAACCAGGACCTGTGTTGTACGTCAGTGTGTTTGTTTGTGTGGATGTTGTGTGTTCAGCAGCAGGGAGGGGGCGCAGGCCCGGTGTCTCCTCTTTTAGTTGGCTTTGCTCCGCCCCTCGTCGATGCCCGGCGGTCACTCGCTCGGACTCGACACTTTGCCCTCAGCGAAACGCGACGAGAAAACGCATAGAAAAAATAAAAGGGTTCCTTCTGTGTCGCTGCGAGTCGTGAAGCATTTGGATGGTTTCTTTCGTTTTGTGAAGGTAAACTGGCGTCTTCTTCTTTTTCACCGCGTCTTTTGCAGCCTCGAAGGGCGACTGGAATAAGATCCCTCTTGTACTTGACTGCCCCCTTGGGTAAACAGCTTGAAAGTGCTATAGATTTTGTCCCCCACCTCCATCCACTTGTTAAACATGAACACTAACAGTGGGCTATTTCTCCATACTTTTCCAGAGGTCTCGTCACCAGTGATAACAAACAAATGTGGCAATATTACTTTAACTTTACAATATTGTTTATACATGAATTAAAGCCAATCCTTTTATTACAGTATGTACACATTCTCGCCACTTCTTCCCCCCTCAGTCCGCCGGGTACATAAAAACACAGCTCTTCTATACTCTATATATCCAGTTGTACTCTGAAATGATACTGAAATTACTTCCTCAGTTTAGCTCCATGTGCCTTCAGCCGTCACTCCCTCGTCTCCACGTCCACAGTTCGTTGAGGTTTTTTGCCAACAGCATGTACAGTAGTGCTTTAATCTGTAAACTTTAAAGCCTCAGAGGAAACTTCATTCACTCTTCGTCGGTGCAAACCTGAACAAGGGGGAAAAAAAAACACAGTGAGGAAATCGAGTCCAGACGTGTGGACACAAACGGTGAGATGAATGGCGTGGACGGCAGCGTCTGACCTTGACGAACGGGTGATCGAGCAGCATGCTCGCTGTCCAGCGCCGTTTGGGTTCGCTCTCCAGACAGTGACCGAGGAAGTCCTTCCCCTCTGTGCTCAGCTTCTCAGGGATGGGGGGCTTGTGGCCCATGCCCACTTTGTACATGATCTGAAAGTTGTGCTCGTACTCGTGCCACGGCCTCTGTAGGAGGTTGGGACAAAAGCGTGAACGTCACTCACTGCTGCGATGTGGGGTTTTTTCCTCTTTGTTTTTGTGTTCGAGGGGACTTTCTCAATCAGACACTGCAGGAAATGGACTCAAATGTGTGTATAACTTGAATCAACTCGCAATATGTTTGCCAACTCCCACACAAAGACTTAAATGACACATGTCGCCACAACCGGTTTCCTCTGAGGGGATAATGTGGCTGAAAGTTCAAACTTCAAAAGGAACCGAACAGCAAATTCTATAAACTTAAACATTAGTTCGAACCTTCAGGAAAAAACACGAGAACTTCACAGAAAACTTTGGACACAGGAGTCAAACTTATAAAGTACAACTGCGAACAAGATGTGATTAAAGTGCTGTTGTGTCTTGTTGGCAATACAAACAAAACCACAAGAATACTGGCTGTCACTGAAGTATTTCCATCCGTTCTCTGTTCTTACAACTGGAAACAATTAATAAGCACACGCTTGAAAATCGTCACCAGTGATCAAAAGAAACGAGAGTCTCTCCTCTCAGCCGTTACCTTTCCAGTCACCATCTCTATCAGCACACAGCCTAAGCTCCAGATATCTGCTGCTCGGCCGTGACCTTCTCCCTTCGCTCTGGTGATGACCTCGGGCGCCATGTACGCTGAAAATACGAAACAGTGGCTCCGTGAGGAGGAATGACAAACTGACAGGAAACTTTCAAAATAAGGGCATATAAACACTGCTCGAGTCCCACTTCTTTCTCACTGGCCCTTCCTGCAGCATCAGCCACTCTGGACACGTCCTCATGTCTCACCTGCTGTTCCCAGTGTGCTGTTCACCTCTCCCGGCATCGTGTGAGTGTTGTTTCGTAACTTGACCGAGCAGCCGAAGTCACCGAGCTTAATCAGGCCCGACGATGTCAGAAAGATGTTGGCTCCTGGTGCAACAAGAGACAGAAATCAAATGGGGGAATAATCCTTTAGTTCTTTCAAAATTTCCTCCGAAAATTAGAAGAAGTGATGCAAAAGAATGCCAAGAACCGACCTTTGATATCGCGATGAACGATGCCGTGTTCGTGGAGCACGTTGATGGCAGTGGTGATCTGTTTACTGTAGAGCCGGATGACGTGTTCCTGCAGCCCCAGCCTGGACACCTCCTCCAGCGTGCCCTCGTCACAGTACTCCATGAAGATGTACATCTCCTCCTGCAGGGGCAGCACAACCCACCCACCGAAGTTGAAGCCACACTGCTGCGCTTCCAACGGCAGGAAGCGTGAGGGGACGCCGAGCTCGGCGGTTTTCTTACCCGATGCAGCTCCACTCCAAAGTATCGCACCAGGTTCGGGTGCTTAATGCCTTCAAATATCTTTAACTCATCTGCAGTCTCCTTGATAGTTTTGTGATCATTGGGCTGAAACCGGATCTGGGTGATAAACAAAAAGTGTGTCACAACCTGAAGTGATGGTTCATCTTTTAAAAACTCCTGAAGTGGGCGAGCCGAGCAGACCTACGTACCTCCTTCATAGCCATGAGCTCTCCAGTGTCGACATTAATGCAAGTGTAAACCTTCCCGTATTGGCCTTCACCTGGCATCACACACCAGACATACTGTTACAGACTGTGTGCGACTCTGCGAAGCAGCAACATATCACGTGGTCACAGTCGTACCTATTTTGTTGCCTCTCTGCCACTTAAATGTGACCTTTCTCAGCCCCACGTGCATCACGTTGTCATAGGATTTGGGTGTGTGGCACACTTGGCCGATGATGTTGCGCTGCTTCATCATGGCGTAGCGCTTCTCCTCGAACTTGCGTATGGATCGACGGACCGCCTCCATGGGACTCTGCCGTGCCGCCGTGTCTGAGGAGGAACACGAGACACCGGTGAGTCGGCTGCTTTGGTTCTGTCAAACTTTTTTCGCATGAGATGTTTGGTCCTTGTCTCACCCTTGGACTGGCTGATGAAAGTGCGCAGCTCCCAGCTTCTCCGCGCAGCACTGTTAGGGTCGCCTTTAGGATACGACGGCTCTGGAGAAAGAAACAACAGAAGGTTTTAGCGAGAAAGCCGAAAAGTCGGAGCAGACGAAGCCCCCCCCGGCTGATCCCAACACACCCACCCTCTCTCTCCTCGGTGGGGCTGGAGTGGCGGCTCAGGGATTTAAACTCTGCCGCGACTGATGACAGACGGTCATTCTCGTGGAAGCTGGAGACTCTGCAAAAGACAAGGGAGACTCTGGCACATCGCAGCGATTCAGGTCCAAAATTCATGATTCAGATGGCACATTTCAGTCTGGCTTTTCTTTTCTCTCTTATTGGCCAAAATCTTCGACTACGAAACTAGTCTCATGATTTCACAAATTGGAGGGAAATGAAGCAGCGTGGGGCACAGATTTCCACAAACTTACAGATATGTATGAAGCAAATTCACCTCTTCCCAGACTGGTGCTTAGAAATTAATTCAATGCCAGAAAATACGACAAAAAACATGCAAAAACTGCAAAACTTTCTGATTATTGATAAAAAGGACAAACCTATTAAAAGACTCAAGTGAAAGAAGACGAGCTTATTCAGCATGTTTGTTGAAACCCATTAATCGCCATGCGCCAGAGGTTTTCACACCTCAAGGTTAGAGCTCCAAAGTGCACGATTTGGTTTCTATTCTGCACACTAATAAGCCAGAAACCCCAGCAGCAGTTAATCACCGGCATCAAAGCAGAGACTGATATCAATAGCACTAAAAAGCAGAATGTCATAGGCCACACTCTCACTGAGGTAGTGCGCATTTCCACACCATGCACAACAATCACAGACTCTTCCTGTGACAAGTAATGAGATTTTTGCCTTTAATCTCTGACAGTGACATTTTGCAGAGTTGATAAAAAGGCCATGCGAATCGATACCGAGATGCATACAAGCCTCAGAATTGGAGGTTTTTTGTTGGAACAGCCGTGCAGTGATGCTGCAGCATCATTGGCCTCGAAGCAAGAATCTGATTAAGAAAAAAAAACTACGTGGAAATGCTTCATTTACTAGTGTTTAATTGAAAGCTTAACTAGAAATAAAACAAGACTTTGTCGTAAAGGAGCTAATTATTGCCACTGATTATCTCCAGTCGTTTGTACAGATACTCGGATCGCTGAAGGCCGGAAACGTCTAGCAGTGAACTGTATCAGACCAAGAGTGGTATCCTCAGCACAGCAATCACCATGGTTACTTGTGATGCAATGATAAAGACATCAGAGCTCTGAACGTGTACGTTTGATCATCAGGGTTTCAGTCTGAGCTCCTGCATATGTCAGATCTCAGATCGTTGCTCCATGAAGCATTTCCTTTTCATGAGGAAGAAAACAACTGGTTGTTTCAGTCCCACGGGCTGAGCGCTGAGAACAGTTGCTAGTTTAGGTGGGAAGGGGTGGTGGTGGTGGTGGGGGGGGGCTACCTGACGTCATTGGGGGTGCTGCCGGGTGCTTTGCTGTGGCTGTGCTCCCCCGGGCCCTGAGGGGTGGGCCGGGGGCCGTTGGGGAACAGCTGGTTCCGGAGATCACAGGGGAGGCTTCGAGAGCTGTGTGGTGAAAAAACAAGCTGAGGACTCGGAGCGCTGCCTGGGGCGGGAATGAGGCTGGCATGGGATGTGCTTGGATGTGTGTGATTGGGTGGCTGATTAAGGGACAGATGTAAGCACTCACTCAAGACGCCACACTTTGAGAGGGGAAAAAAGCACAGACAGTTGACGTACTCACAGAAAACACACGCAGAAACGCAACGACGACGGAGCAAAATCATCAGCAGGTAGCAAAGCGAAGCCATGCAGGACTGAGCACTGATATTAAAGACAATAAGCAGATTTAACTATGAAGAAGTAAACTATAGCCACTTACCTGAAGCCTTCAGCATTAGGGATGAACAAGTTGGGGTTTGGAGGGTCACTGTGGCAGCGAGGGACCTTCACAGGACGAGGACTGTTTCTGGGAGCTGGATGATAAAAGGGAACGATGCTTCTTTTAACTAAGACTCCTATAAGAGGGAACCGTGACCCGACGATACACTGAAAGAGAAATTTGTGGCTCCTGGAAATAAACTAATCTGAACATCATTTCTTCCTCTTTCGAAGGCTGAAAATGTGGTTTGTGTTTTTGCAATCCTAAAAACATTCAGTGCTCATTTCAAGTTTGTTTTGTTTACACTGGACGACATTACATTGAAAAGATGTTTCTAATATTTTGCCTCTTTTGTTTGTCAGCAGGATTATTGAAAGGAACTGAACATAATAAACAGTGATGTGTGGAAAATCCTGTGAAGTGCTGATGTTATCGGGCTTTACTTCGTCCTCAGACAACCTCTCACACAGCAAACATATGATGGAGGAGATGAACCAAAAACCAGAGTGACTCCATGTCTCTTATAGGCAAGACTGGCTGTCAGAACGGCACTGCTGGGTTTTGATTTGCAGAACATCACAGTGAACCCAAAGTCTCAGAGACACAACGTGTACAGATATTCAACAACATTTAAAGGCCAGAGCCTTGATAATGTCGATTATAATGCGAGACCCTCAGTGGTGAACACTTTTGAACAGTTCAGTAGTTGTCATGTTTTCATTCCAGAGACTTTGTTGTTTACTTTCGATAAACTAGCAGAAAACACACTTTACTGCGAGTCTGTTTTTCATTAATTATTCTTGACTTGGTCGATAGCGACTTTACCTATTTACAGTCATTTAATCAAGAAATATTAGCAAAGTCAACGTTTAACAGGATTACACTCCACAATCAGACGCACACGTTCACACTCATGACTCCCAGGAGCAGCAAATAAGGTTACATAAGCTGACAACGTTTCTTCTCATTTACAGGAACTGAAGTGTCATGAGCGCTGCTGCTGCTGCTGCTGCTGCACCTGCTTTGTGTAACCTCTGGTCTGCGTGACACCAGCTAATAAACTGGCTTCTACAGTTTGCAGGAGCATCTTACCGATGTAAAGGCCGGTGACCGGGCTGTGAGGTTTTCCAATCACATGTCCGATACATTCATTCATCAAGGCTTGCAAGTTCTGGAGAGAAAAATGGTAGAAAAAAAATAATATAAAGATTTATAGATATTATAAACAGAAATCATTTTTTTTATTGAGTAAAAGAACAAAAATCACCAGGAAGTCGTCCTCCGGTAATGCTGATATAAAGGCAGGTTCAATGGCCTGAAGGAAGTCAAAACCCTGAGTGGCCCATCTGCAGAGGTGAAACATGGAAACCAATCAGTGTGTCTGTCACTCAAGAATGAACCACATAAATCACACTGCTCACACACAGAGAGCCAAATGTTTTGGGAACAAAACTTTAAAGCCAAGAAACTACTGTGATTTTTGCTGCTGGTTCATGATATGAATGACAGATGGAAAATATTAGTGAGATAAAAACTGAGACACACTCAGCATTTTTGTGCCTCTTTTTCATTCATATTTGTCACGGTCGTAAAAAAGAGAAATCGCCTTTGTTGCGTCTCTGAAATGTCAAGCTGCAGCCTGAAGGCTTCGCTCCATCAGCAGAGTGCAGTGTTACCATGGCAGCTCGTTTACAAGAGAGCGAAAAACCTCTTCGCACAGAAGATTTGAGGAAATGTGTTTAATGAGGACACAGTTTTTCAGAAACAAAATAGCCACATAAAAACATTATTTTTTTGGGGCACAAAAATGACATTGGTGGGGTGACTCATGGGTAAAGTGGCTTCAGCGGTGGGTTTGGCTTTAACCTGATTTTCAAGTACCGTCCAAATTTAGAGTGAAACCAAACGTAATCTGCGGGTGACAAAAGGCAACACATTACCTGGGCTTGGTGCCTCTGCCGCTCTCACACTTGGTCAGGACGTAGGTCATCCATTTGCGAGCGAAGGCAATGTAGCGCTCTCCAATCCTCCCCCTGAACTCCCCTGACATCAGGCGCACCACTTCTTTGTGGTACTGTGAACATCAAGGAGGACGATCTGAGGAACACTGCTGAAAACTCGCTCATGCAGAAAAAAAACCCTCATGTAAAATGTTTACAAACATGCAATTAGGCTTTCCAATTATAATGAAATAAACATGAAATAAATGTGAAGCAAACAGCTGTTGCCGTCTGGAGAGTCGCCGACGTGACACTTCAACAACATTACAGCCGAAATGTGGAACAAACTCAGACGGCGAGATGTTATCAGGAGAGCCGTTTCTGAATGTCAAACAATCATGGCGTGACGCTTCCTGCGTTCTGCAAGCTTTTACCTCAAAGGCAAAGTTGTAGCCCTGTATCATCGCCTCCCTGTAGTACTGATGCAGAGTGGCCGACTCCGACTCCTCCACCTCTGCCTCGAACTCCGTGGTGAACATGTACTCCACCCTGTCGATGGCAGTGCTGATCTTTATGCATAGCTGTAGAGCCTCATTCTGCCAGAGGGACGAAATAAAGAAGAGAAGGATTAAAACCTTTTTATTCTTATTCTACCAAAAACATTTATTGACCTTTCTTTGGGAAACTCTGCAAAAACCTGACTTTTATTGGAGCAAAAATTGAGGCTAACAGACAGCTGCTGTAAAAACAAACCTGTGTGTACAGCAACACAACACCACAAACTAGTGGTGCAATGGGATGGAAACCAGTGCATGTGGTTACGTAAGTACCTTGAGCTTCTCCAGAGCGCTGGCGATGAGAGGCTGACTCGATGTCTGCTCCCGGCTCAGGCTGAGCACATCTTCCATGGACTGCTGGAAGGCCTTTCTCTGGGCCACCAGGTGAGCCGACTGCATCACTATCAACAGCATGTTGTCCACCTGAAAACACCCAGAGGTGTGTAAACACACACACGCCCAGATACACACAGTCCCACTCGGGCTGAAATCTAGAATGTCGCTTACTTTCATGGCCCTCAGAGTGTCCACGGTCTCCATCTGAGGGACCAGTTTGAGCAGCTCTCCGTCCCACTGAGCCCACTCGGAGTCGGTGCCAGGCTCGCCGGCTCTGTGTTTGCTCATGAGCAGGTAGGCCTCGTCTTCGGCGATTTCATCCGGCTCTTTGGAGCAGTCTTTGCCAGCAGCAGCGTTCAGAAGCTGCAGGATGAGAGGCCGCTGACCCTTCAAGCCGCAGGGGACGAAAACTTGGAGCTCCTCCAAGCCTGGAATCTGAACCTGCGATTGGAAGACGGACAGAGGTAAAATAGGAACATCAACAACCCGAGGACAACAGCAAAGCATTGCAAATGCACAGAAACTTGAGCACACCTTCACGTGGTTTCTCTTTTTCAGTGCCTCCTGGAGACCAGTCACCCCGTTGGTGATGCTGAAATCTGCAGCAACCTCTAAATCCTGAGGAGACGGAAGCGAACAGAAGGCGTGTCAGAGCACACAGAGCCAGTTCCTCAGTGAGTGGAGGAAACGGGGCCACAGACGAGCCAGAGCGGCCGCTGTGGTCTTTCTGCTTCAGGGATTCGAAAAAAAATCCTTCACTTGTGTCTCTCACCTTTCGAAGCATTTTGGCAAAGCCCAGAGCTTTGGACGCCCGCTCCCTGGCCTCGTGGAACAGCTCCTTCAGAGAGCGGCTGGTCTCGATAACTGACCGCCTGGGGGCGAAAAAAAGGAAACTAAATTTAAACATTGAGCAGGGTTCGGAAAATAAGTCAACAGCAAATCGGTTTTAAGGTTAAAACAGCAAAGAAATAAGAATATTCACATGAAAAGGGCTGAACAGTTGCATGGATGTAGGTGAGGTTTGTGTCTGAGGGCTGAATCACTCTGCAGGTGATTGACCTCACCTGATCTCATCGGAGGCTGTGCTGTCGTCTGCACTTTCCCAGAATTCATTGTCACTCTTCTGCAGACCAGCATCCAGAAACTCTCCCGTGGATTTCAGCAGCATCCCTGCGATGTCACTGCAGCGGCACAGAAAAGCTCACTCGCATCGTTTCTTTCCAGGTCGAATTCATCGCAGGTCGTCACAAACAAGTTTGTGACACACGTTTTTCAAGAAGTGCAGGCTCACTCACCAGAAAAGCTTCCCAGATTGCGCCTCGCCTCCGCGGATGTACGGAGTGATGACCTTCGCAAAGTTCCACTCCTCCTCCAGCAGGTTCTTAAGGCTGTGAGAGGCTTGAGGCAGCTGCTGCAACATCTGGATCCAACTGTGCATGTAGTCAAAGTAAACCTGCAAAGAGCAACAACAGATGTTAGAGAACCAAAGAATCAACTATTCACAGCTTCCTGTTTGACGTTGGATTATTTCACAACAGTCTCTGACGGCCACACGCTGGACATAATCCAGCCTCTGTGTTGAGAGGCTGGTTAACGGCTAAAGGACTCTTACCACCAGCATCTTGTGGAGGTCTTCCTCAAACTCATCGATGTTGGCGTTGGTTTGCAAGCCCTGGGCGTCGGTCACCACGTCGCGCAGCATAAACTGATAATACTGCTTCATCAGGAGACCTCCTTTTAGAACTTCTTTGCACTCGCGCACCAACTGCAAAGCACATTTGACGTGTGAGAGCACAAACATCACACGGCAGAGCTGACACATTCTGCTGAATGTTAAATCAAACGATTTCTCATTTTGTGCTTCAGTAAACAGTCATAGTGCGACAGTAATTACGCAACAACTTAGTCTGATGTTTGACAAATAAGTAACTCTGAAAGTGAAAGTGAAAGAGGCCTCAGCAGCATCTTGCCTGTTTGATACTGAGCAGCGAGGGCTCTCCAGCGGGCCTCTGCTCCAGTCGAAGTTTAAGGCATTCGTGAATGACGTTGAGGAGGACGCGGCACAGCACGAGGAACGCCGGCCTGAAGGACGGGAGATCCATGTCCAGCAAGTCCTCCCAGGACACCTGGTCGGCGCCGAGCTCCGGGTCGGACGGGCCGCGGCAGGATATGTGGCGGGACAGCTCTGGCAGGTAATCGCTGTACAGCATGGGGTCTGGGAAGTCTGCAAACTGCAGGAGGGCGGAGTGAAATCAGACAACCAGCTGTGAGGGCCGACTCATGTGTAAACATTGGTAAATGTATACATTAGAAAGCATGTTTTGGTTGCTTGGATCATCAATAAAACATGTTCTGGAGCTTCTCTCCACTGACAGATGCGATGCACAGAAATAAGTGGCTGCTGTGAGCAGCACTGCGTACACATCGAGCGTGTTCACCACAATCTCCTATCTCATCAACAATCTGCCAATCCAGGATGTGCTCACTCACAGTCAACTCTCACCGATGCAAAAAAAACACCCACCGCTGAGAAGTCGTTGCAATAAACGCAGCAACAATCACCTCCTCTTCATCACTCTCTAATGACTACGTTATTGTGTCCTACTTCCTGTGTTGATGTTTATGGCTCAGGCTTCTTGTGCGCTCACATCACTAAAAACTCGCCTGAAAGCAGTTTCCTCCAGCGCCTTATTAAGTTACCAACATTTGAAATGCAGGCAAGACAGTCGGCTGTTTGTGTTTGCTCGAACAGCGACTCCAGACTGCAGACGTGAACGCAACTGAGCGGCATAGAAACTGTGCAACGGAAATTTAACCTAATTTTAATGCTTGAAGCCTGTTTGTGAATCAAAGTGCAGCAACGTTTTAGGTCCCAATGCAATGCTTTAAAAAAACTGCATGTACTGGGAACTGAAGTGGTGTATTAAGAACTCTCCAAACATTGTTTGAATGCACTTTTAAATGGATGGTTTGCATTTATTGTAGATAAACTCTTTCCTGTTTTAATGAATCATGAGCATTAATACAGAAGGGACTGGCTGATTTCTTATCAAACTAATTATTTCAAACATTTAAGAATTCAACAGGTTTCGTTTTGTACTCGACAAGAATGTTGCAGTTTCACTACCAATAATCATGCTGGAGTTCTTGTCAGAACGTGTTTGAATAATTGTTTGTTGCTGCTGGTTTGTTTGCCAAAGAAGATGGAAATGAAAAAGCTTTTTCTGTACTTTCGAAAAGTTTTGTGACACGACTTGAAATCTTGTCAACTCGTTGTGGGGTTTTTTTTGGTGACAAGTCAAAAACAGCAAAGAATGGTTCAGTTTTCTTGTTGAATGACGTCTAAAACCTTCCTTAAACGAAGTCGGCTTCCTCACCTCCAGTGCAGGAGTGTGGCGGAGCAGCGCCGCTCTGGACCTCTGCAGTGAGCGGTCCATCAGTTTGTGCAGTCTGAGGATCAGTTTACGCAGTCCCATCTGTTTCAGAGCTTTATCCACAAACGGTCTGTAGATGGCCGTGGGGCAGAACCCTCCTCCGCCCGCGCTCGCCTCGACGCTCCCCGAAGCGGCGGCCGGAAGGAACTCGTCCTCCGACAGCAAGCGGGCGAATTTAGGGGTGAGAGTGGGAGACAGCTCTCCTGCTACACACGCCAGCACGCCCTCCTCCTCGCCGTCCCTGTCCTCGGCGTCGCTTTCGGCCGTGAAAGTGGCCGTCGAGTCGTTCTCCTCCTCCTCCTCCGTCTCTTCTTCGTCGTTGCCACGCGAGCAGCGGGGCGAGGGGATCTCAAAGATGGGCCACCCGATACGGGAGAGGTCGCGGAGGCCCAACACAGTGGCCATAACGCGCAGCTTTTGGTTGAGGTCCTGGGTGATGTTGAGCCACAGGCAGAGCGCCTGCACTCTGCCCTGGAAGTCTCGAGCTGCGTACTTCTCGTAGTCCTTCTGGAGCGCCTGCAGAGACGGGTACAGCGCCTCCACGGACTCCAGCAGCTCCATGACGCGCTTGACCTGCTCGAAAGCCAGCCGCTGGCGCTGGAGGTGTTCCCTGCAGTCGGCGCCGGAGCCCAGAGGCTCTGCCGCGTTGAGAGCTGGGGAGGTGCAGGCACTGAAGCCCCAGGCGTCTTCTCCACAGTGGTTGGTCTTTGCTACGGCCAGCTCCGTCTCCTCGCAGAGTAAATCTGGGACGCACTGGTAGTCACCCTCGGCGGTTTGAAAGCCCGAGCACAGCGCCCCCCGCAGGCTGTCGTAGTTGACTTTAAAGTGCAGCACCTCGTTGATGATGTCGGGTATAGCTTGGCGAGCGGTGAAAAGAAAAAGGTCCTGATCGCCGGTGGAGCGCCGCGCGTGCCACGCCTGCAGCTCCAGCCAGATGACCTCGGTGTTGTGGCCCATGAAGGGCATGTTCTCCAGGCCCCTCTGCTCCTTCTCCTTCCTCTTGGAGGACATAGACGTGAGCTTGAGCAGCAGCCGCAGAGTCTCGAAGAACTTGAGCCGGTCCGCGGGACAGTCCGTCCTGGACGTCTGGCGGTGAGTTCGCGCCATGTGAGGCATCGACACGGGCAGCTTGCAGCTGCTGCAGCCCAAGCTCAAGTAATGCTTCCTGGGGTCCATGTTGAGGTTACTGAA
The DNA here is from genome assembly GCA_032274725.1 of Malacoctenus triangulatus. NCBI lineage: Eukaryota > Metazoa > Chordata > Actinopteri > Blenniiformes > Labrisomidae > Malacoctenus > Malacoctenus triangulatus. The sequence goes on along the minus strand of JAUESE010000018.1, from coordinate 8,089,669 downwards.
ATGGCTCGACTTTGAGAGCGGGTCCAGCATGAAGGAGGCCTCGATGGTCTTCTTGTGGTCGCGCTCGGTGGATCGCTGCGCGGCCCTCTGCTTCTTCCCCTGCTTGTAGCTGTGCTCCTCGGGGGGCTCGGTCAGCTTGGGACACTCCCTCAGGATAGACGTGCTGACATCCGCTGGAATGAAACCAAGACTCTCGGTCACAATTTCATGATTGGAATATAAATGACCAAAAACAATGATGTTTCAATGCTGCAATTACTACTCAAATATTTTTTATGTTCCCTTTCAGGAGCTTTAAGCCCGACAACTTGTTAGTGTAAACTTGGTTTATGAAAACATTTTTATTTCGCTGATTGTTGATGTTTCAGAAACGACTTCAGAGCGACTTTACGTACTTGCAGACTTGTGAACCTCAAGCCAAATGTTGAAAATTTCAAGTCACAAACTAAGAACCCAGATTTCATATTTTAACTCACACTTGTTTGGAGAACGGCCTGCGCTCCTCGCCTGGCTGTTCTTCTGATGCTTGCCAGACATGCGTTTCATCTGCCGGGGCGTATAAGGAGGTGATGTGCCATAGAGAGGCTCCTCTTCCTCACTGGGAGACTCCCAGGATTCCTCCACCTCCGAGTTCTGTTGGGATGCATCGTCCGCTGGCTTGGCCTGCCTGGAAACACACACATGCAATATAGATTATAGCACCATAACCTGGCAGTCTGGTTAAGAACACCCTAACCAGGTTCGAGCATCGAGTCATTGCTTTGACACTGGAACTCTTTCAGTCACAACACAAAACGCAGAAAAATGTGTGTGCAAGGTCAAACAGGGCTGCGTTGTTTGCACCAATAACAGAGTGTGCAGCAAATCTCCTCTAATGTCACAGCAAACAGATTGCTAAACTGCTACTAGACTGCATGTCTGCTGCTGCGCACAACAGACTGCCGAGTTGTCTGTCCTTCGGAGTCTGACTGGCTGCCTTCTAAATGTAACAGCAGCACATCTCTGTGCATGACCGCAGTCGTCCAGATGAAGGATAATAAGCTGTGGGCACCTTCTCTCGGTTTAAGTAAACATAATAGCTCGAACTGGGAGGGAGAAATAGTAACCCTCGTAAACGCTGTCTGCTAAGTCATCAGGCAGCCTGCACTCGGTCTGATTTCACTCTCCCCAGCGTGCACGAGCCTGCAAGCAGATGAAACGCTGATGAAAAAAAGGAGAAAATCTAATGAAATCCAAGGCAACTTTCTCTCTTGACTGTCAGTTTCAAGTCAAAAGCCCCATCCAGCTCTGCAGTAAAAAAAACAATACTATTATACTTCAAATGTTTCTTCTGAGAAAGAACGGGGCTAGAAGCAAGCGGCACGCCTTTCCCGATTACAATGTCAAAGCTTTGTTCTCTAATGCCTTTCTGAGGATTTTTAATAGGATTAGAAAGGAAGGTTAGGGGGTCTGACCCCACTCAAAAAGAGACAGAAAGGGAGAGAAGCAGGAGGAGAATGGAAACAGACGATATCTGCGTTAGCCACCATGTGGCTCTCCATCGATCATCTGGCCGAGCGGCATTCCCCCACACGTGCCGCTCTGCGTCAGCGTCGCCGGAGTTGAAAGGGCCCGTGCTGTATCACTTTCACCGGGGGGAGAGTGAGTGTTAAGGGAGGGGAGGGGCGCTTAATCTGGAAATCTCTGGCCTAAGCTTTTCAAGAAGTCACAGACACAGAAAGAACCCCGACTTCTATTGCCCATCTGCCCTGCAGCAGGATATGACTCTCTGCCCCCCCCCCACCCCAACTCCCCCCACATATACACATGCATGCGTGCACACACACATACAAACACACATGCAGTCTCAGAGCAGCTGTGGAGCAGTCGGACACCTGCTGCAAATCCTGCAAGTCTCGATGCAACTACGCCTTCCTGTGACAAACTTGCATTAGCAATACTTTGTAAAGAGTAAATACCAACTATAACTATAGTAGAGGACTCCAAAATAAAACATCTTTTTGGTTTCCTGCATTGTCAAAAGCTCCTTTTTGATGCCAGCATCAGAAAGGCTTTTAAAACTTCTTTTTCCTGCATCAGCCCAAAAAATGCATTAAGTGCTCAAAGACTTTGGTGGAGGAGGGTCTCAAACAAAGTGGGGATGGTATCAGTTACTTGGTATAAAAGCACTCTGGTTTAAAACTGTCTGCAGAGAAGTTGGAGGGAATCACGCAGCCAGAGAGCAGACAGATCTTTACCAGGAAAAAACACAAACTCCTGAACAGCACATTGTTTGTTTTTAATTGTCCTCAAATGACTTCAAAACAAGGAGTCTTTTGAGGAAATAACTGAAAATTCTCTTATTTGAGACCTTTCAAGCATTCGGGTTGTTGGCAGAACAATCACCCGCCCACCAAAATAAAAGACTTCTTTCTTTATATATATCAGCTGTCATGTTTGGTCGCATTTTAAAAGCTGACGTTATACTTTTTCCATCAATTAGAGGTTTTCTGTTTTGTAGTTTGAATTTATTTTAATATTATGTTTTGAGTGTGGGGGAGGGGGGTCAGGTTGGAAATAATCGTCCCCTCTTACATGTCCTCCCTTCAGTGTTGTTTCAATCCTGCAATCCACAAAATAAATCAATCCAGAGTGCTGCCAACAGTCCGACCAACTTTACCACAAGAGTCCTCAAATTAAAGAGAAACCCTTGCAGAAAAGTACAGTGGTCTCATTATGAGCATGCTGCATGAGAAATGGTGGAGGGGGGGCTGCCATGCAGCGCTGCAGGAGCAGCCTCTAACAGGGAGCTTTTCAGTAGGAAGGCACAAGAAGACACAGTCTGCAGCTCGGCGCACCACAATAAGAGCGTGAGCGCCACGGACAGACGCGTCACTGTGGCTCGGCCACGCAGAGACCGAATCAGGTATCAGGAAGCAGAAAGGAGCAGATAACGCAAAGGCCGAGTCCACTGCTGCAAGAATGCATCGCAGTGTCGAAGGGACCTGCAACGCTGCCAGGCCGCGTCTGTGCTCGTCGCAGCGTGATCAGATAGAGCCAACGTTTGTAAACAATCCAAAGCGCGCGCGGGTGCGCGACGTCTTGGGGCAAAAAATAGCACATATGTGTGAAAGGTAACGAGATGAACTTTTAAAAAGACACTTGTCTACGTAAAACGGCGTGACTAAACCACTCAGGAATGAAAGCGGAACCAATGACGCCATCACGGCCGGTTGTTTGTTAGGTTGCCATGAAACACTTTGAGAGGCCAGATTGAGCCGCTGCAGTGAAAGCTGCGCAAATTCTCCCTCTGGATCCCTTTTTCTTTCTCTTTTTTTCCCCCCTTTCTTTCCTCGAGCTACTTGCAGACATGCATAGAGAGCGGTCCTGGCCCGTGTGTCCTGCATTTAACCGCAGCAGCACTATGGTCCTCAAGCTGTCCCTGCCCGGCTGCCACTAGTGAATTATCACTGCAGATGGTGTCTGGCTGCTCTCAATGGTTCATCTGATGGCTCATTGGGGCTCCAATAAAGGACGGTGGAATGCTGGAGCCCCCAGGCAGACGCACCGAGTGAATAATAAACAGCGCAAAATTGAAAGTCTTTTCTGTGCCGGGACTGAAGCAGTGATACCAAGGGCTGCCAGAGTCAGGGGGGGCCTGACCTTTGACACCGACCATCCACACTATTGTACCAGCAAGGGGCACTCCATTGTATCCTTGTGACACGTGGCCAGTGAGGCCCACAGCTGAATACCACACAGCTGGTTGGTGAGCACACTTGTTCACAATGCCCAAACTAAAGCCGAGGGTTTTTTTTTTTTGTGGAGGGAGGAAAAGGAGGAGAGAGGTGGCCGGGGGGGGTTTTGTAATAGCACACTTTGCTTTAATTAGGTCACGCTGGCACGTCTGATGCTTGGTAAACTAAATGCAGATTCTGATTACCCTAAACTGTAAAGAAAGCGCGTGCGTGCTGGCTGCTAATTCCAGCCTGCACTAAAGTTTCGAGGCTGTGCGAGTGAAAATCAACGTTTGCACGTCGATGCGGGAGAAGTGTGGCGCGTGCACACGGCAGCACGCTGCTCTGACCTGCAGTCACCCGAGCAGGAGGGGCACAGCCACGGACGCAATCAGTGTTCTTTTTTTTTTGCGCCATAAACCGACTGAATTCAGAAACAATGAGCGCGACATTCTTGACCACACCCTGCAGCGGAACAGTGCGACGCCGCCTGGAGTGGACCTCCCAACCTGTCCTGCACGCAGCGAGGCAGCGTGTACAGTACACGCAGGACAGGACAGCTTCCTGCTGCTGAACACGACCCCCGGAGTGTCAACGGCTTCTTTAACTCGGAGCAATCATAAAGTTGGCATTTGGGAAACATGGCTGCACGCTGCAGGGCCTGATACTCTCCTGAACACAGGGAATGTCCTGTGTCTAAGAAAAGACACAGACCTTACTGTACCGCTGGAAGCTTATGCCATTAACCACAACAAGTCACATGATCTAAATGTATCTAAATGCAGAGCGAGGTTTGCAGACAGTGGGCTGGAGAGTGAGTTAAAATGTGCTGGATATTGTACCCAAAGCCTCCTGCTTTAAAATGCAACAAGGGCAGCTGTCTGCACGGTAATTTATTCTGAAACTGCAGACGGCAAAGAGCGACACTTTCTTTCAGTTTCACCTTGCAGTTTTTTTATTCGCGGCCGTGCACGCTGCAGGACTTTGATAAAGCAATTAAACTAGATCTCGGATCTTCCGCCAAGGTCTCGATGGCGCGACGCGATAAGAACAACAGCTGCAGCCAGTTTGCAGTCACAAGGATGCTCTTGTGTAAAAACCGAGTGACAGATGAAGGTGACAGAACGCGAGCGCTTCGGTTTCTTCTCTCTCGTGCGAAGCAGGTGCGGGGCCCGAGGAGCGACGCGGGTTTCGGAAACGCTCGGGGACAGTCCATCTGTATTCTGCAGCCTGCGCGCCTGGCGAGCGCAGGCATTAATGACTTCAACCCGACGGGCTCCTCCGGGGCTCCAGGCAGCCGTCGGCGGCGCGCTGCACAACCACATCCTGAAATCTCTGGAATGCCTGTGAGCCGCAGCGTCTTCAGACCGACGCTGAGAATGAGGCATTATTGACAAAGGACCTCTGTGCCTGCAAAGATAGTGATAGCCTTCAACTGCAGGAACGTGCGTTTTCACCCCGAAAAATGACTCACTTCTGAGCAAGCTCACTTGTTTTTTTGGAAGGCGGGAAAGGAAAAAGTGGAGTTTAACTTGAGGCTGAGGAAGCCTTCATATTTCAGCTCCATGCATTTCCTCAAATGCACATCGATTAAACTGACATTGCTCCTCTGCACGGTCTGCAGCTCACTATGTAACCCTGCTTATTTACAAGTTCTGAATATTTCTCATTCCATTGCTGCTTCCCTGATGAGAACAATCCCTCTGCAATGGCAAAAATCTCTGCAAAGTGTATTCTAGCCAGAGGAAAAGCATTTGTTTGAGTGGAGGGGGGGTGATTTGGACTCTGGCATTTTTAAGCATGCACCAACTAAGGCTAAGACAAAAAAAAAGAGGAATAACTGCGTGACAATGCCGACATGTGACACTAATGTGCTTCCAAGTGATCTCGCTGTCAGTGGCTGATCATTTTCCAACTCGTGCAAGAAGGACATGAAGCAGCAACAACACCAAGTGGGACAGTATTGCACAATCATGCAGGCTGTTTGTGTCTCCGCTCAGGAAAAAGAACGGCCGCGATAGTACGAGGTAATAACAACTGGTGGGTCCGACGCGCTGGAAGGCCGGCAATTTGCTCAAAACCGGGATTATCGTCGATGACAAGAGCTGATCCGACGTGATAAATGCACCCAAAACGGAGCTGCTGTGCAGACAAACGTGTGAGAACAAGGAGGGGGGGGGGTAGTAACGCGGG
>JAUESE010000018.1:8031713-8044952 GCA_032274725.1 Malacoctenus triangulatus | reverse complement strand
CTGCTGCTGCTGCTGCTGCTGGTTGCAGCGCCCCCGACAGCCGTTTGCTCCTGAAGCTGAGCACTGCCTGCTCTGAGGGTGCAGGATGAGGGGTGGGTGGGGAGAGGGGGGGAAGTCAATCTGACTTGACCTTTCTGCCACTTGAAACAAGCTGTTATTTGGGAGTGTGTGCAGCCAGCCCTCATCTGTTCTCACACCCTGGGAGATGTTGTTAGGCAGTCAGACTCCTCCGGTATTGTAATGAACCTTCTGCTCTGTTTGGGTTTTTTGTTGTTTTTTTTATTGATGTGAAGGAAACGTGAAGGTGGAAATTGATCAGCGAAAGTAAAAGAAACTTTGCGTCCTCACAAACACTGACAGCTAAAGTTCTGCATCAATTTTAATAACTGCATCATTAATATTTATAGGCACATTAAAATCAATTGACTTCTTTCACTTTGTTTTTGCTACTACGTCTGTCCCACTTATCCTCCTCGACTTGATTTTTGTTTGCTGATGTTAATGAATGACTGACAGTGACTGTGCATCCTTGCATCTTTCCTGGGTGAAGTTGCGAAACTGTGCTTTTGCACAGAGGTGAGAGAAATGATAACAGGAACACAATGATTGGTGAAATGATGAGTCAAGCTAAAAGTGAAGGCTTTTTAGTTGTAAGTCATTGAAAAAGGGAAAAATGTGGATTTAGCATGAAAAGTAACAAAAAAGACGATTATTTTTTACCAAATCTCTACTTGTTAGACGATCATGTGATCATATATGTCAAAATTTCCTTGAGAAAAAAATCAATGGTTACATCCCTTCTGACAGGGTCTTACTAAGATAGATTCAAACTAAATTTCATTGTCGTAATTACTTACTAATCTGTTGAATGTTGAATTGCACCTCCTTCTTTATGAGCAGACACGCTCTGCTCTAAGACTCTTTGATTTCACCAAAGTAATGCTCACGTTAGGAGGTTTTATCGCTGTTAAATGAGGAATTGATTTGCTGCAAATCAGCATCAACTGTGTCATTAAATTTGAAACGCCTGTAACGAGCCCGTCGGTGTCCTGGCAAAGACGCAGCTACAGTGGTTCAGACTGTCTGCACCGAACAACAACTGTGCACAAATGAAGTGTGGCACATTTACTCACATTGGCACTATTGGTTAATTTAGGGCCGGGCGGCAGGGAATTATTGACTCTTACACACACCTTTTAACAGCCTGAGTCAATCATCTTACACTATCAAACGCTCGGTGCAGTCAGAGCTGCTGCTGAAGCACTTTTATGCACAATCAATGAAAGAGATTCTCTGGTCAACTCAATGTCATTCTTCCCTGGATTACGCTATGGAGATGATTCGTAATTGGAAGTGGGATTACGAGTCGTTTGCAGCACATACAACGTCAGTTAAACTCTTTTTTTCTTTTACTTCCTTACTGTACTTCTTCGTACACATTCTTATATCCCTCAATATATGTGTTCATATAGTTGTGTTTGTTTTCAGAATCAGACATCACTCCTTTAATGCAATCATAGCTAACTGAAGCAAGTCACATGCCGGGAGTGAGAAAAAGACTTGAATGGAAAAGAACTTAATCAGCAAAACTAAGCCAAACGTTGGAAATATCAAACAAGGAAAAAGCAGGCGTGAAAAAACTAATCATGTTTTCAGCCATCGGAGGTAAAATGCAGATTCAGCAGTTTCTCCCACAGACACCAATGCAAAGCGAACCAGGTGCACATAGCAGCCTGCAGGTTGAGGTGCAGGATCCTGAGGGGGATCAGGGTTCTGGTGCAGGTGTTTTTTGGGGGGGAGAAAAAGTCACAAATGTAACGTTGTTTTTATCACCAGTTCTAAACAATACAGTAAACCAGAAGAGAGCCAGTTTATCACAGTTTCCTGAATCACCCTACCAAGTTATGAACGTCCCCTTTAAGGTGCTCATCATTCCTTTTAGTTGCTAAACAAGGTGTGTCGAACCGGCTCAAACCAGATCATGAAAGGATTCAAATGGACCCAAGAAAATGTGGCAATATGTAATAAAATTAGGAAGACAGAGATTTTCAGCAGTGGAAACTCAGTTTCCTTGTTGGCAGTGAAACAACAGAATCAAATCCTGAACACGAGTGGCGTCCTCGTTTGTCTCAAAAAACAGAAAGATGCCAGATGTCACATTTTCATTCTTTTTCATAGGAAATGTCAAGATTGTTTATTCTGTAAAAACGGCAATAAATGTAAACATATCAAATTGTGATACACCAAAACAAAAGACAAACTCCCAGTGATTCAGTCCATTAAACTGAGTGAACTGTGGCCCCTGAGCTAGAAGGGGTTTGACTCTTCTGATTGCAACACTCTCCAAGAAGTAATTCTTTGTTTGTCCAATCGGCAGGGACATGAAGTGGGGTTAGTCGGAGCAGTTAAAGATCGTTTGACCTGGAAAAAAGGCGGCCGAGCTTCCCTCATTATTCACCATGAATAAACAAAGGAGAGTGAAGCACAAGCCACGCTCTGGAGCGCACTAGAACATCCCAACGTACACGGAAGAATAATCGCCTCCTGTTCCAGATCTGCTTCTTTCAGTCTCTGGGTAGAAAAGAGGGATTCAAAAGGCTGCGCTGAGGCAGGGACCTCAAAGGATTTGGCTTTTTACTCTTCGTTATTGCTCACACACACACACACATACACACACTTATCCTGCAACGGTGTGTGAATGTGCGCTGGAGAGACGGGGGTTGTCATGTGGTGTCTCGGAGCATGGACTGGTTTGATCCTCCTCCGTGTTTGCAGATAAAAGTCTATGAGTCACTGACGGGGATCTTTTGATGATCTCACCCGCTTCACCTATTTCCACCTCCCCGTCTTTTCTATCAATAATAGCATGTGCGCTTTTCACCGCGTCTTCATGTTCTTACCATACTAAGCTCCCGAAAATTGACAACATTAGTCTCTAAAGGCAGCTGGCAGCTGCACAGACTGAATTGGACTCACGCAAACACGCAGTAACGCGCACGCACGTCCACGCGCACGCTCGCTCAGTGGAATATGTCACCGTGACACGCAACAGCATCATTCATAGACGACGTGTTTGTAATGTTTATCCATCAAACATCCTGTGCTGCTGTTTTAGTTCACCGTTCCAGCTCAGTCACCGTGAGCGCTCGCTCTCACTTCATCCATTACCTCCCATCCGCCGTCCCCGACATCTCCCATTTTCAAACCCAAACACAGGAGGAGCGGGACGCAGCGGAAAAAAAAGCGGCGAGAGATGGAGTGGATTGGGTGGCTGAAGGACGCCAGAACGGACCTGGGCAGAGGCGGAGTGTTTCAGAGCTTTCTGTCCTAGTTAGGCAGGGCAGGGGCTTCTTGAGTGTGAGGTAGAGTCGAAGCAGTGAATTATTCAGCACAGCTTCCTTTAGGCATGCTTAGGCTCAGTGGATTTCACACACATATGCAGAACCACTGCGGACACACACACACACAAACGCTTGTGTGTCTTTAAGAACATTAAAGTAGGGACACTCGGACGAGCTCTGATCACTTCTAAGTTTCATTTCAAACAAAGAGCTGCAGTCCAGCTCTCCCTTAGTAACAGCGTCCCAGGAGTGTCACGTGGAGCGACTCCTGCACAACTCCAGTTGTCCAGCTGCTCCCACAGCAAGCTGCACGGCTCTCGGCGTACGAGTGTTATAGATCTTGACGCGAAGCTCTGAATTGTCACTTGAGACTTCAAAGCCAATTTCTCTTGATGACACCAAAGCCTCACAGACAGGTGAGCGCTGGACGGGTTCGGCTCCTCTTCACTCAGACTGAAAATGTAACTCGCTCGGACGCTCGAACTGTGACGACTTTGGCAAAGTCACGGACTTAACATGAGGAGGCAGTCAGAGTTACAGGTCAGGAAGTCCGAGGGAAGAAAGAGAGACGACAGAGGCAGTAAGATGTGGTCACCTCTTGATGGCTGAAGGACTCCATGTTCAGATCTCAGAAGGACAGATCAAAGTTAGTTAAAGCGCAACAGAAAGTGGATTTTTTTATGTTAATTATAATGTATATTGGCAGTTTCTGAATCATTTTAAAGAAAGTAGGCAAAAAAAAAAAAGTTTCGCTGAACATGGCTGGTCAAAGAAAAATCATCTGGGATTTACAGTGATGGTGCAGCTGTCAGTTTTTGGGTTTTTTTTGGTCAGAGCCCAAAAACATGAATATGAGGTCACTTGGTGACTGACTGGTTCTGTGTGGTTGTATAAAGCCATGCATCTCTTTGTGTTTGTGCTCTGATGGACTGGCGGCCTGTTCACCGTGGACTCTGCCTTTGCTCACTGTAAACTGGGATCAGCTCCAGCTTCTGTGAAGCTGAGTTCAGAAAGCGACGTGGAAGATGGATGATTTTTAGGGGCGCAGCCATAAAACAAAGTTCACTGTTGGATCCTGAGTGATGATTGTGTCTCTGTATTTTTGGAAAAAACTAGATTGCTGTGCTTGGAAATTAGTAAGGAGGACAAACATGCTTGATGAAAGATTGATTTAATAATGACGGACTTTTTGTATTGAGCCGTTACTCCAAAATATCAAATTATATTCTGCAAAGATCCATTGAGCTGACATGTCACACTGCTTTGAGCCTTATTGAACATCTCATCTTATTGTTCTTTTGCCAACTTAAAATTCACTGCTTGTGCTTTCATTTGCATTAAGTCAGATAAGGTGAAAACTGTACCGCCAACACAGTTTTTATTGCCAAGGCAATGCCTGCGCTCACACCACCACACAGAGTGTTTCAGAGGAAAGACAACAGTGGTTCGAGTTGGATCCATACTCTGTATTAAAACCCTGAGGTGAGGTGTGAAGCTGGATGTGAACATCTCCCCTTTCTCTGTGTTACAAGAACCTGCATGATGTCGGAAAAGAGACGAATAAGCATGATTGATTAACTTTAATGTGAAGCATTGTCCATGAAACCTTTTAGAGCCACATATTTACTCGTTAAGTCATAACTTTGTAATCTAAGGTGAAGGTACAACGTGAAACAGCTATGATCAGCATCTCAGAGCCCCTCATTAACTTGATACAGGTTTAAAAAACAGTTGTAGATAAAGTCTTCTCATGTACCACAGTTGGTCTAAAAACCACACAAATTTAACTGTAAAATACAACCAGAGGTTTTTGGATAATTTTGAATAATAATAATTGTTACTTGAATGCAACAAGTTAACCTGCGAAGTGCCCTGATTGCTGACAACTGGCAAAAATCACAGTAGACTGCGAGAAATTACTGGTCCAACACATTTGGGGACAGAAAAACGAACAGTTAATCACATCCAACAATCGATTTAGAGTCACTGTTTAAATGAATATACAAGTCTGTGTTTAGTAGGAGGAAGCAAAGCACTGGAAGTAAAGCCAAGCACAATGCACACGGGACCAACCTGTCTGGGAATCAAACCTCAGACCTCCTCCTGTGAGGCAGCGGTGCTAACCAAGACCCCACTGTGCCACCTACTTATATTGTTCAGGCAATGTTGTGCAAATTGCCTCATGTGATCATAATACCCAAAAATGAACATACCAAAATATCAGTCGAAGTGCTGGTTCGAGGCTGAAGAAGCATCAATGCACTTCAAGATGCGAAGATTTTAAGTGCGATAAATAAAGATTAATCTCTTTAATCCACCACGAATTGCTTCATTTACAGTGCTAATTGTGTTAAACGATCCACACTGCACACTCCCATCTCAGCCGCATGTCACGGCCCATTTATGAGCTGAGGGTTTGGCGTGCACGCCCCCAGGTCAGCGCCTCCGTCCACTCGGTCCCGTGCAGAGCCCCCCCCCCTCTGGCCCGCGGGGACCATGGGATGGAGGCGGGTGGGTGGGGTGGGGTGGGGTGGCCTGTCGAGGTTCCGGGACACCGGGCTGGGAGGAGGTGGTGGTGGTGGTGGTGGGACGTGGCAGTGAGAGCGGTTAATGCGTGACGTGAGCGAATTGCAGCAATTGCCGAACTGTACGTGGAAGGAGAGAGACGAGCCAGGACGCACTGGATACAGCAGATTTGGGGCGGGAAGGCAAGTGGAGGAAGGGGGTGGGGGGATACGGCAGAGGGAGGAAAAAAAGCATCAACAGGGAGTTGGATGGATGCGAGGGGACAGGGCGCAGGAGTGCGGCTGTAGAACCACCGAGGGTCCCATCTGGAGGTCTGGTGTCTGCACCAAATCAGCTTCAGGGATGTAGTCGAGGCGGTTTGGAGCTCAGCCCATCCGAGCTCATCATCATGAAGAAGCACTCTGCCAGGGTTGCCCCGCTGTCCGCCTGCAACAGTCCGGTGCTCACCCTCACCAAAGTGGAAGGTAGGGAGCGCTCCCGTCCAGCGCGACCGCGCGTTACCTCCGCAAAACTGGGGGGGGGCTGCCGCGTCCCCGTCCGCTGAGAGCGAGAGGGGGGAGCCCAGTGGGGCTCTCTCCACGCTGCACAGCTGACGAGAGACTTCAGCTGAGAAATGTTTCTCTAAAGGTTACCTCCGCCTTTGATTCGCGGCTGCTCGCTTCAGGACGTGGATCAACTTTAGGAAATCTCACCGCGAGCCGGATCAGGCGGCGCGCAAATCGATCGAGACGCGCAACTTCCAATCTGAGGCAATATTTGCGTCTCCGGGCGCCAGGCAGCATCCAAATCTATTCTCTGCGTTCCAAGTAAAGACAAACGCACTCGGATTTTTAATCGCGTTGTCTCACCACCATTCATTGTCATCGGGATGTACCGCTGAAACACCCCCTCAAAAAACCTCCCCGAATGATTCGTGCTGTTTAAATCTCTACATTATTGACGCATTGGCTTTTTTTTTTTGCGAGGGAACAAACGCGACTCATGGTGGCTTGATGTGCTAAATTTACTGGTCCTCGGGGAGGGTCTTAAGTTGTTATTGCAGCAGGGATTCCCCTCGTACTCCCCACCCTCCACCCTCCACCTCCACCCACCACAAGGCTGCAAGATCACTGCAAAATACCAGCGCGTAACGTCGAGTCATCTGGGACATGGACCCAGCAATAAACATGTTCATGGCTCTTTTATATGCCTGGTGACACTGCCGCTCAGGGGCGTCCCTCCGGGTCATTTGTAATGCAGTGGGTCTTCCTGGCTTTACCTGAAAGCCCCCCCCCTCCCCCCCCCTAATCTAGAGGACCCCTGCTAAGAGCTGGAACCTCCTGCTGATTATTAGACAACACCTTTTTAATCCCTTTGCCTGTTGCCATGTTTGTGTGTCTGTTTCTGCATCATTCTCAACCCCCCATCACCCCCCCTTCCCCCCTCCCCCTGTCCCAATGTGCCCAACATGTTCTGGAGTGTCAGTCCCTTCTCCTCGTCTGGGAGGATGTTCCCCCTCTGCCTCATACTTCTGCAAGGAAGCGATGTTATGCATTTTTTAATCTGCCCCTCAGCGTGTCTCGCTGTTCGGCATCAGTGCAGCAAATACCGACTTGGCTGCTGATTTCACAGCACCAGCACCTCGCATCCACACTAATCCTGATCACAGTTTAATGTCTAAGTCATTCGAAAGAAAACAGAAAGGGGCTGAATCAATAAAAAGCAAACAACAACGTGGAATTTTGAGCTTCCAAAATGCACCAGATCACTGAGGCTGTAACACATCGAGCCTGACAGCTGAGCTTTGTGCAGTGCAGGCAGCTCGAACAACGAAGCCGAGGTTATTATGTTAATTTGTTGTTTCAGCTTGTACTCAGGACGAATTAAAGGTACGGAGGCAGTAAATTCATCTGCATGTGAGACTGTTTACGTCTCACGGTCTGTTTGGCACCGTGCTCTCAGCAGCCAAAAGTTTGAGCCAGGACGCAGAAGCGCTTACTCAGGGAGATTTTGTCAGCAAAGCTCAACTCTTGGTCAGTGTTGTTTGAGAGGTTCACAACAGCAGTGTGCGTGTGTGGTGGGGGTGGGTGTGGTGGGGTGGGGGGGGTGGGGGGCATTAACGTGAAAATACCCAAAAATACTTCATTATCCATAATTTATGACTGGACCAGCTGTTGGAATATGAATGAGGAGTTTTGAAGCGGTCTTACATGGACACTGCAGGAGTCCATCACATGAACTGAAGCTGCCTGTGCTGCTTGTGTTGCATCTATCACATCACTGCGAGGGAGGATTTTAGGCTGATTAGTGTGAATGTCAGCTCAAAACGTTTTATTTTTAGTCGAACTGCGATGGGGGAACTGGCAGCGTTTGTTTTGTCTGTACACAGGATTGTCTTCAGCATGAAGCGGCGAGCGGGGACAAGGCGGTGAGTGTGTGTGCACAACACGCGTGTGTCGTGTTGGTCGAGTGTTGTAAATCGTTGAGGGGAGTGGAAGCTGTAAACTTTGTGGCGTGATCGTCGGGCTCCTTGTTTCTGCAGCTGCTTTGAAGGGGGGAGGCAGCCACAGGGGGGCCACGGCGGATCAACAGCCAGCTTTCCCGAGTCTCTGCTGCTGCTTATGTAACAGCAGCTCCAAAACCTCTGTTCTCCTCACTAACAACCTGCACACCACTGTCACACACTTTGTTTTTTTCTGTTTGACATCTTCAGTCACAATTTTTTTTTTTTTGCTTTTGTGTGTCCATTTAACATCCGCAGTTTATTGGATCAGTGAGATTGAAGGGAATTTTGAAGGGAAATTTGATTTTTCCGAAAATCAAATTCTCGAGGCGTGATTGGCTGATTTTAGATTTGGATAAAGCACTTTGACCTCACTCCGTCTGAGATCCTCACCAGGCGTCTTCCCGAGCTGTCATGCTTTATGTGCATGGGGAGGCTTGAACAAGCCACAATCAATGCTCGCATCAGTCCAAGCAATGCAACTGTTATCTGGAGGCCGGTAACAAAACAATCCATCATCAGGAGACGCTTCCCACAGTCCTCTCATGTTCCTCCAGCGCGGGCTGATTTTACTCACGAGCACCGTCGAGCTCTTCTCCTGCTGTATATTTCTGTCTCCTACAGCCCCAAGTTTGATTCACTGACTCCATCTGGGGGTATTTACCGCTTCCTCTGTGCGTTCTCGTGACAAATTCACTCGACCAGCAGCCCATGAACCATTCTTATTGATTTCTCTCTAAATGTATTTCGACTGACGGCGTCTTTGGGGAATGTCACGGTTGTTCTCGTGTCGTCAGAGGCGAGGCTAAGAAGTTCATAAAAGCCCCCTTTAATCTCTGTAATTTAATTACACGCTTTGAAACAGAGCAGACATCTTTTAAGAGTGATTCAGCGCACGTGTCCCCAAGGAGGCCGGTCATATTTCACCAGCTGCTATTATGGGCACGGTGAAGCGCTCCCAGGGGCTCCCTGCACCTTGACCATAATATCGGGCAGATGATAGCGAAATAAACTGTTTAACACACTACAGTTGGGTCTAAGATCAAACTGGGGGGGATAATTAACTTGTTTATAAGAATATGCATCCTGTGAAACACTTGTAACACAACCAATCCACTGGGTTACCATTTTATTGTGGAAAAACAACAGCTTGCTTTACTTGTCTGCTCCTGGATGTTAATGGAGACCATTTGTCCTTATTTTCATGGTATTATTATGTCGTTTAACTTCGCTGGAGTCATTTTTTCATGACACACAGTTCATAAAATCTTTTCTTAGCTTCCAAAGGCTCCTGATGTCGCCACATTGTTGATGGTCCAACTGAAACGATTTGTTTTAGTTTCTGTCAGACGATGGTGCACCTGCCTGAACGCCTTCTTTGTCCCCATCAGTCAGTTTCCAAGAGGCATTGCTTCAGCCGCTTGTAATTTGTCACCAGCTTCCTGTCCGTGTAGTGAGAGGAATGTGTCGCTCTGAGAGCAGATGATGGCAGACAAGCCGACATCACCTTTTTCAAATCAATCATTTGCTCCGGTGTGAAGACATGCAATTAATTGATCGTCTGAGAAATCCTAGTGATGAAACATCACTTCTATCTGAGGTATTCAAAAACTCCATCTGCACATTTCCACAAAAAAACAAAAGAATCACTATCTAAAGTCTGAATCAGACCTGGAAAACTGTCCGGTGCTTTTATTTTGAAGGTTCTTGCTTTTGTATGCTGGTCAGAGTTGGTTTTTCCATCAGGTAAAAAGTAGTATTAGTAATAATATTAATGAGAGAACATCAGTTTATATGCAACATAAGGGATGCAACAATGTGACTTAAACACAAAATACAGAGACATGTTTACTTCAGGCGCGTTGAGAGAGGACATAAACAGACCCTGGCATCTTGTACGTGTTTGCATGTGTCTTATTTGTATGTAAATGTGGATGCAGGCTTCGTGTAAACAGCACAAACCTCAGTATGGAGATGAGGCTACATCTGCCAACACAGAGGTCAAACGCAGGCCTGCGTTTAAGGCCCCTCTGTTCTGGCAGCTTCAGTCAAAAGACGACTTGGAGCACTTATGAATTTCATTTTTGCGTTCGCCTCTGCAGGGTTCATTAAAATGTTGGACACAATTCGTGTATTTTGAGCGTAATTGAAGCGGAGTTTGATGGTTGTCAGATGAGCAGCAGAGAGCTTTCTTCTTCTTGCTAAATTCGTTTCAAAAGCTCAGGCGGTGCGTGCTTGACAGGTGCGTAATGAATACACAATGACGGGAAATTTATTCGATTAAGAGGCCGGGCTTTTGCAGAGCTTTATCAAGAACAAGACAGCTCTCAGTTTCACTGTTACAAATGAGATTTATTGTCACTTCTGCTTGTTCGGTATGATCTTGTGCTTATGTGAAAAAAAACAAAATGTTCTTGAACAGTGTGGCAGTACATATGAATAAGTCCTCCACCTGGGACATCACGTAGCTTTGAGCTGGAAAGTGAAACAGAAGGGTTGATCCAAAAGCTTCTGTCAGGGTGCAGGAACTCCGCCTCTCCTCCCTCAATGTATGACGCTGCTTTTAGACTCCACGGTGCTGTAATGATGCACTTAGAAAGCAAATTGTCACACATAATGGATCAAGCTCGAGCCGTGTAAGTGCCACATGATACAGCTCCTGTAAGTGTGACCAGTGTCAGCAGAAAAGATCGGCTCTGTTGCTTTTAAACCGGAAAAATGACTGAGTCGGCAGATTTGAGTGGGTTTGTTTCTCCTTTTTAATGTCATTACCAACATGTGGGTCGTTTCGCAGCACTAACATGAGAGAATGGTTTAAAATAGAGCAGTCGTACTTTGCTTCATGTGGGTCTGACAGAGTCTCCCTGATCTTCGTGGCCTCGGGGTGCAACGAGGGAGCAAGTCCGCTGTTTGGGCAGACGCTCAGAGTGCACACCTGCGGTGGCTGCCTATCCATTACTTCAACACAGGCGCTGTGGCCAATCTTTTAAATATTGATTTGTTGTTGAAAGTGCTGGGACTGTTGCCAGTCTGTTAAACTGCAGGTCCATCACACTGCTGTTATAGGGGAATGCAAAAACAAAGGGGGGGGGGGGGTGCTCCAGGGTTATGTTGCAGGGAGGGGTGGCTGTGGCCAAAAAATGACTGCCGTCACTCTATAGTGCACAAACCTGCACATCGCTTCTCTCTCAGTTACAAAGTACGTTTTGTCGACCAATGAGGCGCCCAGAGGCCGCGGCGTTGACCTGAATCACCAGCATCTGTTGAACCAGCTGGAAGGTCGCGGCCGTGACAAACAACAAGTTTACTCTGCGAGGAGGTGGGGCTTTTGTTGTCCTCTGCAGGTCGAAGGAGAAAGCGGTCGAGGATAAAATAGAGCGGGATCGGTGACAGGCGTCCCGGCCTCGTCTGCCCTTCTGGGACTCCTGTCCCCGCGGCCTCTGCGGTCCCACCGTTCAGCCCGTTGACGCAGCAGGGTGTGTCTTTGCGCCTGTCTCCCTTTCGTGTTATTGAGTGGGACAGACTTGTCAGATGAGCCCGTTCTGGTGTGTTAAAGGCCTCCTGACTGACAACTTGGCCTGACCAAGCTGTCGCAGCCAAGTATCACCAACTCCTACCGTCTGTCAGGCGCTGGCGCTGCAGAGACAGTGACTGCTGTCTGTCTGCGAGCTGCCCGTCTCTCCGGCCGTCTCCCCACCAGGATGAAGGTGTCCGCCCGCGATGGCGAGACATTTGAAGGTTTGCACTTCATGAATGATGCAGACCCGTATCTCGTTCTCCAAACAAACACCTATTCATGACCTCCCACAGCTTCCCTGCATTTGATTTGCATGTCAGAAATGACAGAGCAGATAAATCACCAGTGGATTGAAGGATTTATTTTTATTAGTGTTTCAGTTCAATGATTGATGCAGCGTGACAGCCGAAAACGAGTTTGCATGAGAACACACGTTTGCCTGCAGTCTTAATCTGCAATAATAAACTTTGGTGGAAAATATATTCACAGGGTTTAATTCAGCTAAAATACCATGAAAAGAAACACAAACACACAGTTGCAGTTCCTACATGCTCTTTGTTCTTACAACAATAGATTGTTGTATCCTGCGTTTGTAAAATTACATATCTGGTACACACAAACGCACGCACACATGCACGCACGCACGCATGCACGCACGCACGCACGCACGAACGAACGAACGAACGCACTAAAACCATGACAAATTCTGCACTTTTAAAAACTTGACAGAAAACACCGTTGAGAACAAAGTTAGCTTCCCAACAGACAGGAAACAAAGCCGACCTGTTTTGGGTCAGTGAAAACAAGACACAAGGTACAACTCATGGGACTTTTTCCTACCTTCTATAAGAAAAGAGTCTGAAGTGTGGTGATATTTACATTTTTCTGCCCCAAAGAAACTGAAAATAATAGTTCAGCATCAATGTTTGCTCAACACCTTTTGTGTTTGTATTGGTGCTTATTTTTTAACACAAGCTATAAAAATGAGGTATGTTTTTAATTTGATAATGGAGACCATGCAATAAACTACGCACCTACTGAGCAAGAGATTACAAGGAGTTGCAGGAGCAAGATGATATTCATCACAAAACTGCCCCTGCAGACAGTAAGACAAGGAGAGGAGTTTCTCTGAAGTGTGTGTATGTGATTGATCTGTTTACCCTCTTGAATCACTGAGGCAGAGCACTGCAGTGCACCCTCACTCCCACAGAGGTGTTGCCAAACACCCAAACAGACAAAACTCCCCGTCTTACCTCTCCGTCTGAGGTCCCAGTGAAGCACTCGCGTCTGTTGCATCGGCCACCCTGCCAAACCAACGCAAACCTGATGCCACCACCGCTGCGGCCCGCGCAGGTCGGCGCTCCCGGGCGAGA